>CM072812.1:6195000-6647500 GCA_037013495.1 Hippophae tibetana
AACTTTTTTGAATATATATCTTTTATCATTTTTATTTCTCAAATCCACGAGGCTTAACCACCTCCAAGACCAAAACTTCCATTTTAAAGGCATGGAGAAGAATTAAATGTCAGACATGATTAAGTTAATTGAGATGAAACTTTGAGATTAATGGAATAATTAATGATATGGTACTTAAATAACAACTCATCAATATCGTATACAAATTGAAGCAAACCAACGATTACAAGTTCTAACTTAATTGAAAAAAATAGATATAAAAATTAAAGAAATTAATTAGACCTATATTGGTAAAAAATTTCACAACCCTTACTCTTGGAGTATAAAAAATAAGAATTCTTCAATTTAATTGTATAGTGATTTTATTTTTAATATTTTTTATTCATATTTTTTAAATAATATCTTAATCATTCTATCATTTAAAAAATATATTAATTTGATATAAATTTAACATTTAATTAGCACATATGTTTTTAATGCAAGATATTTTTAAAATATTTACCTTTTTTAACCCATAAACTATTAATAGTTATTTTTATCCATTTTGATCTCCTTAAAATATATATTAGATAAGTTTTTCATTCTATTTTTCATCGTCATCTTTGATATAGTAAAAGTTACTAATGGTTGCGTAAATAAAACAAACTTACTTTTAATTTCTTTAATATTATATAATTTATGATTAAATTATTTTTATTTTAAAAACTGTTTAAAAAATAAAGAATGCATATCGATAAAAATTACTGCTTACGTTTAAACTAATTTATAAGCATAAAAAACTGCTTTAGAAAAAGTTTAAACAGTATAAAAAACAGAAATAGCATATTAATTTATACATAAATTATTTTATCTTATGAAGGATAAAATATATCAATGTTCTTGGAAGAACTCAAAAATCAGTATTGAAAATTAAATAAGTTTAATGTATTTACAAACTCTTAATTACAATAAAGATTAATACATGTATAAATATAGAAAATAAGAATATGTTTTTTTGGAAAAGTATATTAGTTGCATACAACTAATATACCATTAATGATTTATTAACACTACCCCTCAAGTTGACGCGTAGATATCAATCATATCCAACTTGCTGAGTGAGCCATATAATGACTTCTTGGAGAATCCTTTGGTAAACATATCTGCAAGTTACTCTTCTGTGGGAACTAAAGGAAAACTAATAAGTTTGGCATCTAACGTCTCTTTTATAAAGTGACGATCAACCTCTACATGCTTAGTGCGATCATGTTGTACTGGATTTTGTGATATATCAATGGTTGCCCAATATATCTGCATAGTATTTTTGAGTTCGAAACCCAAATCCAATAACAAAGTTCTTATCCACAGTAATTCACAAACCCCATGAGCCATACCTCTATACTCGGCCTCAACACTAGATCGTGCCACCACTTTCTGCTTCTTACTTTTCCATGTAACCAAATTTCCTCCCACAAAGGTGAAATAACCCGATGTTGACTTTCTATCTGTAATACTTCCTGCCCAATCTGCATCTGTGAATCCACAGACTTCAAGAGGATTGTTGTGTTTAGAGAAATTACTCCACTTCCTGGAGCCGATTTCAAATACCTTAAAATTCTCAAAACAGCATTCATATGGTTCTCACTTGGATTATGCATGAACTGGCTCACCACACTTAATGCATATGCAACATCTGGTCTAGTATGAGCTAAGTAAATCAAACGTCCAACCAATCTCTGATAGCGAGCTCAATCAGTTGGTATCTGATCTGGATACTCTACTAAACAATGGTTTTGCTCAATAGGAGTGTCAATAGGTTTGCAATCCAACTTCCTCTGACACAGATATATTCCTTCTCTTCCCTTGGCTACCTCAATTCTTAAGAAGTAATTTAGTTCACCTAAGTCCTTCATTTCGAATTCAGAGGCTAGCTGTCTTTGTAGTTTATCCATCTCAATAGTATCATCACCAGTGATTACCATATCATCAACATAAATGATTAGGGTTGTTACCTTCCCTCGTTGATGTTTGAGAAATAGAGTGTGGTCTGAATTACTCTGTCTGTAACCAACCTTTTGCATGAACTGTGAAAACCTTCCAAATCAGGCTCGAGGGGATTGCTTGAGGCCATACAAAGACTTCCTCAATTTGCATACAAAATTACCAGGAGAATCAACTACATACCCAGGTGGAAGACTCATGTACACCTCCTTGGCTAATTCTCCATGAAGAAACACATTCTTGACATCAAACTACTGAAGTGGCTAGTTTAGGTTAGCAGCAAGTGAGAGCAGAACCCGAATCGTGTTCATTTTGGCAACAGGAGAAAAAGTCTCATCATAGTCTACACTATACGTTTGAGTAAACTCTTTTGCTACAAGATGAGCTTTATACTGATTTACGGATCCATCACCATTATGTTTTATAGTAAATACCCATCGACAACCAACTGCCTTTTTTCCTTGTGGTGGTGACACAAGTTGCCAAGTATCGTTCTTCTTTAACG
Source organism: Hippophae tibetana (assembly GCA_037013495.1). Lineage (NCBI taxonomy): Eukaryota > Viridiplantae > Streptophyta > Magnoliopsida > Rosales > Elaeagnaceae > Hippophae > Hippophae tibetana. The sequence goes on from CM072812.1 coordinate 6,197,486, forward strand.
CATCCATTTCTTCAGCCATTGTCTTTCTCCATATTGGATCTCCCAACGCATCCTGCACTTTGTTAGGTACTGATACACCAGATATTTGATTCACAAATGATTTATATGACTTAGATAATCTTTTAGTGGACATGTAATTGGCTACTGGGTATTTTGATTTTGCATGAATATTTGGTTCATACCTTTTGGTTGGTTGACCTCGAGTAGACCTATTTGGTAATACATACTGTCCAACATTAGACTCGATGCTATTAGTATCAGTAGATGTACATACCTCAGATGATTGACCTTCAATACTAGGGAGTTGTTGATCAAGGGTAGGAGTAATGCCTGAGGGTATAGTTGTGTCTTCAATGTCATTTGTTGTAAGTGAATTTGGTGCTTGAATACTTGAAGCATCTGGTTCTGCAATGACTGGTCTCTTTGAAACATCAGTTGGTGATTCACCTAATGCCTCCCCCTCACCATGATACAGTTCTTCGAAATGTGTATTCTCCCCCTGACGAGCAGTATCAGGTGAGGAAAAATAACTCATGTCCTTAAAGAAGTTGACATCCATAGTAACATAATACTTTCTGGTTGGTGGATGGAAGCACGTGTACCCTTTCTGATAACTTACATAACCAACAAACACACATTTAATTGCCCAGGCATCTAATTTAGACCTTTGATTTTTAGGAACATGTACAAAAGTAACACAACCAACTACACGGGTAGGAAGATTATGAAAGGATGATAAGGAGACGTAAGATGCGAGAATCTGGAGTGAGATGTTTTCGTTAAGGACACTAGACGGGAGACGATTGATGAGATGGGTAGAAGCCCGTACATCATCACCCCAAAGGTATTTTGGCATATAAGCACTAAATAAGAGTGCACGAGCCATATCAAGTAAATGACGATTTTTTTCTTTCAGACACTCCATTTTGTTCTGGTGTTTGTAGACAAGTAGTTTGGTGAATAATCCCACGTGTTTTGAAATTTTTTTGAAAGACATGATTAACATATTCCCCACCATTGTCAGAACGGAGGATCCGAATGATGCCATTATATTGTATTTGAGCGAAGGTATGAAAATTTTGAAAAACTGAAAAAACTTCATCTTTTGTTCTAAGAAGAGAAATTCACGATAACCTTGTACAGTTATCGATAAACGAAACAAAATATCTCATACCCGATATAGTGGGCTCTTTAGATGATCCTCAAACATCAGAATGAATTAATTCAAAATGAATAGTATTTTTATTAGATTAAGTGATGAGATAAGTCAGGTACATATAAAACATTATGGAGTTGTAAAGATGGAGTGATATAAACTGACCCCTTTCCTAAGACAGGAAAGGCCTCACCATTAGCATTCGTAACATAAGACACTGGTGGGGGAAATAACTCATTAAAATAATATTTATCATAAGTCATATGATCAGATGCACCAGAATCAATAATCCAAGTATTAGACCCAACAGAATGAGAAACATTTAAAGTCATACCAATCTTACCACGACCAACTATTGAAGCTGTAGGAATACCTTCACATTCCATAGGATGATTGTGTCCATAGTAGTCTGGTTCTGGGACAATTTGCACGGCAGCTGCTTTTGCTTTAGAACGATGCCCATTTTGTCATTTTGCTGCATAGTAGTCTGCTTTTGGTTTCAAGTATGGATATAGTTTCCAACAAATCTCACGAAGATGCCCATGTTCATTGCAATAAGAGCAGGGAGAACGATGGCGATTGGTAAAACTCGGTGGAGGTCCCTACTGATGAAGTGGAATTGAATTTTGCTGCTGGAGGAATGGTGCCTTTGATTTGGCTTGAATGGCTAGGCTTGATACCTCAACATGTGCCTGATGAAGACTCTCTTGCTGAGATTCGTCTTTACGGATGTATGTAAAGGCAGTAGTCAAGCTCGGAGGGTCTGACATTCGAAGTAGTTCGCCTTTAGCACTATTATGTTTTATATCAAGGCCTCTTAAAAAGGCATGTACTCGTTCAAGCTCCTTCTCCTTCTGGTACGACAGAAGGTCTTCTGGATTTTTAATTTTACACGGGCGTTTCCGGTCAATTTCAGCCCATACATTTTTCAGCTTGGTAAAAAAAAGATACTGGTTGCCCATTTTACTGCATGCCAGCAGCTTTGCACATGAGTTCATGAACTTGAATAAAGTCAGACTCATTTGTATAAAGATCGCTTAAGGTATTCCATATGGCCTTAACAGTTTCACATTCCTCCACCATTTGTAATATATCATCAGTGATGGCTCTAAATAGAATTGATATGACAAAGCCATCATCATCTTCCCACATAGTATAGGCATCTATATCATCTTGACTAGGAGCCCTAATTGATCCAGATACATGTCCCATCTTATGCATCTCACGAAGATAAATAGACATAACTTTTTTCCATGTTCAAAAATTTGTACCATTAAGTTTAGTACCCCCGAAAGAACTAATTTCTGAACTCTTGATATTGTCTTGAATCTTCCATTGAAATAATAATAAAAAATATATTGTGTAGTGGAATAAAAAATTTGGATTTTTTTTGGGCCGGGTTGGGCTGATAAATGGGTTGTCTGAATGTTTGGGCTGATGGGCTTGAATTAAGGCTGATAATTAGGAGGTGATGGGCTTGGAGCTAATGGGCTAGGGTTGATAATTAGGGTTGATTTTGGCTAATAATTAGGGTTTTAAAAATCTGAAACAATTTAAGAAACTACACACCAGGGTTTCGGCTTCACAGAGGAATGAACGGCGCAGAGAGGCGCGCTGATTTTGGGGAGGCAACTGAACGTCGAGCTAGTCGGCAACGGCACAGGGGCGCACGAGCTAGAAGGCGCGTAGGGGGCACGAAGTTGGACGGCGTGCGAGCTGAACGGCGTAGAGGGGCACGAAGCTGAACGGGGCAGAAAGGCGCGAAGCTAGACGGCGCAGGGGCGCGCGAGCTAGATGGTGTGCAATGGTGCACGGTTAGCGAGCAGGTGCGCGATCTGAACGGTGCACAGGGCTGGGGTGGATGACACGGGCTGGAAGCGCTAACTGGACTGCGCGGGTGGACGACGGATCTGTAACGGACAGATCTGCAGCTGCGATGCGAGCTAAACAGTGTGAGAAGATTAACTGCACTACATAAAAACTGACGGCGGCGCTGCTAATGAGAAACCTGTAAAAAAAAATTATTTTTCTTTCCTGCTCTGATACCAAATTAAATAAGCTTAATGTTTTACAAACTCTTAATTATAATGAAGATTAATACATGTATAAATATAGAAAATAAAAATCTATTTTTTAGAAAAAGTGTTTTTAGAAAAAATATATTAGTTGATAAAGTATATTATAACATTAATGATTTATTAACATTTACTTAGTCAAGCTGTCATGTATAACATTCTTCTTAATAAGACAACACGGAAGAGCAATAATACAGTTGAATGAATACCATTCATTCAATCAGTTTGAAGTGACTCTAGCCATCTCTGATATATATTCTACGCCTCATGCATTTTAGTCATTTTGGTCTCATTTTTTTGGTCTTCTTCACTACATGCCTCTCATTTTTTTCTGAAATGAAGACGACCAGAAAAGTCAGTAATCTAATACATAATGATGTGCAGAGCATAGTAGAGTTAATTAGGTTATTGATCTATATCTCATCGCTTATGAGCTTGTTGGAAATTAAAGTAGTAGAGTCACAGGTATCAGATTACAACCCAACAGATAACATTGCTATTGACTGTGGCTCCTCAGGTACCCAAGTAGTCGAACACCGAAAGTGGGAAGGAGATGTCGGCTCTAAATATCCACTCATCGACTACAACAACTCATCTATCTCCAAAGCCGCAGCATCACCCACACCGGTTCAATCATTCTCTCTCTCTCAAGTCAATATTTGTGTCTTTGTCTTAAAAAAAATCAATGTTCGATAATCATTTAAATTTTTATTTTTTTAAATTTTGTAATTATATTTTTTAAATTATAAAACCCCCAAAAAAATATCTGGTAATCAATTTCAAATTTAAATTTTGAAAAGAAAAATAAATAAATTTAAGTATTACGTTTTGATTATCAATTTATAATTTTTAACCTTTTGTTTTTTACAATTTTTTGTCAAATTTAGCTTTTTAATTAGTAAGGTTGAGTATCTATTATTGGGTGTGCTTGTGTTATAAGTTTTGAGTTTTTAGAAATAAAAGAAATTAAAAATTGATTTTTTTATTTGTAAAATAAGTAGATTTTTTTTTTACAATTGGACTATAATGATTTTTGTAAAAGTATCAATAAATTTCAGATTATGATATCGTTACTTTTTTTTAGACAAATTAACGGTGATGTTATGTAATTAACAACAAATAACTGAAATTTAATGATATTTTTATGATAATTAAAATATTAGTGATATTTTTGTAACAAATACAGTAATTTAATGCTAAAAAACTATTAATTCTAAATTATAAAACTAAATTTCATTATGTAAGCTCTAGAAGTGGTTCTCCTGGTGTTAAAAATATTTAAATTCTACTAATTGAAAATAAATTATCAATTGCATCACAAATGAAATGAAAAATTAAAATATGATTTATTTAGTATTCTAAAACTTACTGATTTTTCACTTTAATTTATATATTCCAATCACAAAAAATATGATTCCATAAATATGAATTGGTAAAATTAGTATAGTAATTCACTATTTAATTATTATGTCTAACAAAAAACTCAATAACACCCTTACGCAGGTTGATTCAGTTCCATACTCAACAGCAAGGCTATCACACTCCAACTTCACCTATATCATACCCCTCAACCCAGGTCAAAAGTTTCTGAGGTTATACTTCTACCCTTTACACAATTATGAGCAGAACTTCAAAATCTCTAATGCCCTTTTCTCAGTTCGAGCCGGACGATATACTCTTTTAAGAAACTTTAACGCCACTCAAACAGCTGTGTATTTTGGCAAAGAGGGCTTTATCAAAGAATTCTGTATCAATATTGATGATTCCAAAATCCTTAACATTACCTTCATTCCAAACAATTCAGCTTCTAATTCATTTGCATTCATAAATGGAATCGAAGTTGTGTCTATGCCCACAAATCTTTATCACTCGGCAAGTAATGGCATTGAATTCATCGGATCGTCTTACTCGTACACAATTAATGGAAACGATACTGCTTTAGAGACTATGTATCGCATAGATGTAGGCGGAAGTGGAATATCTGCTGGAAACGATACTGGAATGTTTCGAAGATGGAACAAAGACGATGACTACTTGAATTATCAATCAGAAGGAAACATTCCACCACTTGTTGAAGATGAATTCAATTTGAGATTTTCATCGATAAAAGATTATATAGCTCCACCTAGTGTGTATAAAAATGCTCGGAGTAGTAAGAATTCGATGAATTGGGAATTTCCTGTAGATTATGGGTTTTATTATCTGCTGAGATTGCATTACTGTGATATTCAAACCGAATTGGATAGTCAGTGTGCTTTTCTTGTATCGGTAGAAAATCAGAATGCTCAATCGATTACAGCTGACCCTAGGTACTGGAATCGTACTATTGGTAAACAGGTACCAATTTATATAGACTCTGTCATTTCCTTACAGGCTCTTGAAAGTGGGAGTAATAAACGACATAATCTCTCTATTACCTTGAAAGCAAGTCCACATCAATTAATATCTACACAAATCCCTTTTGCAATCTTGAATGGCTTGGAAATTTTCAAATTGAGCGACACATTTGGGAATCTTGCTGGTCCTAATCCTGAACCGATCCAAACAAAGACGCCGAATATTACTGTTGATAATCCTTTTCCAAATACAAATCTTGCGGGTCCTAATCCTGAACCGATCCAAACAAGCAATGATAAAAGTCATAAGAAACTAATCAAGATCGGTCTGACCATTGGTGGAGTACTAGTTCTATTGATCTGTGGTGTCATCAGTTTCTTCTTTTGGGGGGGTAGAACAAGAAAAGTCAAGTACTTCTTCACGGGTAAGTATGTTATCTACAATACAAATTTTGCATATTATACTAGTTATTACAAGATTTGTGATATCCCAAATGAGATTGAGTGATGGATTGATCACTAACTTAATAGGATTTATATAAGTTTTGTTTTGATTAGTAAAATCCTGATTTATTATCTGTGATGATTATGAATAACATATTTCTACTACCAAATGTTTAAAGCAAAAATGTGTTTGTATTTTGTTACACAAACTGTTTTGCAGTAGTAATGTTTTAATAAGTTTGAAATTAAGTACAGGTAATCGGTTTGCCGTAGACTATTTGGTGCTATTTTGTTAAGGAAAATACTTTAAATCACTATTATATCACTTAATATTATATATGTGTCATAAATCTAATGATTATTAAAATTTAATCAATAACAATAACTTTATACATCTAAATAATTTTTATACCTCAATAATATCATATAAAATGACACTTCTATTAAATCTGATAAGTCATGGTTGCTAATTTTTCCACTACCCCAAAACTTCTTATTTCACTGTGATATTTTCATAAAGTAAATGCATTGATATGAATGTATTGTTTATAAAATATTTTTTACAATATCCAAAAATGTCTCGATATTTTCATAAATTATTTGGTAATTTTTTAAAATTTTGATGGAAATTTTAAAAATATTAAAAATTTCGTGATAGATATATAAGTAAAATATGAGTTTTTATTTTTTAAAATTAAAAATTTACATACTTAACTTCAATACAAATTGAGTTAATATTTATGTAAAGTCTATAGATTTTAATAAAGTAAAGGCATTGATATGAATGTGTTGTTTATAAAATATTTTTTATAATATCCAAAAAATGTCTCGATAATTTCATAAGTTATTTTGTAAATTTTTAAATTTTTAATAAAAATATTAAAAATATCGTAAAAAATATATAGTAAAATATGAGTTTTGATTCTTTTTTAAATTAAAGATATACATATATAAATTTTTAATTACAAATTGAGATAATATTTATGTCAACTTGATCGATTTTTTTTTTTTGATAGATTTTCGCATATCCTTAAATAATAAATATTTAATTATAAGTTATAACTTATAATTCATTTAGTGATGATTAATTAGGTGATTTTTTTTCTTTTATTATCATTTAATTTTAATCATATTTAATTAAATATCCTTTAATATAAAAATAATATATTAGAAAATATACTAGATAAACATAAAAATAATATGATTAGAATTTTTAATTATCTTATTTTTATTATTTTCTTAAAAGTATTTCTAATGTATTTATACTTTCTTCTCCATAGTTGAGAGTGATTCAGGGACTAACAATACTAGATCAGTTGCTTCATTCCTACCATTCCAGTGTCGATACTTTTCATTTGTTGAGATTAAAGCTGCCACAAACAACTTTGATGACCTCTCCTTTATTGGCGTTGGAGGTTTCGGCAATGTTTATAAAGGCCACGTTAATAATGGATCCTGTGCTGTCGCCATAAAAAGACTTAAACAAGAGTCATCCCAAGGTTTCCACGAGTTCAAAACAGAGATTGAGCTTCTTTCTCAACTTCGCCACTTACACATTGTCTCTTTAATTGGTTATTGTGATCAAGGAAACGAGATGATCTTGGTCTATGACTACATGGCACGTGGGACCCTTCGTGATCACTTATATTTCACCAACAATCCACCTCTGAGTTGGAAGCAACGTTTGAATATTTGTATTGGTGCAGCACGTGGATTGCGTTATCTTCATACTGATGCAAAACAAGTGATTATTCATCGAGATGTAAAGACTACAAATATATTACTAGATGAAAAATGGGTGGCCAAGGTTTCAGATTTTGGGCTTTCAAAAATTGGGCCTAATACCATGTCTAAAGCCCATGTTACAACAATGGTTAAAGGGAGTATTGGCTATTTAGATCCCGAGTATTACAAGCGTTATCAATTGACTGTAAAATCTGACGTGTATTCATTTGGTGTGGTATTATGTGAGGTAATATGTGCGAGACCTCCCATTATACAAAGTGAGGACGAGTATCAAGTAAGTCTTGTGGAGTGGTTTAGAACTCATTATGCAAATGGTACAATTGACCAGATTGTTGACCAAGAAATAAGAGGTAAAGTAGCTCCACAATGTTTGGAGAAGTTTGGGGAGATTGCAATGAACTGTGTGTTGGATAGTGGGAGTGAGAGGCCCTCCATGATTGAGGTTGTTTGGGGATTAGAATTTGCTTTGCAATTGCAAGAGAACGCAGATGATGAAATTAAGATTAATGATGAACTGATTATTGAAAGAGATGGTAGTTCTGGAAAAGGAAAAGAAATATACTCTGGAGATATTAACACAATGCTCTCTGAAATCATGGATCCAAAAGGAAGATGATAAACAAATGCTGTTTACTGGGAGTTACACCTGCGTATTAATGTTAGTTGTATTGATTTAGTTATATTCAGATATTGATAATATATTTAATATTAATTTATATAAAATTTAATTTTAAATTAGTGCTCGATCCGTTATCAATTGTGTCATAAAGCATATATATTATGTTTTTTTTTTTGTGCTAGCATGTTGTGTCGTATTATATTAAATATATAACAAATTGTAATATGTTAATCCAATGTACTAACAGGTTGAATATGTAATGGTTTGGGTCGAATTGACCCATTTGACACCCTCTATTTGACATTAACTTACATAATTATGTATGTAAATTTATACGGTAAGAACCAAATTTCCTAAAAGAACTTTGAGTTTGATACGATTGATAAATGCCTCGTGGGAAATAATAAGATGGGGATGAAAATTATCCTTCTCACTCTACATATATTTAGAATCTCGCTTTCTTAAGTTTTTAAAATATATTATATATTTATAATATTTTATAAATAAATAAAATAAATATCGATTAAAAATAATATTTTCACCAATAAATAAATATTTTAACCATAAAAATTTAATGTTATAATATTAATTAAATTAATAATATAAATAATTAAATTATATTTAAATTTTATAGGTACTTAATTTATTAAATATTCAATTTATCATATTTTATTTATTTATTAATAAAGAATATAATATCCGTTAAAAAAATTGGAACTGCTAATACAGAAACTTCATCCCTATTACCCACTATGTTCAAGTAAAGGAATGGAATAATAACCTCTTCAATACCGCCCCGCTCCATTTACAATTGGGTTTCATATTGCCCCAGTGAGACTTTCTCAAAGGCCGAAGCAAAAGTTTTACTTTTCCCTTCTAAAATTCGTATTTTTGTTTGACTCATATTTTCAATTTTATTTATAAAATGAAAATTAAAAAACTATTGAAGTTTTTTAAATATAGATAGAAAGATAAATGGTACTTGGGTTGGAATAAGTGATTTTAAACGGGATGATTGAATTTAAATGTAAAACTATCAAATGAATAACATCTCAGATATTTTAAGAAAAAATTAACTTTTTTGAATATATATCTTTTATCATTTTTATTTCTCAAATCCACGAGCCATAACCACCTCCAAGACCAAAACCTCCATTTTAAAGGTATGGAGAAGAATTAAATGTCAGACATGATTAAGTTAATTGAGATGAAACTTTGAGATTAATGGAATAATTAATGATATGGTACTTAAATAACAACTCATCAATATCGTATAAAAATTGAAGCAAACCATCAATTACAAGTTCTAACTCAATTGAAAATAATAGATATAAAAATTAAAGAAATTAAATAGACCTATATTGGTCAAAAATTTCAAAACCCCTTTCTAGCCCACTCGTTACTCTTCGAGTATAAAAAATAAGAATTCTTCAATTTAATTGTATAGTTTTTTTAATATTTTTTATTCATATTTTTTAAATAATATCTTAATTATTCTATCATTTAAAAAATATATCAATTTGATATAAATTTAACATTTAATTAGTACATATGTTTTTAATGAACAATATTTTTAAAATATTTACTCTTTCTAACCCATAAACTATTAATAGCTATTTTTGTCCATTTTAATCTCCTTAAAATATATATTGGATAAGTTTTTCATTCAATTTTTCATCATCTTTGATATAGTAAAAGTTACTAATGGTTCTGTAAATAAAACAAACTTATTTTTAATTTTTTTAATATTATATAATTTATGATTAAATTGTTTAAATTTTAAAAACTGTTTAAAAAATAAAGAATGCATATCGATAAAAACTACTGCTTATGTTTATACTAATTTATAAGCATAAAAAACTGCTTTAGAAAAAGTTTTAAACGGTGTAAAAAACAGAAATCGCATATTAATTTATACACAAATTATTTTATCTTATGAAGGATAAAATATATCAATATTCTTGGAAGACGTACCTCAAAAATCAGTATTGACTTAGTCAAGCTGGCATGTAGAACGTTCTTCTTAATAAGACAACACGGAAGAACAATAACACAGTTGAATGAATACCATTCATTCAATCAGTTTGAAGTGACCCTATCTCTGATATATATTCTACGTCTCATGCATTTTAGTCATTTTGGTCTTCTTCACTACATGCATCTCATTTTTCTGAAATGAAGACGACCAGAAAAGTCAGTAATCTAATACATAATGATGTGCAGAGCATAGTAGAGTTAATTACGTTATTGATCTATGTCGCATCGCTTATGAGCTTGTGGGAAATTAAAGTAGTAGGGTCACAGGTATCAGCTTACAACGCAACAGATAACATAGCTATTGACTGTGGCTCCACAGGTACCCAAGAAGTCGAACACCGAAAGTGGGAAGGAGATATCGGCTCTAAATATTTACTCATCGACTACAACAACTCATCTATCTCCAACGCCGCAGCATCACCCACACCGGTTCAATCATTCTCTCTCTCTCAAGTCAATATTTGTTTCTTTGTCTTAAAAAAAATCAATGTTTGATAATCATTTAAATTTTTATTTTTTAAAATTTTGTAATTATATTTTTTAAATTATAAAACCCCCAAAAAAATATCTGGTAATCAATTTCAAATTTAAATTTTGAAAAGAAAAAAAATAAATTTAAGTATTACATTTTGATTATCAATTTATAATTTTTAACAGTTGTTTTTGTCAAATTTAGCTTTTTTAATTAGTAAGGTAATTGAGTATCTATTATTGGGTGTGCTTGTGTTATAAGTTTTGAGTTTTTAGAAATAAAAAAATTAAAAATTGATTTTTTTAATTGTAAAATAAGTAGAATTTTTTTTTTATTTTTTATAATTGGACTATAATGATTTTTATAAAAGTATCACTAATTTTAGATTATGGTTTCGTAAATTTTTTTAGACAAATTAACGGTGATGTTATGTATAATAGGAGAATCATAATAACAATTCGAACTTAATCAAGTTCTAAACAGTGTAATTAAACTTATTCTACTTTTTTGTGTGAATCTTTTAGAAAACAAATAAATAGAGCTCAAAATGAAAAGCATGTACAAAATCAAGACAAGTAATTTACGTAGAAAAATCTTCCCGGTGTAGGAAGGAAATAACTACGACATTCATCTCCAAAAATTCCACTATCAAGACACAATTGTACAACAGTTCTCTCTAGGTAAAACTAAAGGCAAACAATCAACAATATCATCAAAAATACACTTCTTGAAACTAATAATTATTTCAAGAGAATGTAGAAATCTAACCCAATTCGTAGTCATTGTTCCCAGCTCAGATTTTCCCAAAGCGGTGAGCCAAATCCAAATCCCACCGTACAGATTAAAGAGTTTTGAGTAGTGAACCTTCGTGCAAACTTTCAGCTTAATCGGACCAAAAATGGCATTCCATCGGAGCATTTGATGAAGACTTACTGGAGAGAGAAAAACTACTCTCTTTTCTGCACAAAACTCACTCATCAAAACCTAAATGAGTTTATTAATGAAGCAATGAAATGACACAATTGCCGCAATTATTATTCCATAGGCTTTTAAGCTACATGAGCTTCACTTGGGCTCCTCCAAACCAAAAGGAAAATCCAACAAATCTCCCACTTTTCCGATTAGATTGAGGGATCCGTCATCCCGATAATTGAACAACAAACTTCAAGTTTTTATCTTGACACTGCTTTTTCAGCATGTTAAATCCATTCTCATCAGTATGGATTTTCTCAAGTTCAAGTAACTTATTGTTAAGAGTATCCCTTATCCAATGATACCTCACATCAATATGCTTTGATCTTGAGTGAAACACCGAGTTCTTCACTAGGTGAATAGTGTTCTTCTTGCTTCACTCTCTAGACCCACTTGCTCTTCAAAACTCTCTTACCCTTAGGCAACTTTACCAGCTCAAACGTGTGATTCATACAATGACTGCATCTTATCTTCCATAGCACCAAGCCAGTGTGCTTTGTTTCCATCTTCCATCGCTTCTACATAACATTGAGATTCTCCTTCATCTGTCAATAACACATACTCATATGTATCATACCGTGTGGAAGGACGTCGGTCTCTGGTAGACCTCTTGGGTAGAATTTCTGGTTCTAGCAACTGATCAGTAGTCTGGTGATCTGTTTCAGCTTACATATCTGCATCATCTAAACCCTGTTGATCATCTTGAACATTTTGTTCCATCTGTACAGATAAAAGGAACCAAATCTAGGTTAATTAAATCATCACTATACTGATGGACTCTTTTTTTTCTATTTTTTCAACATCTTGTATAGTTTGATCTTCTATAAACACAACATCACAAATCCTTACCAATTTCTTCTCAACTGGATCATAAAATCTGTAGCCAAATTCATCCAGACCATAACCAACAAAAATACATTCTCGTGTCTTCACATCGAGCTTAGATCTCTCATCTTTTGGTATATACACAAATACCTTGCAACCAAAAACGCGAAGATGATCATAAGAAACATCTTTACCAGTCCAAACTCTGTTTGGTACATCAAACTGAAGAGGAACACATGGAGTGAGAATAAGAACATGTACAATTGTATTCAAAGCCTCACCCCAGAAAGATCTTGGCAACTGAGCCTGCGAAAGAAAACATCTTACTCTTTCAACCAATATCCTGTTCATTCTCTCAACCAACCCATTTAACTGAGGAGTCTTGGGAGGTGTCTTTTGATGTCGAATGCCTTGATGCCTACAATACTTATCAAAAGGACATGAATACTCTTCCCCATTATCTGTTTTGATGCACTGCAATTTCTTCCTAGTTTTTCTCTCAACTAAGGCTTGAAACTGTTTAAACACATCTAATACTTGATCTTTGCTCTTCAAAGTGTACACCTATAACTTTATTGAACAATCCACTATGAAGGTCACAAAATAACTGGCACCACCCAAAGTTTTTGTCTTCATAGGACCATATACATCTGAATGTACCAAATCAAGTATGTGTTGTTTTCTTGAAGGAGAGGAACTCTTGAAAGAAACTCTATTTTGCTTCCTTCCCAAAAAATGAGTACATCTTCTTAAACAAACATCAATCATTCCAGAAAGAATATTATTTTTAGTCAATATTGTCAAACCTTTCTCACTCATGTGAGCAAGTCTCTTATGCCACAATTCTGCAGTAAGCTCATCTGTCACAACATTAATAACGCCTTTGAAGAGTCTCGCCTGCAGTATATACAAATTGGAATGCTTGTTCCCACGAGCAACAACCATATCACCTTTAGTAAGTTTCCATTGACCATTACTAAAGGTATTGCAATATCCTTCATCATCAAGTTTACCTGCACAGATCAAGTTCAAACAAATTTCCAGAATATGCTTTACCCCTCTAAGAAGTAACCTCGTGCCATTATTCATCTCCAAACACACATCTCCAATACCAATGCCTTTAACCAAGCCATCATTACCCAACTTCACTGTCCCAAAGTCACCTGATGTATAGGATGTAAAGAAGTCCTCTCGAGACGTAGCATGAATGAAGGCTCCACTATCAATAACCCAACTGATCTCGTGACATGCAATATTGACAACATCTTTATTATAAACAACGAGAAAGTCTTATGAACTAGCGGTGACAACTCGATCATTTTCCTTGCCAATATCACCCTCTTGTTCTTTGTCTTTCTTCTTGTTATCTCGCTTCAACTGTCTACAATATTTCTTGATGTGCTCTTTCATGCCACAGTGATGACACTCAACATTAGAAAACCTGTTGGACTTGCTTCTTCCTTTTTCTTTACTCTTGAAACCTCTATTTTTACTCTTCCCTCTTCTTTATGTAACCAAAATCTCTGACTGCTGAGAAGACCCATGTGATTTTCTTCTCATTTCTTAATTCAAAACACTACTCTTAGCCAGATCCATATTGATTACACCATTTGGAGTTGAGTTACTTAATGACATTCTAAATGTTTTCCAAGAGTCCGGCAACGTACCCAATAAACACAACCCTTGAATCTCATCATCAAACTTGATACTCATTCCAACTAACTGATTTATTATTTCTTGGAACGTATTCAAGTGATCTGTCAACAGAGTTTCATCTTGGTACCTTAAAGTCATCAACTGTTTTATAAGAAACATTTTATTATTTCCTATTTTTCGAGCATACAACTCTTCAATTTTATTCCATAGTGACTGTACATGTATTTCTTTACTAATATGATTCAAAACATTATCATCTACCCACTGCCTTATATACCCACAGACTTGTCGATGTAACAAAGTTCATTCTTCTTCAGATAACTTTTCTGGATTTTCAAAAGTAAACACCGATAAATGAAACTGTTTAACATAAATGAGATATTCAATTTTTTTCTTTCCAAGTATGATAATTAGAACCATTCAAAGTAATCATTCTACTCAAATTTGTTTTCATTATTCAACACAAGAAATTCAACAATAATAACCACAACTCTTATACCACTTTAATAGGAGAATCACAATAACAATTTGAACTTAATCAAGTTCTAAACAGAGGAATTAAACATATTCTACTTATTTGTGTGAATCTTTTAGGAAACAAATAAATAGAGCTCAAAATGAAAAACATGCACAAAATCAAGACAAGTAATATACGTAGAAAAACCTTCCCGGTGTAGGAAGGAAACAATCATGACACTCCTCTCCAAAACTTCCACTATCAAGACACAATTGTACAACAGAGGCAAACAATTAACAACAACATTAAGAATACACTTCTTGAAACTAACAATTATTTCAAGAGAATGAAAAAATCTAACCAAATTCGTAATCACTGTTCACGGCTCATATTTTTCCAAACCGGTGAGCCAAATTCAAATCACACCGTACAGATTAAAGATTCTTGAGTCGTGAATCTTCATGCAAAATTTCAGCTTAATTAGACCATAAACAACCTTCCATCGGAACACTTGATGAAGACTTGATGGAGAGAAAAAAATTGCTCTCTTTTCTGCAGATTTTTTCTGCAGATTTCTCTACAACTCTTAATTTTTCTGCATAAAACTCACCCATCAAACCTTAAATAGTTTTATTAATAAAACAATAAAATAACACAATTACTTCCTTATTAATTCACTTGAACTTCTACAAAATAAGAGGAAAACTCAACAATGTAATTAACAACAAATAACTGAAATTTAATGATACTTTTATAATAATTAAAATATTAGTGATACTTTTGTAACAAATACAATAATTTAATGCTAAAAAATTATTAATTCTAAATTATAAAACTAAATTTCATTATGTAAGCTCTAGAAGTGGTTCTCCTGGTGTTAAAAATATTTAAATTCTACTAATTGAAAATAAATTATCAATTGCATCACAAATGAAATGAAAAATTAAAATATGATTTATTTAGTATTCTAAAACTTACTGATTTTTCACTTTAATTTATATATTCCAATCACAAAAAATATGATTCCATAAATATGAATTGGTAAAATTAGTATAGT
The DNA here is from genome assembly GCA_037013495.1 of Hippophae tibetana. NCBI lineage: Eukaryota > Viridiplantae > Streptophyta > Magnoliopsida > Rosales > Elaeagnaceae > Hippophae > Hippophae tibetana. Next base: position 6,213,338 of record CM072812.1, read on the forward strand.
AATTCACCATTTAATTATTATGTCTAACAAAAAACTCAATAACACCCTTACGCAGGTTGATTCAGTTCCATACTCAACAGCAAGGCTATCACACTCCAACTTCACCTATATCATACCCCTCAACCCAGGTCAAAAGTTTCTGAGGTTATACTTCTACCCTTTACACAATTATGAGCAGAACTTCAAAATCTCTAATGCCCTTTTCTCAGTTCGAGCCGGACGATATACTCTTTTAAGAAACTTTAATGCCACTCAAACAGCTCTCTATTTGGGCAAAGAGGGCTTTATCAAAGAATTCTGTATCAATATTGATGATTCCAAAATCCTTAACATTACCTTCATTCCAAACAATTCAGCTTCTAATTCATTTGCATTCATAAATGGAATCGAAGTTGTGTCTATGCCCACAAATCTTTATCACTCGGCAAATAATGGCATTGAATTAATCGGATCGTCTAACTCGTACAAAATTAATGGAAACGATAATGCTTTAGAGACTATGTATCGCATAGATGTAGGCGGAAGTGGAATATCTGCTGGAAACGATACTGGAATGTTTCGAAGATGGAACAAAGACGATGACTACTTGAATTATCAATCAGAAGGAAACATTCCACCACTTGTTGAAGATGAATTCAATTTGAGATTTTCATCGATAAAAGATTATATAGCTCCACCCAGTGTGTATAAAACTGCTCGGAGTAATAAGGAAAGGATGATTTGGGAATTTCCTGTAGATTATGGGTTTTATTATCTGCTGAGATTGCATTACTGTGATATTCAAATCGAACCGAATAGTCAATGCGCTTTTCTTGTATCGTTAGGAAAACAGAATGCTCAATCGAGTACAGTTGACCCTAGGTACTGGAAGGGTACTATTGGTAAAAAGGTACCAATTTATATAGACTCTGTCATTTCCTTACAGGCTCTTGAAAGTGGGAGTAATAAACGACATAATCTCTCTATTACCTTGAAAGCAAATCCAGATCAATTAATATCTAGACGTAGCACTTTTGCAATCTTGAATGGCTTGGAAATTTTCAAATTGAACGACGCATCTGGGAATCTTGCTGGTCCTAATCCTGAACCGATCCAAACAAGCAATGATAAAAGTCATAAGAAACTAATCAAGATCGGTCTGACCATTGGTGGAGTACTAGTTCTATTGATCTGTGGTGTCTTCTTTTTTTGGCGTAGAACAAGAAAAGTCAAGTACTTCTTCACAGGTAAGTATGCTATCTACAACACAATTTTTTTGCATATTATACTAGTTATTACAAGCTAGATTTGTGATATCCCAAATAAGATTGAGTGACGGATTATTGATCACTAACTTAATAGGATTTATGTAAGTTTTGTTTTGATTAGTAAAATCCTGATTTCTTATATTTGATGATGATTATGAAAAACATATTTCTACTACCAAAAGTTTAAAACAAAAATGTGTCTGTATTTTCTTACATAAACTTTTTTTGCAGTAGCAATGTTTTAATAAGTTTGAAACAGGTAATCGGTTTGCCAATAACAATGACTTTATACATCCAAATAATTTTTATACCTCAATAATATCATATAAAATGACACTTCTATTAAATTTGATAAGTCATGGTTGCTAATTTTTCCACTACCCCAAATCTTCTTATTTCACTATGATATTTTCGTAAAGTAAATGCATTGATATGAATGTATTGTTTATAAAATATTTTTTACAATATCCAAAAATGTATCGATATTTTCATAAGTTATTTGGTAATTTTTTAAAATTTTGATGAAAATTTTAAAAATATTAAAAATATCGTGAGAGATATATAAGTAAAATATGAGTTTTTATTTTTTTAAATTAAAAATTTACATACTAAACTTCAATACAAATTGAGTTAATATTTATGTAAAGTCTATAGATTTTAATAAAGTAAAGGCATTGATATGAATGTGTTGTTTATAAAATATTTTTTATAATATCCAAAAAATGTCTCGATAATTTCATAAGTTATTTTGTAAATTTTTAAATTTTTAATAAAAATATTAAAAATATCGTAAAAAATATATAGTAAAATATGAGTTTTAATTCTTTTTTAAATTAAAGATATACATATATAACTTTTCAATTACAAATTGAGATAATATTTATGTCAACTTGATCGATTTTTTTTTTATAGATTTTCGCATATCCTTAAATAATAAATATTTAATTATAAGTTATAACTTATAATTCGTTTAGTGATGATTAATTAGGTGATTTTTTTTTCTTTTTTTATCATTTAATTTTAATCATATTTAATTAAATATCCTTTAATATAAAAATAATATATTAGAAAATATACTATATAAACATAAAAATAATATGATTAGAATTTTTAATTATCTTATTTTTATTATTTTCTTAAAAGTATTTCTAATGTATTTATACTTTCTTCTCCATAGTTGAGAGTGATTCTGGGACTAACAATACTAGATCAGTTGCTTCATCCCTACCATTCCAGTGTCGATACTTTTCATTTGTTGAGATTAAAGCTGCCACAAACAACTTTGATGACCTCTCCTTTATTGGCGTTGGAGGTTTCGGCAATGTTTATAAAGGCCACGTTAATAATGGATCTTGTGCTGTCGCCATAAAAAGACTTAAACAAGAGTCATCCCAAGGTTTCCACGAGTTCAAAACAGAGATTGAGCTTCTTTCTCAACTTCGCCACTTACACATTGTCTCTTTAATTGGCTATTGTGATCAAGGAAACGAGATGATCTTGGTCTATGACTACATGGCACGTGGGACCCTTCGTGATCACTTATATTTCACCAACAATCCACCTCTGAGTTGGAAGCAACGTTTGAATATTTGTATTGGTGCAGCACGTGGATTGCGTTATCTTCATACTGATGCAAAACAAGTGATTATTCATCGAGATGTAAAGACTACAAATATATTGCTAGATGAAAAATGGGTGGCCAAGGTTTCAGATTTTGGGCTTTCAAAAATTGGGCCTAATACCATGTCTAAAGCCCATGTTACAACAATGGTTAAAGGGAGTATTGGCTATTTAGATCCCGAGTATTACAAGCGTTATCAATTGACTGTAAAATCTGACGTGTATTCATTCGGTGTGGTATTATGTGAGGTAATATGTGCGAGGCCTCCCATTATACAAAGTGAGGACGAGTATCAAGTAAGTCTTGTGGAGTGGTTTAGAACTCATTATGCAAATGGTACAATTGACCAGATTGTTGACCAAGAAATAAGAGGTAAAGTAGCTCCACAATGTTTGGAGAAGTTTGGGGAGATTGCAATGAACTGTGTGTTGGATAGTGGGAGTGAGAGGCCCTCCATGATTGAGGTTGTTTGGGGATTAGAATTTGCTTTGCAATTGCAAGAGAACGCAGATGATGAAATTAAGATTAATGATGAACTGATTATTGAAAGAGATGGTAGTTCTGGAAAAGGAAAAGAAATATACTCTGGAGATATTAACACAATGCTCTCTGAAATCATGGATCCAAAAGGAAGATGATGAGCATCTATGTTAATTAGCCTTCTAGTAAGCTTGTTGAAAGTGCTTTCAAACTATTCAAAAGCATTTTTTTATAGCATTTGTGATTTCTGGGTTTTTGTCATCTTAGGACCCTTTGAGTATATGTTGGTTCTAAGATCTCAAAAATGTTTTTTTTTCGCAATTTAAGATCCTGTAAAATTATTAACTTATTACAATCGGTTTGCTATCTTTAGACATTTTATTCCATACTATATTTATATAATAACACCGTAATTATACATTGACATAAAAAATAAGCTCAAAGCGATTAATATAGGTCATTAACTTATTAAGTGTCTTAAATTTAAAAAAATATTTTGTGCATTAAAATGAGTATTTACTCAAAGTTCCTATGAAAACAAAAATACTACTTCTAAGAGAAGCAATTCTCTTTTTTTTTTTTGTACTTAGTCAAAGCCCAATGAAGTTTGAGTAAGTCTCGCAATCCTATTTGAATGATGTTAGAGTTGATTTAGGATAAAATATTTATATTAGTAATGTATTTTAAACCCGATTTAAATTACAAATTAAGTTTAAATTTTATAAAACATATATATATTTGAATATGATATGTTATTATTTTATAATTTATTACATCATTTAATATGTTCAGACATCTACTTGAATATTTTAGGATTAAGTTTCGTGTCATATTATATTATATTTAATATTTAGTAGATGATATCCTATTGATTCGTTTGCAACTCTTATATAGATTTAATTATATTTATTAATAATAATATGTTATTTATATTAATTTTATAATTAGAAAAATTAATGACATTGAAATAATTTGGTAAGAAAGAGAAGTGGAGTGGTGTGTGGTCGTTGACGCTGCATTAATGGACCAAATTTCGGGAACAGCTTCTTTAATTTCCTCTACCATACTCGAAGAGGGGGTAGTAGAGTCTACTTCAGTGAGCTAAAATTCAATGAGGTCACCACCTTCACCTTCCCATTGTTAAATTAGTGATTTGTTAATAAAATGGTGAGTTATTGACGGCTGTGAGCACACGATTTTTTTATTTTATATTATATTTATTGTTAGTTTTAAGAATTATAAAAATATCTTAAATAAATGTTTTTTGACATAAAAAATATTTTTAATAATTTTAATTTACAATTAAAAATATATATATATATGTGACAATAAATTTAAATTAATAAACTCATTATTTATTTATTTCAAATCATAAATACAAATCACCCTCAAATAAAAATGTACATGTATCCTCTACAGGCTATACTCTATAACTATACATAGATGTGGGGTTTATTCTTTTCTCAATTCATTCTATTTCTTCCTACAGTCGAAAGTAAAAACCATTTCGTGTCAACGATGACGATCAGAATTAACATATTTGATAATATATTTAATTTTTCACCTCTTGTTAATTCTATGATTCAGTTACATTCATATTTGAAAATATATAAATATATTTATATATTTAATATTAATTTATATAAAATTTAATTTTAAGTTAATGCTAGATCCGTTATTATCTGTGAGTCACAAGGCATATTGTATTGCTTTTTTTGTGTTGACGTGTTGTGTCGTATTATATTAAATATTTAATAAATTGTAAGGTGATAATCCAATATACCATCAGATTGAATATTTAACAGGTTGTGTCGGGTCGGATTTATCCATTTAACACCATCTCTTTGGCATTAGCTTGCATTATGGATGTGAATTGCTACACTAAGAATCAAATTTCCTAACAAAACTTTGAATTTGATTCAATTGGGAGATGCCTCGTGGGAGGGAAGAAAATTTAATATTATAATAATAATTTAATTATATTATATTTAATTACATAGTAAATAAATATAGTTTAGCATATAAATTTTTCTAATTAGAGTTTTTTATGCTAAGTATTGCTTCCTAAAAAATTCATAGTTTTTGTGTTTTGATTATTTTTGATTATACTATATATAATTATATAAATATTTATTATTATTTTTAATATTATTGGTATCTATTTTTTCTTTTACGCATAATTTATGTTGTTTAATTTTTTTAATTTTTTATCAATTTGTATAAATATTAAACTATGTTATTTAGTCTTATTACATTTTAATTTATATAATTTTAAATTCTTATTTAAATTTGATACAAATACATGTTTGACATGTAAAATATAGTGATCTAATATTAAAAAACATTAAGATTTATTAAATTTTTGTATCATCTATCACAAGTTTACACATTTTTTATAATAATTCGATAAATCATTTATTTATTTTTTATTATTTACGAGTTACCAAAACTATCAGTTTTTTACTATTAAATTTATATATAGATAATGCTTCCCAAAATACCAATAGTAGCTACATTCCTGCATAGAGTATTTGTGTTTTCTTATAAAATAACAAATAATAATAATAATAATAAATAATAAATAATTTATAAATTTAAATATCAAGGTAAGTACTAACTTTTAACTTTCAACTTTCAAAGTAAGCCTCATGTTAGTTGATATAATTAAAATATCATCATTTATTTTCATTGAATAATGAATCTTTCCTCTGCCAATTTGCATTAAATGCCGTTCATCTTGTTTTTATTTGATAGCAACCACTAACCACCAAGTTCGTAAACCAGTGAGGGAAAAAAAATCGTTCTAACATAGAACATTTCTATCATTAATCACAAATTTGTGATTAATTTATATTAGATAATAAGTTTAATTTTAATTTTAATTTATTGTTTATAATATATAATTAAATAATTAATTTTATGATTTTTCAGAATTTATAAAGTAATTATTAATATATTTGATAATAACTTTTTATTTAATAATTTTTTAAAAATAAAAAATAAAAAATTAAGTACAAATTATTTGGTTATATTTTCCATTTTCTATTTAAAAACAGCTTTAAAAAATTGATTATTATTTACAATTTTAAGTTTTTAGTCATTTTATTTCAATACTTATACCTACAAAATTCATATGACTTAATTTATTCTTTGTACAAAATATTTTGTGAAAAAGAAAAAATTAAAATTAAAATTTTGAAAATTAAATAAAAATTATTATCAAATAAATAGCATTAAAAATAATTTGAAAAAAAATCAAGAATCAAAACTATAATCAAAGAAACACTTTGACCTTTTTTTGTAATCAATTATGTTTTCAAATTTCAGATTTCAAACTCAAAATCTTAAAAAAAAAGTTATTTGTTGTTACTTGATAATCAATCAATCCTGTTTTTTTTTTCAAGTTCAAGAACTCAATTTTTTTATTACTAAATTTCAAGTTTACTCTCTTTTTACTTATTTGTATTTTCATTTAGAAAATATAAATAAAACTAGTTAATAAACAATTTTTTTTGTTTTATTTTTATTTTTTAAAATAACATAGGAGAAAACTTGTTACCAAAGAATCTTTTTATATAAATTAAAAAATATAAAGCTAATTGCAAATAAATAAAATAAAACTTGTAAATAAAAATGTTACAAAACTAACTTTTCTTAATTTAACGGAAAGATTCATTTTAATTAAATTTTAAGTAATAATTCAAAAGATGCCAAGTAATATTTAATGCAATGTAATGCGTATGAATATGAAAAAAGCGTAAATCTAATGGATGTTTAAAGTGTTAATGGCATAATTATTTTCAAATGGTAATGCATATTCAATAATTAATTATAATAAATAAATTATATATTTTTGCAAATAAAAACAATTATAATAATATTATTCATTTTAAAATATTTATTAAATTATTTTTTAAGTATAAATTTATGTATATTTAATATTTTTTAATTATAATAATTTAATTTAATTATAATCTAAGTGTTAGGTAACAAGTAATCATTTGATCTTCATTAACGTCTAAAAAATCATTACTCTCGTCACATAGTGATAAGTGGTCCATGATGTACAATGCATTTTGCGTAATTTGATTTTCTTTAATAAAAATCTCTCAATGCGTATGCCTTTCCCACTTAACATCTCCCATTAGGAGGTGAGATATGTTATTTCACTTGTCTTTTACTCTTTATTAACAAATCCATTAGATTTTGTATAAGAAGTTAATTTCATCCTGTGAAAGGAAATGAATTATGGATATTGTTTGAAAATATTATCAATTTAGGAATATTAATTTGTGCTTGTATCCACCTAGATACTCATAAGATTAACCTATCTACCTATATTAACTTTGTGTATTAAAAGTTTAACTCGATTTATGTATTGATTGATCTAAGTTTAAAATATGTTTTTTATTAATTATATTTATTTGATATTCTATAACGTGTAACTCCTATATAATCAATATGTATACGTGTAATATCTTATATATACATAAAACTCATAAAAGATTTATAAAATTCTATGAAATTTTTTAATTTCTCTCTACAAATCAAATCATTTAACACTTTGATTCAAGTGAGTGGAAGAGATATAAATGATATATTTTTAATACAAATAAATATTATTTTCATTCTTATTTTAAGTTTGGTTAATTTATGTATTTTTTTTACAAACTTTTTGTCATTTTTCAATATTTTTTATATAATTTCAAAAAAAGTTCCATGCATTTGTATCATATACAACAGCTTGGTTGTATAGTAATTATAATTTTTACTAAATTTTATAGAATAAATTTATCTATTTAAGCGAAATTTTTACTTATGTTTTATATAATCCAACCGTAAAAGTTATAATTTTTCAATTTATAATTTGAATCTAATAGTAAATTTAACAATTTAATGAGATGAATAGTTTTTTTTAATATCAATTTTAAAATTTTAAATCTAATTATAATAATCTTACATGCGTACATTAACAATAAATACATAAATAAAAGATATAATTTTTAGGTTGATATAAATAATATCTTATATTTTATAACAATGATAATAATATTTTAATAACATTGAATGAATTTAAATTAGATATAATTTAATATTAAATAAATTTAAATTTAATTTAAACGATATTTAACGTGAAATAATATATCAAATTTTTTTAATAGTAAAAATTTATGTAAAAAATTGTTAATTTTGTTATTTAAAAAAAATTATACTATGCTAATTTATCTACAATAAGAAAAAAATACATGCTTATCTATCTAAAATAAAAGAAATTTTTATACTAGATAAATTCACATATGATATAAAAAATTATTTTTAATTAATATTTAATTTATTGCATCGATAATATTTTCATTAAAACATAAATAATATTATCTTAAAATCAAGATACATTATCTTACACAATATATACCTACTTTATATAAAATATTTTATTTAAGTACAAATCTCAATGTAAATGACAACTATTTAATTTTAATTTTAATTTATTCGATTATTAAAGAAAAAGACTACCCTCGTGCTAACAAGACAAGATTTATACCCGTGGGTACATTATCTTACATATATAAGTTATACGTGTAATTTAATTAACGATGAAGCCAATACTTAATACTAACATATTATAAATATCTTTTCATTAACATATAATTAACCCCAACCAGTTCAAAAATAAATAAATAAATCATAAACATATTCCCAGCACATCCTTACGCACCATCCTTCACCATGACCTGTAATACATCTCACAGATACACAAATTAAAATTTAAAAACTTACTTAAATAATAAATTGAAATATTTTTTCCTATTTTTTCTTGTCTTCAAATTTTTTCTCAATATATATAAGAAAAGCTTAAATTACTCAGAATCAGTTGGAAAAATGTATGTTTAAAATCAACTTAGTCTCTTGGGTTTTAATGGCGGTAGGATTTTGTTTTTTTTTATGTAATACTTATAATAATAGAATTTATATGCTCCATGAATATAAGGTATAGAATCGTGAGTGCTTCTTATCCTCAATTTATTAATAACTATATGTCGAATTTTAAAAATAGCTATAAAAATTTCATGCCTTGACATGCATTGTAATAATAATATGAGTATGAAAAAAAAAACTTTTTGTGATAATTTTATTTTGCTTGATTGTTAACTATGCATACAATATCTAAATCATATTTTTTTCATGTTGATATTTTAAAATTATTACTTATATTTTATTAATTTATTAAAATTATATAAAGTAGTTTAATTGGGGTATCCTCCCATGTATTTATGATAAGATTATGTAAGTATACAATGAAGATAAATATTACTTATACGTAAATTTATATATATTTATATTCAGATTAATTATGGTATATTGCTTGATTAAATAATTTTAAAAATAAAAAATTTAATCATTTTTAAAAATATTTAAACACATATCACACTACAATTGATATTATTATAAATATAAATATATATTTATACTATGTTAATTTTTTTTAATATAATCATATATATTCTTGGTAAAACAACAAAATATTAATAAATTTATAACTATAAAAATAATATATTTTATATTTAATTTATATATTTTTATTATTAAATAAAATGAACATTATTTTTATATTAATTTTCATTGAAATTAGATTATGTTTATTTAGATTTATTCACTATTTAATGTCGTTTAATTTCATATTATTTTTGTTGTTATATTTTTAATTTTTTTTATATTTTACTAATATTGTTAAGTTACAAAATTTTATTTTCTTAATAAAATAACAAAATAATTTTTATGATATTTTTTTAAGTGAACTTTATCTACAAGTATAATTTTACCCTACTACTTTTATTTTATTAGAAGATTTTTTAGGCCATTTAATCCACTAAATTATGACAACTTTTCCTAATAAAATAACAAAATAATTTTTATGATATTTGTTTAAGTGAACTTTATCCACAAGTAGAATTTTACCCTACTACTTTTATTTTATTATAAAAAAATTAGGCTATTTAATCTACTAAATTATGACAACTTTTATGATAATTAACTAGTTACGTACGCACTTAGGTAATATAAAGAAAATATCACATTTTTCAACGTGTGCTAATCATTTTAAAATGAGTAGATGTTTTTATAACGTATGTATTACCTTTAAATTTATATATAATTACGTGCCAAACATATAATACTTTTTCATCAACTTTGTAACACTAATGCATTAATTGAACTTAAATATTTTAATAAAATAATAGAATTAAATATATATTTATACCCTCTAAAAAAATTTGAATCATGCTTAAATTTTTTTTATGACTAAAATACCGTTAGTTTTAGCATAATGACATTGTGCCGTTTACATTCTATCTTTAATCTTTATTAACAAAAAAATCTAGCATATTAAATGCGATTATACTACATTAAGGAATTTAATTACACAATAGCTCATTACGTTACTACAATAATATTAAAAACAAAATAATATGCATGCATTAAAAATTATAATATAAATGAGAAACTTTTATATACTATTTTATATTATGTTTTATATTAATATTAATAGTTGATTCAATTTTATCTCTTATATTTTTAATTTTTTATAAAATAAATGGTTAAAATAAACTTATTTTTGTCTTATTTCAATATACATGTTGTATGTAATAACATCTCAATTTACTTATACGTCGGGATTTAAAAATAAATAAAAAATGAATGTTTCATTTATAATATAATCTGGACAACTTAATTTGGCAATATAAATATGTTTGTTGTTTTTTATTATATATATATATATATATATAAATAAACTTTTAAAACTTAAATAATTTCTTTTTTTGCTTAAAATAAAATAGATTGATTAAAAGTAATTTTTAGAAAAACATTTAGATATTTGAAATCTCCATCTTTATTTAAAATTATTTTTATAAAAAATAATTATTATTTAATTTTAAAATATTAATTTTACTTTATTTAAATATTTTTAACGTTAAATTTATTTTCATTATATTATATTTAATATTATTGGATATTATTATTATAAATTTTAAAAAAATATTAATTTTTTAATTAAATAAAAAAATACATCTAAGAGTCTAAGACTACTCCTTTGTTTCTCTTCTCGCTGTTTAGGACAAAATCTTCCCATAACAATCCTCTATCCTACAACCATATCATCATCTAAAGAAAGAAGCCCCTTCTTTTTCAACTCATTTCTCATCATCTAGAAGCTCGGCTAATTTTGTCGAGAAGTTCTTCAATGGAAGAGGCTACGGAGCTGGACCAAGCAGAACTCAACTATCGGAGCTCCGATTATGTGGATCTGAATCAGTCCGAATCATCTGACCCGACCAATGGATGTGGCAGTGGAGGTGCCAAGTACAAGCTCTTATCACCCGCGAAGCTCCCGATCTCGAGGTTCTCTTGCATCACTATTCCTCCTGGCCTCAGTCCCACTTCGTTTCTTGAGTCCCCTGTCTTACTTTCCAACATGAAGGTCAGTTCTGTAATTCATTCCAGTCGCTTCTTTCCGGGTTTTATATTTATTGTTTGGTTGCTGAGAAAATATGAAAGGAAAATTGAAATACAACCTTTTTAAACTGAGAGGGTATTTGTATTTAGTTGCTTAAATGAATGAGGGAGCATAAATTAAAACGGGATCTTTTCTTTGCCCCCCATTTTCTTAAAGAGAACCTTTTACAATTACAAGTGTAAGGCTCTGTTTGGTTGATGATAAAAGTTGGGGCTAGAAAATGGGATCGAGGAAATATAAGTTCTGACGGCATGCAGTGGAGAAGAGTTCGAACCTTTTGCTTCCTCCATGGTGTGAACTCGTGTCATTAAGATGTAGTTTTGCGATTAAAGGTTTTTCCGTGTGCGTAGAAGCTGTAGTGGAGAATCTATGGACGTGATGATGATGGGATTTAGATTATTTCTTGAGTTGAAGATTCTCTTTGTTTGAGAAAAAAAATTAAGACTACCATTTTTGATTGTTTTGGCTACATCAGTTTATTTCATCATATGGGCTGTGCTTCTTATGTTTTGATAAATTACCAATTATATTTAATATTGAGTGGTCTTGTTGGGACCCTAAGATTCTGATGCTTGCTAATAGAGTATTACGGTCATTGCTTTATGTTATGCCCGTATAGATTGTTCCGTCCAGTTGCTTTAGGAATACTGATTTTTTTTTAATCAAATGGTATTTGCTATGGTTCGAAACTTGAAACACTTTAGTAGTGAATAATGGTTACTTCATGTATCATGTCCAATTTCCTCTTTCTAATTCTCATTGTATTTTTAACATAATGAATCTTCTCTTTTTATTGGTTTATGCTTGTGATTTTTTTATGTCTTTGATTAATGGTTTTAGGAGTATACGGAAAACCATATTCGTTTATACATCAGGATAAGGAATAAATGCATCAGCACGAGTGTCTGGATTTGCATTTGTTATTTTGTGTTGCAACTACTATAAGAAGGCTGGGAACGAAAATTATATGAGTCTGTCTTTATTTTTTTCCCCTTATAACTTGCCTTTATCATCTGTATACTGTGGTTGCCTTCCTTATTTTGTGCTTTTGATCAATACTGTCCTTGTTACTTTGTTGCCCTTATTAGAATGAAAGCAGCAAGTTTGGAATTTCTTCTTGATCTTGCAGGCTGAACTTTCCCCAACAACTGGTACCCTTTTTAAGCCTCAAATGTCACAGGGCTCCGTTGGTTGTACTCCATATCCACCAAGTACAATTTGTTTGGCAATCAATACTGCCAATGAAATTAACTCCAGCAGCTTTGAGTTTCGACCCCATGCTAGCTCAAGCACGGTAATTCACTTACAAGTTACAACTCTGCTAATATAAAGGGCTATCGAGACATATATGTTTGCAGTTTATTCTTGATTTGAACTGTGCTAGCCTGATTTTCATTATTGCTCAATATGTATGATTGGTCACCAAGATTGGAAAATTAAGATTGCTGAAATGACCAACCAAATCTGTTAGCTTGTTTCCTTTGGGCTAAAGGTGCGGATAATGAGTTAATGGCCATGTGTCTACTCTTTTTGACTTCTCATGAACTTTGTAAACATTTGATTTTCATTGATATCCTTAGAAAAAATGAAACTGCTAGAGGTACTTAATTTCCCCTCTTTCTAGAACTTGGACTAAAACAATGATATTATGTTCATCATATTCCTGCAAATACTGTAACATAGTTTTTGTATTGCCTAATGACATTCATATATTAAAGGTTTATGCAGACCCAAACCATTGGAAAAGTGAGCATTTGATGCATGTCCAAGGTCAAGGCCAGTCTCAATTTAATCCTGCACATTTTGTTAAAAGTGAGAGGGCAGTCGCCTCAAATGAGTTGTCTACACCAGCACCAGTCAACGTTGCTGCGTCAGGGACCAGCACACCTACTGAAGGTGATTCAGATGAATTAAACCCGAGAGAGCACTCTTCCAACTCTTTGGTCCAAACAGCACAAGTTGACCATAAAGCAAGTGGAGCTTCTGATGATGGGTATAACTGGCGAAAATATGGACAAAAGCATGTCAAAGGTTGTGAATTTCCACGTAGTTATTACAAGTGTACCCACCCTAAATGTGAAGTGAAAAAGTTGTTTGAGCGATCTTATGAAGGACGAATAACAGAAATTATGTATAAGGGCACACATGATCATCCGAAACCTCAACCTAGCCGACGGTACAATACAGGGACTATTATGTCAATCCATGAAGAAAGATCAGACAAGTTTTCATCTCTGGCTGAACATGATGGTAAGGAAATAAATTAATGACTAACCATGTTCTGGCTGCAATTGTCTACATATCTTCCTCTTTTCTAAACTAAAGTAATGTGTTTGTTTTGGTTTTGCTCCTTTTCTTTCTGATTTAGACAAGCCATCCAGCATATATGGACAGATATGTAATACCAATGAGCCAAATACTACTCCAGGGCAATCTCCTATCAGGGTAAATGATGACAGTCTAGAAGGCACTGGCTCACTCCCAAACAGGACCTATGATGAGGTTGATGATGATGATCCATTCTCAAAACGAAGGTATGACATGTAACACAACCTTTTATGATTTGTATGAGTTGCTTTACTCCTGCTTGATAAATGAGCTGACAAAGATCGTTTTTAGGAAGACGGACTTTGGAGGGATTGATGTGACCACTGTCGTTAAGCCAATTAGGGAACCACGTGTCGTTGTTCAAACTCTGAGTGAAGTTGATATATTGGATGATGGATACCGCTGGCGTAAATATGGACAGAAAGTGGTGAGAGGAAATCCTAATCCCAGGTATTGTTCATGCTAATTGTCAGACAAACATATTATTTTTGTGAGTTGTTACAATATGCATGCTGTGGCTGAGAACTTTGCTTTCATCTCTCACTGGATGATTGCGGTTGATATTAAGATAGAAACATGCCGAGTGTTAAGAAAAATGAAATGGGTCTTGCAAAAATAAAGAAAAGAAAGAGACAAGTGATCTAAATAAAATATAGTATAATAAAATAGGTTAAAAATACAAAATGATGGACTTTCTAAGAAACAAAACCTATGCTTTGAGGGAGGATGTTAAGAGTAATGTTTCCACATTTATTAAGTAAAATACTATGGTAGAGTTTGTAAAGATTATGGATATCTTCACCCATTGGTGTTAACCTTTTGGTATTAGAAGACTCATAATTCGTAAACTTTGACAGTCAAAACATAGTCCACTCACGCATTAGATTTTTTTTTAAATATTTGGGATCCGGTGCATTTTTTTGTTTTATTGTCTCATGACCTTTAATCATTTCAATCTCCTAGAGATGAAATTTTCTTTCATGTTTATAAATATTAGATGTTCTTCTCAGGGCATTGAAATCTCCAATGGTTTATAATGTCTTGCAAAGTACTTGCATATATTAACTTATTGCGGCTGTCTCGGCTTTGAAACAAGTTAGCATGACCCACTTTGAATTTTGAATCATTGTATAAGCAGAAGGTTACTTCCCTGCATTTGTAAGTTAAAAAAAGAATCCTCTTACGTATAGATACTATCTGGACCCTTAGATTTAATTTAGATAATCACAGCCATTGAATCTTTTCAAAATAACTGCCTGCCACTCTATGTTTATGGCTAAGATTTATAATTATCCTTGAATAAAATTTAATTTATGACATTTTATTAGTAATTCAAGAATAAAGCTAAAGCATTTAGGGTACAACTTTTATTACTCATTGCAAAAAAGATAACTGCTTCAGATGCTGCGTGGAAAAGACAAGGCTTTCCCCCCCTTCCAATCTCTGATTGTGCAGACTTTTTTATTACACCATTTTCTGATCATGTTCTTACATTGTGCAGAAGTTATTACAAGTGCACAAATGCCGGATGCCCTGTTAGAAAACATGTTGAGAGGGCATCTCATGATCCAAAAGCTGTTATAACAACATACGAGGGGAAACATAACCACGACGTCCCTACAGCAAAGAACAGTAGTAGCCATGACACTGGCAGACCAGTTTCTGCCAGCATCCCATCAAGATTTAGATCAGATGAAGCTGATACTATAAGCCTTGATCTTGGGGTTGGAATCAATTCTACTGATGAGAATAGGTCAAATGAGCACCAACCGACAGTTCAAACTGATTCGGTAGAAAGACAAACTCAGAATTCCAATTTGAATGTGGCTCAAACATACCCGGTTCCTACATACTATGGAGCTTGGAATAACAGCTTGAATCAGTATGGATCTAGAGAAAGTATTAGCGAAGTTGGTGGTATTGAAATTTCAGCTTTGAACCGTTCCTCTTACCCATATTCTCAAAACATGGGCAGTTTGCTGACTGGCCCATAAAATTGTTTTAATTGAAGCCAGTTAAAATAAAATGTGCTTTGTTTTTCTTTTCTTTTTTGGAGGGGTGAAATTTAAAAGGGCAAGTTCCCTTAATTTATAAAAAATGTATTCTTCTTTTTCTACTTCACTTAGTTCCCTATCCTAAAGCTGTTCTTATTAGGTGCATGTATGCAAATTTCCATGGTTGAATTACTGTTTTACTGTTTTACTGTTTCTGTAACATTAGGACGTCTACAGTTATACTTTGTACCATATAAAGTATGAAACGAATACTAGTACTATTTTGTGACTGGAGTGACAATATTAGTTTTTTTTTTTCCAACCGGATCACACAGATGTTCTAAATATTTTTTGGAGGGACAAATGATATATTTTTTTCCCTTTTTAAAATTTTTTATTAGAAAATATCGTGCTTGATAGATAAATGCGGGTTTGATATTTTATAGGTATATTAGTTAATATATTGGTACTTCTCTTTTTAAAAAAATTTATTAGAAAATATCGTGATTGATAGATAAATGGGTTTGGTATTTTATAGGTACTTTAAATCTCATGTTATTAAAATGTTTTGTTTTAGTATCACAATTTAAGTATTGATATCTTTTTTTATCATTTTTGAATGTTAATTAATTTTTTTTTACCTAAAATACCCTTTTTGGTATTTTTATGTAGGAATTTTTTTCTTTTTACAATTAACTAGAGTTAAAAAAAATTGTTAATTTTCAGAAATTTTTTTCTATCAATATTAATAATACAAATATTTTTAATTAATTATTCATAAAAAATATTTTCATCATATTCTAATGAAATTGTTAAAATATTATAATTTTTAATATTATTTATCTTTTAAAGGTAAAAATTTAATAATTTTTATTTTTTCAGTATCTTTTTATTGGAAGCGTTGAACCTAACTTTTAATAAAAAAAAATCATTTTTAACTTTAGTTAATTTTTATAAAAAAAAACCTTCCCTGACAAATCAAAATGATATTTTAGGTAGAAAATTAGTTATTATTGAAAAATGATAGAAAAAATTAGATATTTATATTGGGTTATTAAAACATAATCTTTTAATAATACTAGATAATTGAGGTATCAATATATTAGTTAGGATAAAAAAGATACCATTTTTGATAGATGCAATAAAAAAATTAATAATAAATATATTTTTAAAATAAAAACAGTGACATCTAATTTGAGGCCAAATTCTTTGAGGTTGGAGCTACATCAATTTTACTCAAACAACAAATTATGTTTACTAGTTGATCGAGTAAGTCTATTAGGTTTTAGAATTGATTTTTTTATTACATTTTAGTCAATTAATTTTAAAAAAATGACAATACATATTTAAATGATCAATTTTAAATTTTTATTTTATTTAAAAAAGTGTTTATTTTTTAAAACTTTTTTAAAATTAAAAAACAAGACCTAAAACTTGATCATTTGTACTAAATTATCTTAGATTTTGTTTGATAATAATTGTAATTTATAATTTATGATTTTTTGTATAAACAATCATCAATATATTTGGTTATAATTTATTCTTAATGATTTTCAAGAAAAAAAATTAAAAATCACTTATAAGTTGTTTGATAATATTTTATATATTTTTTTTTTGAAAACTTAAAAAAAAAATTAGATTATTATTTACAATTTTTTTATTTTTAATCATTTTATTCAAATACTATAAATAAAAAAATTATAAGTTTTGATTTACTCTAAAAAATATTTGATAAAAATGAGAAAAATAAAAAATAAAAAATTTAATTCAAAAATATTGTTCTTAAATATTTATGAATTATTTTATATTTTAATAATGATTCCTAAAAAAGTTAAAATAAAAAAAATGGTTACGAAAAATATCCGATTAAAAAATCACTTAAAAATCAAAAAATTAGAATCAAAATAATAGTTATTATATTAGTTATTATTCTATAATAATTTATTAGAAATAGAATTGATGAATAATGAATGAAGAAATTATACAATTAATGTAAAAGTTATTCATGAATGAACCCTTCATGACTTCTATACATTTCAACTTGTATTGATGAGAAATTATTTAAAATATATGATGATATAATAATTTAAGTAAATAAAATTTAAAATTAATATATTTTTTTAAATAATAAAATATAAAGAAATAAAATAATCTAACCCATAAAAGTTATTCAATAATGAATAATAACGGGATATTAAGACATCAAGTTGAATATTCACCGGTGGCTTTGACAAATGGCTTGGGGAAGTAGGGTTTTGGGGTATATTCTATTTCTGTTTTCCGTGTCTTTCTCTCTCATAATCCAGTACATTCTCATTTCACTCTTAGAGATATGGTACTTTCGACCCTCTATCCCTTCGACCCAATTTTGTACTCTTCTTCTTCTTCTTCGAATCTCTTTCAGACGTACTTTACTCTTAACCCTCTGATAATTCCCACTGAAGCTAAAAAGGTCTATGCGAATGGAAGAACGAGCTCGTGTAGGTTCGTGGTGCTATCAACACACTCCAATTCAAAGATTCTCAAACCCAACCGGAGGTCACGCTACGGTCAGGCTTTGTCTCCGTACGATACCGATGAAGAAGAAGAAGAAGACGACGAAGATGATGATGGTGACATGTCGGAGGACGATTGGTTGTCCAATGTAAGCTTCTCTACTCTCGCTGCTATACTTGATTCTTCAGCTTCATAGCTCCGGAAATCAATTAATGCTTCAGAGGAGTACTTTCAATTGCAAATTTTAACAAATTATTTTCTATTTTCTATCCATATATGTGTTTTCTTTCCAGATTGGTTTTGGTTTGGGTTACGCATTTTGGAATTATTAGGACTTCTTAATTTCCATCCTTTTCAAGTTTGATGTTTTTATTTTTAGGTAATTCATGCTCATTCCTTTATGTTCTGTTGTAGTTCTCTATTGTGCTAACAAAAGTATTATTGGAAATTCGGAACTATAACTTCTTAAGTTTCACTGCATTGAACCAGCCAAGTAGGCGCTTGATGTTCTGTCTATCTAATCACTGGATTTATTCATACTTGCTATTCACTTTAGAATAAATACATGTATTTAATACCGTATTTTATGTAATTTCTTTCTTTCTTTCTTTTTGGTTAATTTCTGACTTTAATTTGAATTATTTTCTAGGATGACTTCGCAGAAATTTCAGATGTTGGTGATTATGGAAAGAAATCGAGGTTGAAAAATGGACCTGGCAGAAGTAGTAATGGAGAAGGTAATATTTAAGCATTTTGAGAAATAATAAATAGGGAAGATTGACTTGATCATTATATCGTTTTATAGGCAACCCAAAACAACAAGGAAACACCTGGGGTGGAGTTTCATTGAAGCAATCAATTGGCAAAGATGGTCTAGATGGCAGAAACGAAAAACACACTCACAGACGTAATATTGGGAGTTCTTTTCGCAATTCAGATCGGAGAGAAGATGTCAGTTCCTCAGATGTATTGAAAGGAAAGGTTGTAAGTCTTAACATCACAGTTCTGATATTTTACTGCCTTCTATGTCATTGGCAAGAAGGACTTGACATGTTTTATTTTTTCCCAGCTTACTACAAGGAAAGTCATGGAGGATAGGTATCCCCGTCTATCAGACGAGATAGACATGGATACAAAGTGGTTACCCCTTCTTGATTACCTAAGCACATTTGGGTTTAAGGAATCTCACTTTATCCAAATGTATGAAAGACATATGCCTTCTCTTCAAATAAATGCATGTTCTGCACAAGAAAGGCTGGAGTACTTGTTAAGTGTTGGTGTCAAACACAGAGATATAAGAAGAATACTTTTGAGGCAGCCTCAAATTCTGGAGTATACCGTGGAGAACAATTTGAAGTCTCATATTGCTTTCTTGATGAGTTTGGGTATCCCTAATTCAAGAGTTGGACAAATAATTGCGGCTGCTCCATCCCTCTTATCTTATAGTGTCAACAATTCATTAAAACCAACTGCTAGATATTTGATAGAGGAGGTTGGCATTAAAGAAAAAGATTTGGGTAAAGTTGTGCAGCTAAGCCCTCAAATTTTGGTTCAGCGAATTGACATCTCATGGAATACCCGTTATCTTTTTCTCTCAAAGGAATTAAAGGCACCTAGAGATAGTATAGTGAAGATGGTGACAAAACATCCCCAGCTCCTCCATTACAGCATTGATGATGGATTATTGCCAAGGATCAACTTCCTCAGGAATATTGGGATGTCTAATGCTGACATCTTGAAAATTTTGACCAATCTCACTCAGGTGAGTTTCTTGTTCATGCAGTTTCACTCTAACATTATGACAAATCTTTTTTTTTTTGGGGGGTTAGAAAACTGAGAAAGCTTCACCTTCCAAGCGAATAAGTGCTATGATTTAGGGGTTAGTTTTATTAGTTGAAAGTCTCCTTCTTGGTTTATGATACAGACTCGTTCAACATTGTGCAGGTATTGTCTCTGTCACTGGAGGAGAATTTAAAGCCCAAGTACATGTACTTGATCAATGAACTTCAAAATGAAGTGGAATCCTTGACTAAGTATCCTACGTATCTAAGCTTATCTCTGCAACAGAGAATTCGCCCTCGGCATAGATTCCTGATCTCCCTAAAGAAAGCTCCCAAGGGGCCATTTCCTATTCGTTCATTTGTCCCTACTGATGAATGTTTCTGTCAGCGATGGGCTGGAACTAGCATAGATAAATACCTGGCTTTTCGGCAGAGGTTACTGCTTAAGGAAAAATATGAAAGGAAAGCATAGCATGCTGATACCAAGTTCGAGCAATTCTTTACGAGAAATAGAACAGATCATTCACTGCTGAATTTTTTGACCTACAACCACACGAGGTGACCGGCAGAAACTTTGACAACTTGATTGAAGGCACCTCATGGGAAGGATCTTACTAAATTGCTGACAATTTTCAATGTTCCGATGATGGACTTCTCGTTATACTATATATACAGAAGAAGCTCTGATTCTGTCTACATACATGATGTGGTGATATTTGCATGCTTGTGCCAGGCAATGGTTATGTTCAAAGTTATAGCTCATATTGTTTGAAAAGGCACTGGACAACAAAGTGGCTTTGGTTCATTTGTTCACCTCACGATGCATATCTTAATTTCATGTTGTCTAAGGATTAACTGCATTTCAGGTTTTAATTATACTCTTATGCTGTCATGTGGATAATGTGAAGGTGCAAACCCTTGGCACATGCAAAATGTTACTACCAACTGGCAATGTTTGTGTTATTAGTGGAGCCTGAACACACTTAAGAGTCCCGACTACTATATATATATATATTTCCTCAACAGCTTGACTAGTATGTTATGAAGTATGTATCATATTTTTGCATTTCTGGTAACACCTTACACACCCCCTCCTCTCTCTCCCTCTCTCTCTCCTTTCTTCTTTTGAAATTTTTTATATATATTTTTTCATTTTCTTGTAACACCCTCTGAAAGGTTTGTTCACCTGTGAGTTGATTTTGTCAAGTATATTGTCAATCACCTGAAAAACTTGCTCAAGTGTATGCATCTTCATCTGGCAAAAACCACAAGGGTGGTTTCTTAGTTTCTTTGAGATGAAGAGACTTATTCTGTCATTGGATTCGTATATTATTGAGTGTTTATGTGAAGGGGGGAAAAATTGCTAATCAACGTTACTATGTTTAAAACCATAATTTTTTTGCAATTTTTTTGTTTTGAAGATAAATAGGAAAGAGGACAAAATTTAATGAAATTGTGCTATTTATTGCCTTTTGACTGATCAGGATAATATTTTTGATAAACTGATTTTGTTGCTTCATCTCTAGCTTTTATCAGATGGAGTAATGAAAGTATTGATTCTTGCATATGAAAACTGTGTTACTCGCTTGACTGAAGCTTAGACTCCATGCCTCAATAAAGTATACCAAAGGGTCCATTCTGTCCAGACAATTTCTCACTAGAAACCAATTATTCATGACCACTATCACAATGAACTATCAGAAGCGCAGATGGGATTTAAAGCAGAGACAGTACACTATATTTGCCAACTATAGAAAGATGAGGTATCTCAACAATTGTGTTGATATAATGAAGCTGTCTCACGCGGGTTCAGCCTTGACTTAACAATAAGTTAACATAGATAAGCAAGCAAAGATGTACACCAAAATGATACAGCCTAGAGTGGTTAACCACTTCTATTAGCCAATTGGACCAAATCATACTTAATGACGTTAATTAAGGCGAAATATTACTAGAAAACTTATATTATTCTGTATAAAAAATATATAAAAGCAAACTTTTAATCATGAGAAAAATATTAAATACAACATATTTGTATATCAATCATTCATCTTGTCTATACTTTTTACAGTTTTTTTTATAAAAATAAAATATTAAAATGATTACATTCAATTATGTGTTTATGTATTTATTATATGTAAGATTCTATCCACTTAATCTTATCCGGACACCAGAACACTTAGTCTCCTTACATTTATTATTTATTAAAATATCGAAACATCAAACCGAGTGCTTTAGCAGCAATTCCCTTACTCCCTCCTTAAAAATATAACGTTAGTTGCAATTATATTTGATAAATATATTTAATATTAACAAACAATTTTGATTATAAATAAAAATGTTTTTACCTTAAAGATATATCAATACAGTAAAACAAGAAAAAAAATAAAACAAAGTCAAATGAATAATTTTCTTCGAAGAAAAATAACGTTATGTGTAAAAAAGTGAGAATATTTTAGAAAAATATTGTGATATTTTTCTAAAAAGGAAGTGATAAAATAGTGAGTTTGAGAAACATTTATGTGATACTATTTTGAGTTTACTTCAATTTGTTGTATTGTCTCTAACTTTGTATCCATTAATTTTATTAGTGGAAAAAATATTTTTCAAAATTTGTCATGTGGACTTAGCTCAAATTAAAAAGTAAATCATATTAAATTATCGGTATTATTATTTTACTCTATTAAATTTATTTATTTTACTTTATTAAATTTATTTTATTTTGTGATAGTTAGAGTGCTATCCACATTGGAAAGAATGATTCATTTCATTAAAGATAAAAACATATTGACGTGAGATATCATTGGATTAAAGATGTAATTGAGAAGAAACTATTACAGCTTGAGAAGATCCATACTGAGTTTGACGAAAATATTTCTAAGATAATTTTGAATACTAACGTTGTTGGATTGGTGGTCCTCCACGTAATCAAGAGATAGATTTGTAGATCTTGCCCGTGGAAGGGGAAGAATATAAAAAATGTAAATATAGTCCCATTAATTACATTTGAAGAAAATAAAAAAATGTAAATACAAATCTATTAATTACATTTAACTTTATTGGTTGTAATTTAATCTATAAATAGACAATATTTTTGTCTTGACACAACAAAGAAGAGAAGTAAAATAAAACCAAATGTACAAATATTTTTGATAAAAAATAATGTTATGTGGGTAAGAAAATTGAGATAATATTTTAGAAAAATATTTGATATTTTTTTTTCTAAAAGAGAAGTGATAAAATAGTGAGTTTTAAAAACAATTGTGTGTCATTTTAGTTTTATCTTAATTAAATATAAGAAATATTTTTAGAAGTTTATATAATAAGTAACTCAAATTAAAAAATAAATCATATTAAATTACATATTTCATTATTTTAATTTGTTAAATTTACTTATTGCAAATAATAATTAACAGAAGAGAACCCCAGTTCTCAATTTATCATTTCGACATTGAATATTTACTACGACAAAGAGAACCCAACTTTCACTATGCTATGGGTTATAACCTTTATCTGTTTCTTAATAGGAGAACCTCAATTCTCACTTGTTAAATTCAAACAAGGAGCCCCAAATTCCAAGAAGAAAATGATCAATAATTCATCAAGTTAAAGGTGCAAAATTGAAAACATGTGTTTTAAATTACATAGTCAGACCACTCAAATATATGTGAAGTATGATCCATAGTAAAACTTGGAATCTTATCCAGCTTAATTGGATTTTCTTTTCCTCCAATCAATCTAGCTGGGTTACCAACTGCAGTAGTTCTTGGTGGAACATCTTTAAGAACAACTGAACAAGCCCCAATTTTAGCACCATCACCAATCTTAATATTCCCTAAAATACAAGTACCAGCACCAATTAAAACACCATCACCAATCTTTGGATGTCTATCCCCAGAAACTTTACCAGTTCCTCCCAAAGTCACATTGTGAAGAATTGACACATTATTTCCAATCACAGCAGTCTCACCAACTACAACTCCTGTAGCATGATCAAGCAATATCCCATGTCCAATCTTTGCCCCTGGATGAATATCAACAGCAAACACCTCTGATACTCTGTTTTGAATCAACAAAGCCAAGACTTTTCTTCCCTGTGACCATAATTTATGTGCTACCCTATGTGCTTGACATGCCAGAAAACCTTTGAAATTTAAGAAACATTGAACATAGCTTATACAAGCTGGGTCTCTTTCCTTAACTGCCTTCAAATCATCCTTAATAGACCTCATGATTTCTCCATCATCTGTTAACACCCCTGTAAAAATATCATACAGGGTTCCACTAGGAAGACTTAAATAGCTCAATTTAATTGAGAGATGATTGGCCAAAGCACAAGGCAATGAATTCTGAGACAGTATTGAATAGAAATAGTAATTAGACAAGATGGGTTCTTGTTCGATATCTGACCTAGCTTCATCTTGCATTTTTTGCCATATATCAATCTCGTTATCATCTTGATCGTACTCCACAACTGGGCATGTCTGAGTGGCTTTCGTGCGATGCTGAGAAATGGGAATGCAGGAAATCTGATCCGGATAACTGGGTCGACAGAAAGTCGCCAACTTGAACCGATTATCATCGTTCTGGGACCTGTTTGGGTCCCGAGAAAGTGGATTACGTTGGACTGTATCATTTCCACAGGTGTCAATACAAGTGGCCATGGTATTGTAGAGTTTGCGCAGCTTGAAAAGTAAGGAAATGGGGGATCTTGAAAGGAATTTTTTGTTGACGGAGGAATGGGATGAGATATTGACTGGTGAGGACGGTGGTAAAGAGGAACTCTTATGTAGAGGTCGACTTATGACGAGAACTTTCATGGAAAACAATTTATTTTCGTGGGAAAATGGGAGCAAAATAATGATGGATCGTGGTTGGATAGTGAGGGAGGTGGTAAAAAAAGGGATAAATTATGGATATTCCTTGGTAGAGGGCTGAACATTGGGGGGTACAGGATTTTTTTAATTTAATTTCTAATAAAATATCCACGCGTCGGGGCTCTATGGTCTCGACTCTCCCTATCTCTCCCTGGTCTTTTTAATTTTGAATTCTCGATTTAAATCGCATCTGCCACTTTCTATAAGTGCATCCAAGACGCATGTAAATTGACTGTAATTATAATTATTTTAAAAATAGTATTATTATATATTATGATTATTTTAAAATATACTGACTATTAGTTAAGATGTTAGCTTTCACTACAGAAAATGCAACAAATTATAGTTTTTTTTTTATCGTGATTTACTTTTATACTTGTGAGGTTTTTCAGGGTAATGTGCATATTTTTCATTATTTTTGTTTTGTATTGGTAAAAACTTTTACTTTTATTAATTTCCTAAAAGAAAATTAAGTAACATTTATGTTTTTAAGCTTGGAATTAATAACTGTGAGAATCGCGTTTAGATACGTCATTGTTTACAATTCAATTACATAACGCAATAGAAAAGAAAAAAGTATGATTCTTTGGTCAAAGACCGCTTTTCCTATCTGAACGTGCTAAATACAAGATGCTTTTGAAAACCAATCAAATTTATGTGATTTAATTATTTACAGAATTTTTATTTTTAATTATTTTAAAAAATATGTATTATTTACTTTATGGAAAAAAAATTAAATAATAAATAATAGATGTTTATTTCTTTGATGAAAAATATAATTTTTTTATGTTGTAAAATAATAATTTCTATTTTTTTTAAAAGAATTAAAAATAAAACTAATACATGATTTATTCATTGATGTGAATAATCTAATGGGAAAAAAATTAAAAAAGTATTTGTCATTAATTATTCAAAAAGTTTAAGTTTATTAGATGTAAGTCTAATAATTTATTTATAATTTTTAACATTATTTATTAAATAGGCTACTTTGTTTTTTAAATTTTTTATTATTTAAAGTTTTATTTAAAATAAATTTTATATTTTTATAAAACATACTAAATTTAAATTTTTTAATTTATATTAGATTATGATAAAGGTTAAACCCATAATATTACTACTTTGATGCTATAAAAAAGTATTAAGACGTTATTTCCTCTGGTTTATAAAAGTTTGAACTTACAAAAACTCCAACTATTCAATGTAGATTATGTTGAGTCTCACATCGATCAGAAATGTCAATAGATTACTGGTTATAAGGTTATGATAACTCTTCATCTTTAAGAGCTCTTTTTGAGGGAATTAAGTCATGATTTTCTACATGATATCAAAGTAGGTCCCTGAGATCAACTGATGAGTCCCCTCACACACACTGTCACTCGGGTCTAGTAGAGCTGTGTTCTCCCGTCCGATGTAAGGTGGGGTATTGAGTCCCACATCGACCAGGAATACAAACAGAATATTGGTTATAAAGTTATAACAACTCTTACTCTTCGAGAGCTCTTTTGAAAAGAGTTAAATCATGATTATTTACATATTCTATAAACCTCTTGTTAGGATTTTTAATAATAATGAAACTTAAAAAAAAAAAAAAGTGAAAGTGACTCGTACGTGTTTTGTGAGTGAACAATGTCCATGAATAATCTAATTAATGTCCACAAGTCCAAAGAAATTGGAGATAAACATCAGAGTATACATCTTTTTCTCTGAATCATACTTTGCCTACGAAATAGCTTAGTCATTTTAATAATCAATGCATAAGGTTTGTAAAAAATAAAATAAATAGAAGATATAATCCAATAGCCAGAGGAAGCTTACAAAAAAAAAAAAAAAACGCTACATGATTGGTTTCCAATCATAATTCTCATGACATCATCTCATACGAAATGGTAATAATTGAAAGAGGAAAACTCTAGTGGATATTAACTAAATTCTAACTATAACAAACTTAACGCAATCATTTAAAAAAAATACTCAATATTTAATATAAATAAATAAATCATATGATTGATAAAAATTATATTGATATAATGAATAATTAAATGAAAAATATTAATTTACAAACAAAAATTTAACAATATACATAGAGTGAGATGAATCAAAATATAAGATTAATATAAATTATAATTTACAATAAAAGATAAGAAAATAAAATTAAAAAATTGATCGAATAATATTAAACTATTTTTTTTAAATAATTTTTTCCTTCACATTGTTTAAAGAACAAATAAAAAGATTCTCACATAACCTATAAGTATGTAATTGGTGTTTTGAATTTTTGGATCATTCATTCAGAATTTTCACCCTATGCACATGAGAGAGAGCTTTGTGCTACACTAGCTATTATTTTTGAAAAAAACTAATGTTATATAATATCTTTAATGTATTGTAATTTTTATTACATGTTACAAACATAAAACATCATTTTCTTTTATTAATAAGTAATTTTTAGGACTCAATTTATCTTATACTTTAATATCATTTTAAATATATAAATATATGATTTTAAAATTTTTCCTAAAGAGTACCCAATCAATCAAAACTAAATACTTATAACAAGTGGGTATCACTCAAAATTATATTTCATAATGGGTTCCAACAATAACAACTCTACAAACTACTTCAAAACTTGTAACTGTACCAATAAAAAATTTAGCGAGTTCAATTAAAGATGTCATTTTGCTAACCCGTTGGCAGTTAATGATCAATGCGAAAACTTTTGCCCAAACAAAGCGACGAAAATTGGTACTGTAATTTCCCAAATTGTATGGCCTGCAAATTCATTTTTTTTGTAGTGATGAAGTTCACACGAAGTAGTAGATCGTGTAGAGACCTAATTTACTTATCATAATTATGAAAAGTTTCTAAGCTGTGTTTGTTTTACTTGAATAAAATAGAATTTGTTTTATTTGAATGAAATGAAATTATAATTTATTCTTTCTAATTTTATGTTTAGTTGTGTTAAAAAATGTAAATAAAATAAAATTAATTTTTTTTAAAAAAAGTATTGAAATATGAATCATAATTTCATTTCATCTTAATTTTTTGTTCAAATTTTATTCCAACTTCAAATATAATCCTAAATCTCAAAATTTTATTTGGAAAAATATTAATTTTAATCATAAGACTTAACCCATAAATATAATCATAAATACTAAATCTTAAATCATATATCTTAAACCCTAAATCTTAAACCAAAAACTTTATTTAGAAAAATAATAATTTTAACCCTAAATTATAAATATAACCCTAAATCATATACCCTAT
The DNA here is from genome assembly GCA_037013495.1 of Hippophae tibetana. Classification (NCBI taxonomy): domain Eukaryota; kingdom Viridiplantae; phylum Streptophyta; class Magnoliopsida; order Rosales; family Elaeagnaceae; genus Hippophae; species Hippophae tibetana. The sequence continues at coordinate 6,241,938 of CM072812.1, forward strand.
ACCTTAAATCCTAAAACTCTAAATCTCAAACTCTAAATATCAAAATCCTAAACCTTATTTAATAAAATAATATATTTTATCTATATTTAAATAATTTGTTATTTAATTGAAGATTTTTCTTATGTATAATAATATATTTACGATATTCAAAAGATATTTTTCGAATGATCAATTAATTAAACGATATTGAAATAATATTTTTAAATAATCAATAAATTGATTGATTATTATAAAATATCTTATAAATATTACGTGTAAAAAGTATCGAATTAAGAAACTAATTATATTAAAATATACTCTTATTTAAATTATATATTATTAAAATATTATCTTAAAAATATTAATAAAAAATATTAATAAAAAATAACATCAAGAATAAAATCATAGTAATAAAATAGCTACCCAACTTTTTACTAAATTTTACGGCTATCAAAATAAACATCAATTTGAAAATAAAGCTAAAGTTTATACACATCTTTCAATTTTGAAGAATTAGCCCAGAGATGGTTTAAAATTGGTTGTAACCATATTATTTCCGTAAGAAAATAAGAGATCATCCTTGACACTGTTCTATGAAACTTGAAAAGATTGAAGTGATATAAGAGCTTTAATATGAAAATAAACTGCTAGTTAAAGGTAGCAACTATGAAGAACATTTTAATTTACCGAATTTCAATTAGGATATTAGAAAGTTGTACAAAATAATGTGAAAAATCAAACAGAAAATCGAAGGCAATAAAGTTTTAAGAAGTTCAACTTTTAAAGTCACAGGGCAGGCCAATACAGTGAAAATCAAACGGAGTTGTCAATGTGATCGATTTATGTACACTTTTAACGGATAGATAATATTTTTAAAAACAATAAAAAATAATACATTTAAATTTATAATTATAAAAATAATACATTTTTATATCTAACTTATATATTTTTACTATTTAAAAAAATCTTATATATTATTTATCATTCAATTAAAAGCAATTTGAATTGAAATATAGCACATTTAATCTTGAAATTCAATCAATTGAAATTCTATAATATTATTGGACTGTAATTTTGTTATTATAATTTTTAAGAGTGTTATATTTTTTATTAGTTTTTAAAATTATAAAAATAACATACATCAATCTTATATGAACAAAAATAATACATCAATAATATTAAATAAATTTAAATAATTATAATTTAAATAGTATTTAATTTGATGGCATTCAATGTAAGCATATTTTAAATAGAAATTGATTATGTTTCAAACATTTATTATAAATTATTATTAGTATATATGTTTGATATTAAATATATAACGGATATGCGACCTAATAAGTATAAGTATCCCGTGAGGCTGAAGCGGGGATATAAAAGCTAGCTCTACAAAAGACCTGTGCCCAACGAACTCAAAAAAGCACGTCAACTCAATCTACAAAGCATCTCGTCCTCAAGTAGCGAGGTTTGGGATGACAAGACTTGGTACAATTATGATGTCCCTAATATCGAGGTCGTTATTCATGAATGACCTGCATATAAAACTCTTTATTTGTATGTACTTGTAACGAACGATCTCAATTCTGTAAACTAGTTTATTATAACCGTGTCGCTAAGATGAACCTCCCTATGTACATAAAGATGCTTATATATACACCCCTCAGATGAGAGGGAGAGAGGATTCAAAAAAGACATAATTTCTTATCTCACTAAAAATCATTAAAATTAGATATTTAAATTTTCTCCAAACAATTGGTGTCGTCTGTGGGAAAGATTTTTCTTAAGAGAATTTACTGGTATCGCCTAATATCTAAATGGATCACCCATTCACTATCCGACCAAACGACCTCGTCCCAAAGGTCCCAGAACCAAACGATCTCGTTCCAGAGGCTTTAGAATGTGAAAATAATAGGGCACCTCGCTCTTCACCCATCAGGTCACTATCAAATCACGCCATAAGGCACACTTCGACAAGCGAAGTACACTCGTCCAACTTTCCTGATAATCCAGCTTATGAAGGGGATGCAATGATACGAGGACTTCACAAACAAATCATAGAATTACAACAAGCTTTTATTGAATGTCAAAAGGATAATAAAGAATTAAGATCTCGATTAGAACGAGACACATATTCAGAAACAGCAAGTCCCCTCTTTACACCTCGAGATTCTCAGGTGGTACATTAACCCGTCAGAAGAGAGCATGCGACTCATATTTCAAATCCTCAATAGTGTTCGGTGAGAGAATGACCGAACGTAGTTTCTGATCCTCCATTCGTAGACGGGACGTCTCACCCAAGTCTCCCAATATATAGATCGACAATTGAGTCCTTTCCACCGTGCGATCCAAGTGGAGAATTGGATAAAATGTTAAAAGATATGGAAGAAAAAATATGGATCAAGGTTAATGATAGATTTGGGAAACAAGAAAAGACAAAATCTTGGGGTGATATAGAAAACGTTTGTAATTAATTATCCACATCTTCTTTCTCTGATGCCATTGAATTAACAGTACCCCCTCTTAAATTTAATGCCCCCAAATGTCCCGAATACAAGGGGACTAAAGATCCCGTTGCACATGTTCTTCAATTCAAAATGGTTATGGCTGCAATGAGCCTATCTGAAGATAAAAGAGAATCCATTAATTGCAAATTGTTTGCGGCTACTCTTCAAGATTCAACCTAGCAATGGTTTATGGAATTACCCTCCAAGAGTATTGCCAGCTTTGACGCTCTGATCAGAGTATTTATTACTAATTATGCTTGTAATAAACCTATCAAGAAGGAGTCACATCACCTATTCTCGATTATCCAAGAGGAGGATGAATCGATCGAAGCTTACATGAGGAGATTTAAAACAAAAAAGATGGAAATTACCCAATGCCCCGATTCAATAGCCATAGAAGCTTTTCGGAAGGGCATAAAGCGTGATAACGACCTTTTCATAGAATTGAAAAAATCTACGTCACGCTCGTTAGATGTAGTCTATGAAGAGACTCAAAAGTTTGTTAATGTTGAAAGGGAGATGAAGTCAAACAAATCGTTGATAAATAAAAACCAAAAGCGACCCTCTTTCAGTAAGAGTGAAGAAGACATAAAACATGTGGCTGACAAGCGTACTAATTTCTCCAGTTTCAAACCCACTTTTAGACCAAAGCATAATTCCAACACTTGGAATCGTGCTTTATCTCCCTTTCGTGGGCCCCCTTTACGTGTGGCATTGGCCACCCGTTATGAAAGCTCCTCTTAGGAACCCCAACAAATATTGTGTGTTTCATAGAGACACGGGACATTGGACTCAGGAATGTCGACATTTAAAATGGGAAATTGAGCACTTACTTTCAGAAGGATATCTGGGAGATATAGTTGATAAAACCAAGAATCCAAGAGACGATATTCGGAGAGAAAATTCAAATCAAAGGATTAAGGCAATGGACAAACCAATTCTAAGTCAAAATGAGTCAACCAGAGGGCACCCAATCCCATCAGGCGACGTATGGATAATTCACACCATACATGGAGGTCTCACCATGGCTGGTCACTCTAACAATTCCCGAAAAAGATATGCAAGAGAGGCTCGAGATACAGGACGTTTAATATATGGCATGAGATTGGAAGGATCGTCGTACCCTATTAATTTCGAAGACAAAGAATGCTTGCATCCTCATGATGATCCTCTCATAATCACAGTAAGAATTGATCATTGTGAGGTGCGTAGAACATTGGTCGATAACGGCAGCTCATCTGATCTCTTATATTTATCTACTTTGATTGATATGAACATAGACCCCAAAGAAATCACCTCACAACAGATGCCCCTTGTCGGTTTCAATGGTAGTGTGATCATGTCGGTAGGAACCATTCGCCTACCAGTGTCAGTGGAAGGATTCATAATCTTAACAACTTTTGTTGTTTTGAACACTCCCACATCTTATAATGCTATTTTGGGATGCCCATGGATACACAAATTGAAAGCGGTACCTTCAACGTATCATCAGCTGATTAAATACCCTACCGCCAATGGGATACGACAAATTGAAGAGGAGCAAGATAGGGCGCGAAGTTGCTACAATGTTGCCATGAAAAATGCATTACCACAAGCTCCTAAAAATGCATCACCACAAGCTTCGAAATAGCAATTAAAGAATGGAAGTCACTTCCATAAACTTAAAATAGCTCATACAAATGAGCGGACTACTATGGAGGTTCACGAATAATATGATATAATCCTTATAGGTGACGTAGGGAGCGAACAATATGTTAAAATAAATGGCGCACTATCTCCTTCACTTTTTGAAAATTAACAAAAAATTGTTCGCTTGGAAACCTGAGGACATACCCGGCATAGATTCAGATGTCATCTCCCATGAGTTATGTTTAGATCACACCAAAAAACCGGTCCAACAAAGAAAGCGAAAGTTTGCTAGAGAAAAGAATGAGATCATCAAAAAGAAGATTAACTCCTTGAAAAATGTAGGTTGGATTCGAGAGGTCCGATACCCCACGTGGCTATCAAATATGGTGTTAGTAAATAAAGCTGAAGCCGAGCACCGAATGTGTGTGGATTTCACATGTTTGAATAAAGCAACACCAAAAGATTGATTCCCTTTGCCAAATATAGACCAATTACTAGATGCTACGACTGGATTCGAATCAATGAGTTTTTTAGATGTTTATTCAGGCTATCACCAAATTAAGATGCATCCAAGAGACGAAGAGAAAACATCGTTCATCACGGAAGAAGGGACATTTTGTTACACAAAGATGCCCTTCGATTTAAAAAATGTTGGTGCCACATATCAAAGAATGATGAATAAGATGTTCCAAAATCAAATAGGCCGAAATATGGAGGTATACGTTGATGACATGTTGGTAAAAACTAAATGGGCAGTAGACCACATTAAAGACCTCCAAGAAGTCTTTTGTATAATTCGGAATTATAAGATGCATCTTAATCCAAAAAAGTGTGTATTTGGCGTAGCCTCAGGGAAGTTTTTGGGATATTTAGTTACTTCAAGGGGAATCGAAGCCAATCTTGACAAAATATCGGCTTTAATCAACATGAAATCCCCAACTTGTCTTCAGGAAGTTCAACAATTAAATTGGTGTATCGCAGCATTAAGTCGTTTCATTTCTAAGTGCACCGAAAAGTACCTACCGTTCTTTCGATTGCTTAAAAAGAACACAAAGTACTTATGGGATATCGAGTGTGAACAAGCTTTCCAGTCCATTAAGGATTACTTGGGAAGATCACCTCTTTTAGTTAGTCCAACGGCGGGCGAAAACCGATACATGTACATGTCCTTTACGAACAAAGCTTCTAGCGCGGTATTAGTGGTCGACCGTGGAGGAACTCAATACCCTATTTATTATTTGAGTCATTCGTTAACAGGAGCTCAACAACAATATCCCTCTCTAGATAAAGCGGCTTTTACTATAAGAATGACGGCCCGTAAACTTAGAAATTATTTTGGTTCACATAGGGTAATAGTCCTTACTCCTTACCCCTTGAAAAACATCTTGGGCAAACCTGATTTGTCCGGTCGTATTTCTCAAATAACTATTGAGCTCAGTGAGTTTGAAATACATTATAAACCTTTAACGGGATCAAAGGACAAGCCCTAGCAGATTTTGTTGTAGAATGGACAAATGAGAACACCCAAGACTGCCATTTCGTACATCAGATATGGCCTATTCTCGCAACAGAAACATCGTCTTTGGAAAAAGGATTATGGAGGGCATATGTCGATGGTGCAAGTAATTCACGTGGAGTAGGAGTTGGAATAGTAATTTTCACCTCGAGGGGAGCCTTGATAGAGAAATGCCTTCGAATCACCTTTCAAGCAACTAATAATATCGCGGAATATGAAGCCTTATTTTTGGCATTACAATAATTGTTAAAATCTTGGAGCTAGAAGGGTGTTAATTCATAGCGATTCACGGCTGGTGGTAAACCAAGTCAATGCCAATTTCGAAGCCAAGAAGGAGAGAATGAAACTCTACGCATTATAGATAAAAAAAGTGAAGGTTGTGTTCGAAACCTTTCAAATCAAACAAATTCCAAGAGGAGAAAATGCTCATGCTCACTCCTTAGCTATGTTAGCATCGGCGGTGAATTCCGATTTAAAGAGAGTTATACCAATATCTATTTTATCAAGGCCTAGTGTTAACCCAAGTGAAGTGAAACTTCAAACGCGAACAAACGTCGTGCATACTACTCACGATTCTTGGTTGATGCCATATATAGAATATCTTACCAGTGGTACCCTCTCGAAGACAAGCACTTGGCTCATAAGCTCATAATGAAAGCAAACAATTATGTTATCATTCAGGGAGCTTTGTACAGGAAGAATCAAGGTGGTCCATGGCTTAAGTGCTTACCTACGGTTCAAGCTCATATGGTCTTGGGTGATTTACATGATGGACAATGTGGAGCTCATTCTGGCGGAAGGGCACTTTCTCAGAGGATTATTCGACAGGGTTACTATTGGCCCACGCTTCTCAAATATTGCATCTCTTATGTTAAAAAATGCGATAAATGTCAGAGACATGCTAATGTGCCACACCGTCCGGGTACGAACTTAAGATCCATTATTAGCCCCTGTTTGTTTCAAAAATGGGGTTTGGACATCATGTGACCATTACCTATCGCTTCAGGACAAATAAATTTTATCATTGTCGCAACTGATTACTTTACCAAATAGATAGAGGCAGAACCTTTGGTCCGAATCCAAGAGTCGGATGTGGAGAGGTTCATATGGCGGAACATTATATGTAGATATGGCCTGCCTCGTGAGTTGGTTACTGATAACGGCAAACAATTCACTGGCCAAAAGATTATATCTTTATGCGACAAGAAAGGCATCAAATTATCTCATTCTACCCCTTACCGCCCGTAAGCAAATGGTCAGGCCAAATCATCTAATAAAACCCTCATTAATATACTACGAAAGCGTTTGGAGTGAGCTAAAGGAAAATGGGTGGATGTGTTGCCTGGTGCCCTCTGGGCCACACGAACTACTCCCAAAACTACAACAGGAGAATCCCTTTTTTCTCTTGTCTATGGTACCGAAGCAGTCATACCTCTTGATATATTAGAACCTACCCTACGGTCAGATATAGATCATGAAGAAAATGACTGTTTACGACAAGAGGACATGTTTTTAGTCGAAGAAAAAAGAGAAAAAGCTCTAATAAGACTTGAATCACAAAAAAGAACACTCCAAAAGACGTATAATAAATTCGTCAAGCACAAAAAATTTAGTGTTGGGGAATGGGTCTTACGAAGAGCATTAGGTAACAAAGTGGAAGTTAATGCGGGAAAATTTGCTGCCACATAGGAAGGCCCATATCAAATATATGACATCACACCAGCAGGTTCTTACTTAATAGAATGTGATGGGATAAAAGAAGGTTTGAGTTGGAACAGAGAGCTTCTTAAAAAATATTATATGTAAATGCTTGATATGATAAATATTTATATATGAGATGAATTTCTAACCTATCAAAATTTCAAAGCATTGCCTCGTGATTGGAGAAGGAGTCCTCTAACCCCCTCACTCGAGATGCAGGACACATCCTATGTCTCGTGATTGGAGGAGAAGTCCCCTGACCCCCTCACTCAAGATGCGGAATACGCTCGCAATGTTTTGTGTGTCTTATTTCATGCCCCAAGTGAGGATAAGTCAATGTGTCATTCTCACTTGAGATGCAAGACACCCCATTGCCTCGTGATTGAAGGAGGAGCCATCTAACCCCCCCACTCGAGATGCAGGGCACATCCTATGCCTCGTGATTGGAGGAGAATCCCCCTGACCCCCTCACTCAAGATGCGAAATACGCTCGCAATGTTTTGGGCGTCTTATTTCATACCCCAAGTGGGGATAAGTCAATGTGTCATTCTCACTTGAGATGCAAGACACCCCATTACCTCGTGATTGGAGGAGGAGTCTCCTGACCCCACACTTGAGATGTGGTCTGTCTTATGCCTCGTAATTGGAGGAGGAGTCCCCTGACCCCTCCACTCGAGATGCGGGATGCATCCTATGCCTCGTTATTGGAGGAGGATTCCCCTGACCCCCCACTTGAGATGTGAAGTACAGTAGCAAAGACATCATCCTGAGACTAACATGCTTACCAGATTTTATTCGCATCACATTGTTCATTATTATTACAATCACCTCACTCGTCATCCCGAGACTAACATGCTTACCAGATTTTATTTGTATCACATTGTTCATTATTATTACAATCATCTCACTCTTTGATGGCTAAAACATTACTAATCGCACAAACATTAGAACATTTCATGTCTGTTCATTACCACATGCCCTCCTTTTCCAATAGTCCACTAATTGACGTAGTCTATCCACCTCATTCTTATATTTTTGTTGTTAAAAAAACGCTAACTTCAAATCTTCTTACGCATCTGCTAAATCCTTCTTCAGAACTTTACATCGCGTTTTCCATACATGTAACTCTTGCTCTGTACATCCATTGGTTTCTTCGCATATTTTTGCTTCTATTTCTGCATCCTTCGCCACAGCTATGGCATAAAAAAAATTATGTTACAATATCAATTCACTTTGTAGGAAAAAATAAAAATAAAAATATTTTTTTTAGCACTTACGTCAAACATACATCTCGCTATCATATGCCACACAGGACCACCCTCTCTCTTGCGGGCTGTGTAAATAGATGGACGGTCCTCAGATACCCGAAAGTGATGATACCATTCTTCTTGCATGCGAGGTGTATACTTTGTAAAGGCTTAATATCCTTTAAAATGGATACATCACCAAGCGACGAATTTTCAATACACACCTCGTTCATAATAGAAACCGACGGCCTAACAAGAGTAGGGCGTATTTCCTTCATTTTACCCTTCGTGACCTTTCGAGGAATTTGATTAACCTCCTCGCTATGATTAGGGGAAACAATCCGTTTTCTTACATCAGGTGATGCAGGTATTGTAACTAAGGTTGAACTTATTTTTCAACCTTGAGCAGACATAGCCTGCTCTTCTGCTACAGGAAGTACTTTTTTAATTGGTAATGACCCCGTCATTTCAAACAAATCACCCAAATTTACTTTACTATAATCCATTACATTAAACGTGTTGCAGTTACTTCTTAGCAATTTTCTGCTCGCTTGGTTAAATAAAATTTAGATCAACACGGCCTTAATTGATAAAACACTAGGCATCTTTTCAATTTGATGATTTTCTTTGGTTCTATTCGTAGGCTCGCCCTTATTTTCCCTTTTCTTTTTTGGGCGAGGTACCTTGGTAGATATAGACATTGGAATCCTGATTACATGAATGGAACCCCGTGAGGATGAGGTAGACACCGCTTTAGACCCTGAGGAAGCAGGAAGAGCAAGAACCCTTTCCTTAACAAATCTCGGGGAAGCCCTATCACCACCACTCTTTGTTATTCCAGGTCGTTTAGTTGATAACGACCTCGTGGGAATATGACGGGATGAAATATTTTTTGCAATATTTTCAAAAAGATCTCCCTTTAAAGATATCATTGTTTTCCCCTTATGCGACATTTAAGAAAAAGGACGAATAAATACCTAGAAAGAAGAATCAAGGAGTTAATGATGTAACAACAACTTGAATCCCTGCAGACGACGATAAATACACGAACTAAAAAAAAGAGTTTCTGAACGGTCCTCAGAAAATTTAAATCGACCTAATTAATCTACGGCCTAAAAACCTCTGAGTGATAAACTTAGTTAAAGATATGTTAAAAGTAGATATATTCTCGTACTATTTATAAAGGGAAAATAAGAAGCTTAAAGGTCTCATTAAAAGATAAAAATAATAAAAATAACATCGTAACAGTATAAATTTTTGCATAGTGGTCGTTATTTATACGAGGGATATGCGACCAGTTTATTCTCTTAATTTTTCAATTTAAAAGAATGGGGGAGTTAATGTTTGATATTAAATATATAACGGACATGCGACCTGATATGTATAGGTACCCCGCTAGGCTGAAGCGGGGATATAAAAGCTAACTCTGCAAAAGATTTGTGCCCAACGAACTAAGAAAAGCACGTCAACCCAATCTACAAAGCATCTAGTCCTCAAGCAGCGAGGTTTGGGATGACAAGACTTGGTACAGTTATGATGTCCCTGATATCGATGTCGTTATCCATGAGCAACATGTATATAAAACCCTTTATTTGTATGTACTTATAACGAGCGATCTCAATTTTGTAAACTAATTTATTATAACCGTGTCACTAAGATGAAACTCGCTATGTACATAAAGATGCTTATATATGCACCCCTCAGATGAAAGAGAGAGAGGATTAAAAAAAAACATAATTTCTTATCTCACTAAAATTAGATACTTAAATTCTCTTTAAATAATGTCTAAAAAATAAACATTGTACTTAATAATTTATTATAAAATTTAATTTTTAAAATTTCTACGAATATTAAAATATATATGGGCATACCATAAATACGATGGGATTTTTAATTTTTAATTTTAACAAATTTAGTTAAATAAAATAAATATGTTAAAATTAAAAAAACTGATAAATTAAATAATAAAAAACTAATTTTACATCTCTTAAAATTAAAAAATTATGGACAAATCTTATGAAAATATAAGTCAGGAAAAAAAGTACAAAATGGGTGTAAAAAAGCCTTTCATTGGCGACCATGTAGTGCCTCCAATTTGCCATCCAGAAGAAATCCTATAGCAAAGTGTGAATTCAAATTCCAACAAATGTTCTCAGGAGAAAAAAAAAATCCACAGAAGTCAGAACTCCGGAAAACCTTCGAAATTCCTCTGAAATGAAAATAATCGGCGTATATAAATCCACCAACCCTCGATTCCGATTTTGAGGAAATGGATTTTTGAAATCCTTGTTCATCCTAGCAGAGAAAGTTAGGGTTTAAAAAATTCGAGGGTTTTCGAAACAACATTGTTCTATTCGGAGCAATGAATTTGGGTGACCTTCACAAGGTATGGGAAATCAAAGCCCTCAAAAAGCCTGGTGAAGAGGAAGCAAAGAATATTCTGGAGAAAATAGCGAAACAAGTCCAACCCATTATGCGCAAACGCAAGTGGCGGGTCAAGCTTCTTTCGGAATTCTGGTTACTAGTTTTAGTTTAAATGATTTCTGGTTAATGTAAAGTCATGATTTATTTTTAAGGCATGTGTTTATGGTAATGTTAAATTTATGAAATTTGCAGTCCACACAACCCATCTCTTATGGGATTGAATGTAGGAGGAGGTATTCATGTAAAGCTAAGGCTTCGTAGGCCTAACGGGGACTGGGATTTCTTTCCCTTTGATCAAATTCTAGACACCATGCTTCATGAACTCTGTCACAATGTTCATGGTCCTCACAATGCTGACTTCTACAAGTTGTGGGATGAACTTAGAAAGGTTCTTTGTCTTTTTTTTTGTGGTTACATACATGAAAAACGTTGCATAGCTTGTAATTTCATATAAAGGGAGAATTTTATTTTATAATGAAGTCTGTTATGCTAGCCAGCCGGTTGGTGGGAGTTGAAACACTTAGTTACCTACAGTTTATAGGATAATGGTTTTTTTTGGCATTAAAAAATTTAAGTGAGTGGAAATTAATGTCAACTGCCTATCGTTTGTTACATACTTTATGGTGTTACTTTACTTTGGAATTATCCATTAGGTGAGTGCTAGAGACCAAAATATCAGGAAAAACTTGGACATTCGATTCAGAAACCATGCTGAGAACTGATTTTAGGATTAAAGAGTATTATGCCATTCCTTTGCTTGTTTATATTCTTTTTGATACTTATTTAAAATGTATGTAACTTTGGGCAGGAATGTGAGGAGCTACTATTTAAGGGAATTAGTGGTACAGGACAAGGATTTGATCTTCCCGGGAGACGTTTGGGTGGTTTTTCTCGCCAACCTCCTATTTCTTCACTTCGCACAATTGCTCTTACCGCTGCTGAAAATCGAGCCCGTGCGGGTTCTCTTTTACCATCTGGACCTAAGCGTCTTGGTGGTGACAACACTATTAAGGCTGCCCTTAGCCCAATACAAGCTGCTGCAATGGCTGCAGAGAGGAGATTGCAAGACGATTTATGGTGCGGTTCAGCATCTTGTGATGCTTCTGATGATGGAGAAGGTACCTCTGATAAATCACTGGACTCTGTAAGTACCAAGCAAAATGTAGAAAGGTCAAGAATTCCTTGCAGTTTCGAGGAACATGAATCCGATAATAATTCACTTGGTCAAAGTTCCTGTGGCCATCTAGGACCCAACTTTGTTGAGTTATCCATGGATGATTCAAAATTTGAATCAATTTCTAGTTTTCATGGAAAAACGGACTCTGCAGATCACTCTGGTTCTACGTCTTCTGGTTTTATGCCTTCACTTGATGCAAAGAGCAGAACTGTTGAAACTGCTACGTGGAAATGTGAAGTATGCACTTTGCTGAATCTGGTAAGTGCTTTTTAATATGTCTTGGTAAGCAATTTTTAACTTTATCTCAATTATACTTTTGCTGCTGCAGATATGAAGTGATTATTGTTTATATTGGACATTCCAAAAATTTTAGTATAGCTGTCTTCTTTGCATGTTACACCTTGATGCATTACATAGTTTCATTTATGCATTACAAATGTATTATTTTCTTACATTTATTTTTTTATTTGTCAATTAATGCCTTCCTGCTAGAATTCTCACAAGTTTTCGCATTTCTTTAACTTTGGATCATTGCAGCCAATAGCTCTAATATGTGAGGCCTGTGGCTCAAAGAAGCCCCTAGATTTTGCTACCAAATACAAATTTTGGTCCTGCAAATTCTGTACTTTGGAAAACATTGTGAAGCTGGATAAATGTTCTGCATGTGATCAGTGGAGATACTCACGTGGGCCGCCAATGGGAACTCGACCACTTAATCTAGGAACTTGAAGTCGTAGACAAATAGATGTTTTATGATATTTTATTGGAAACCCCTAGAGGCTAGATATGTCCAACTACCGTACTGGGGAACCTTTTATTTATGCTGCTCGAGTTTTCTTATCTGATAAAAATGGTTATGCTGCACTTGCGTTCATTTCAGCATTTCATTAGCAACAGTTTTCGTAAATACACAGAAATGGACATTTTCAGCCTTACAGGGAAATCATGTGCAAAAGCAACAGTTTTCGTAAATACACAGAAATGGACATTTTCAGCCTTACAGGGAAATCAGGTGCAAATTGTACACGTTTGTAGTCCATTTTGTCTGGTAGGAAACTGTTGCACCAATTTGCATAATGTTTCTCTCTTTTCTTTCATCCTTTATTCGTTTATGTTTTTGTTGATATTTTGGATCTAAGTTTTTAAATTCAAGATAATTTAAAAATAATATTTGTGTTGATCTGTGAGGGACAAATCACATCTTTATAACTTCTTGGGCAGAGGATGCCCTTGTTACCTAATTTATGGGTAGTGATGTAAATTTAGCGCAGCTTGATGAAAATCTAAATGACCTAGCCTAATCCAATTCGACTTGAAGCCCGAGTAAGTCTCTTTTGGTTTTGGTTTTACCCGAATAATTTTAGGGTTGGGTTTTATATTACGATCCTGGTTCAAACTTAGCCCAAAGTGTGGGTTAAGTTTAAATTTTATAAAGTATATGTATATTTGAATGTAGTATTTTATTATTTTATAATTTGAACACTATTGAAGTTAATTTAAATTTTAAAAAAGTCAAGTCTTAATTTGCCCAACTGTTTTAGGATTGGACTTTGGGATTCTATTTAATTTAAAAAACCTAATCTGATATGACTCAAAATATACATAAATTAACGATACCTGGGTCAAGTTCAACCTAAATCTAAAGTTTTAAGCTTAGATAAACCAAGTGTGGCCGAATTTACATCTCTATTTATGGGTAGTAGAGCATTTTATTGTCTTTTTACTTCGAGAATGGGTAGGGTAAATTATATATTGATTATCGACCAAAATAAGAAAAATGAGTCATGCCACTCGATTTTAATAGACAAACGTCACTAATAGCACTTAGAATTGAGTGTTCATCTTATTTAGTCCCTTATTATGCATAAAATTGCTAACTTCTATGGTTTTGTTTTCTCCACTCTATGAACATGCATTTTCACATATAATATGGCATCATTGTAATCGGTTAGTAATACATTGATTAACATAATGAATCATTGTCAATACCAGCAAAGAAAGAATTTTATAAATGTCGAGTCAATTTCAAAATTTCACTTAAAAATTCAAACAGAAAAAGAAACTAGAAAATAGGAGGATGTGAGAGAAAGAAACAGGGAAAGGTTGTACACAGTGCACACAGTTGAGTCTGGACTATATTTTTAAGGTCCAGAAGAGCTCTTAAGTCTCTTCAGAGTCATTGAAAGTTCTCTTATGTCAACTATAGTCTAAGCCATTTGTGTCCATCAATGTATTCCAGATCCATAAAAGGCCTTATGTCCTCATTGCTGAAAGCCCTTGTCCAAGGCACTCTACCACTTCTTTCTGCTCCTTGGCCAATGCAATTGTATTCTCCAAATACTGCAGTCCTATAAAAAAAACCAAATAATAATTAAAAAAACACTTTTTTATACCATGTTACAATCCCAAATGATTTGATTGATAATTATTGATTAAAATAATAAACAACTTTTTTAAGTATATAATTAACTGGTCCATGATAATACCACACCCTGTAAAACATAATTTTTTTCTAATTAGAGAAGGGTTCGATTTGCAATTTATTTTATTTGTAGAAATAATTTGAGATAATAAATAATTAATACTTTTGCCTATTTGGACGCTCCCAATCAGACCATCCAGTTGGATTAATAATATCATTGAAATAACAATTTGAGTATAAAATTCTGGCATAGTCTCCCCAAGCTCTTCCCAAGTAGATATTGCCAGTTCCTTTGACTATGCAGTTCACGAAAGAAAACCCTGTATTTTCATCTGATGTATCCCTGTGATGAGCTGCTATTGCTCCACCATCTTTTGAAGCTATTGAATTCAGAACACAATCCTACATAATTCATATGAATCCAACTTCTGTTAAGCAAGTGAAACAAAAGTAGAGATCATATTCAGTTTTGGGTTTATGTAATATAACAAAACATGGTTTTGAACTTAATTTTGGACATGATATGTACATTAGTATGGGTGTACTCAACACTATAATTTGTTAAAACTTACAAAAAATTGATAAAAATGGATATATCTAACACCCAGATACATATCCAAATATTTACAACAATTGTTGCATAAAATTGAGATTCTAGGTGTAGCATTAAGTAATATATATACCTATACCTTGTAGAGTGATCTTGATCTTCCAAAGATAAAGTCAATACCACCTTGAATAAAACAATTATAGAAATAGTGTGAACCAATGTCATCTAAAAGAGTATCTTGTGTACCCAAGATTCTGACTTTGTAAAACATGGCTTTATCCCCAGCAATTCTCAGAGCCACTGCTTGCATTCCATGTGCCCCTGGAACTGTATGCACTGTGTTCTGCATTTGAGTTCAATGTATATATATAAGATTAAAAAAGAGAGAGAGAGAAGATGTATTTTGTTGTTGTTATAGATATTACCTGGAAAGTGATCCCAGTTGCACAGAAAAAATCAGACTCAATGGTAACAGTTGCAGTATTATATGTTCCCAGTTCTAATCCATTGTTGCCTTTATCTGATGCCTTATTGTTCCAAGAAATTACTGTATTGGATGACTCATTCTTGTTGCTTCCTATAAATGATATAAATGGCTTGTTACTTCCTACTTTTACCTTCTCTCTGCATTATCAATTTCAAGAAAAGTTAGGATTAATATCTAAATTTTCAAACCAAAACAATATATGAAACTGATGCTGAAGAAACCAAAAGGGTATGTTTGTTTTTGCGCCTACCTTTCGACAATTAAAAAAAAATTCAAAGTGGAACTGAAAATTTGCCATAAATGTTTTTGGATTAAAAAAAAAATTTGGTTGTTTACTTGTGTTTATGTTAAAATAGTTTCGAACAGAAGCACATTCTATCAGCAAGCACCTTTAACATGATTCCAATAGGTAAAAACAAACAGACCCTTGGTGTTTTTTTTTCTTGAAATCACTTTATTCTGAAATTGTTTTCAGCAGAAACTACTTGAACATGTACATAAACAAATTAAGACAAAATGAAGCTTGAAAAGCAGGTTGAATCTGAATTACTTTGGATACCTGTAAACTCCAGGAAGAATGTAAATTTTGACTCTTTGATTATTATTTTCAGGGACCATATCAATAGCTCCTTGTACGGTACGAGATTGACCTCTTCCATTCTGGTCAACCACAATAACATTGCTTCCTTGCTTATAGTTATCATATTGATCTTGTTCAGAGTACATAAATACTCTATGTTCATCTACCTTCATATCATCCCAACTGATCATATAATTCTTCACTGAATAACCCATTTGAAATTGAAGACAACCCAACAAAATTACCACATTAACCACCATTAAAGCCAATGATGTCTTCATTGCTTTTGCTCTGTTTTGAAATTTCTCTATTTGGGTATTTCTTATATACAATGGTTTGTTTTGATGCTGGTGAGTGGTGAGATATATGAAAAAGATTAAGAAAAGAGAAATAGATAAATCATAATATATAGATATCTACAAGCTAAAAGAGTCACAAGAGTATGGAGAAGTAGAGATAGATGTATGGAAGTTAAAGATAAAGATTTAGGAATTTAAAAGAGACTTGGATTAGTCACGTTGCTAATTTGCAAGATAAGTTGTATATATGAATCGAAAAATGGCATTGGGAGTTTAAATTATCGGTTTTATAAGATCATGGAGTTGGCGGTTTAATAATTATTTTAAAGCTGAAAATTAAATTAGTAGGGGAAATTAATTTAACTCAAAACTTTGTGAATATGCTTGTGTACGAACCTTTAGTGAAATTAAAATAATTATAATATTAAAATATAATTTATAAAATTATAAATAAAATAAAATTAAAAAATTAATTTTTGATTTCTAAAAAAGATAAAATGAAAAAAATAACATCAAATGATTTATCACTGTGTAAAAATATAATGCATTGCAATATATTCTTGAAAATTGTGAAAATAATAAATATTTTTATTATTATTAAAAAATATATTTTATTATAGGTTTACCCTAAAACTAAACATAATATAAATATAAATATATGTAATTTTTTCTTACTATTTTATATTATGCATGCAATAACAATATATTATATTTAATGATACCTCATTGGCTTTCTTAATGCTTCTTATAAACAAAAATCTAAAGACAATTAATACTCGGGCTACTGTGTTTCAAATTTCAATCCATTGCTTATTTATTTTTATTTTAAAAATTATTTAAAAGTATGTATGGAACTCATGGTAATGGGTAGTGCTCGGATATTTTGGTATTTATATTTACTAATAAAGTCCATAATATTTATTTTTTATTTATTTAAATTTTCTTGGTTATAACTTATAAAGTATATATATTTTTTAAATTTTATATTTTTAAAATATCTTTTAAATAATAGATACTTAATTAGGAATTATATATTATATAACTTTTAAAATAAATAAAATGTTATCATTTGAAATTAGTTTAGATAGATTAATTCAAAAAAATTCTAGTATAATTTTTAAATTTTTGTACATAATTATAAATATGTAAATATAAATACAAATAAATATAAGTTATTGATTTGGTAACTTAAATTAAATTTTCTAGTTCCTCCATGCCTAAAATAATTCTTTAATTTACTTATTTCTACGTGCATTAAAATTTCATTGGAAAAGAATAATTATATTATCATTATGATTTTTATTATTATCATAATAAAAATATATAAAATATTTATTTTATTCTTAATATTAATCACATTTATAGTATCTCTCTCTCTCTCTATATATATATATATGCGCGCTACCTTAAACATCAAATTAATGGTATAAAAACAATATATATGTACGTGGGTATTTAATTAGTGCTGAAAAATGTCCTATATAGTTAAAATATTAATAATGAAGTTAATTGGCAAAGTAATTTGAAGACGCCAATCTAGTTGCATGAGTAGAAGAATATTCTTGGAGTTGAATGGTGTGATAAAGAAGACATGGTATTTGGATCCACCATTAATGTGCAGCAGTCCTCATGCATGAGACTCCAAAATTTTAACATCTGTAGGAAGCAATTTAATTTGATTAAATATATACTATAAATGAAACTGCAGTATATATATTGTTGTTATATATCATGTTGTCTTAACCCAAAGGTCATGGTATGATCAGTAATGTCTCTTCGAGATCATATATGGATCCATTATTTCTCAACCATAGAAACACATCTTTTTTTTATTTAAAAAAAAAAAACTGCAAGAACCAGTTATATATGGTTGATCATTCACTATTAAAACGAAAGTTCGCATCATCTTCTTCAAGAGCAAAAATGCAAAATAAAAAATGGTTATTGGCAGAGTAATTAAAGTATTAATCTAATTTTAACCTTACAATATTTTAAGCTCAGTTTGTTCTAAAAATATAAAGTTATAATTACATTTTTTTAAATTAGTTTCATTATCTTTTCTAATTTAACATATTTAATTTAAATTTAAAAATATTAAATATATTAAAAATTAAGATAAATTAATAAATATACATACAAAATACAATAAAATTATAAATACAATTATCTAACTTTTTTCTAGTAATGAAGATAACAACTAAGTAACTACCGTCGTTTGAGGTTCCAGTCAAATATTAGCAACCAAACCATTGTTATCAACTTATCATTAGTCTGAGGAATTAAAAGATATATCAAATAAAAATTTGGGATTAGGGCCTATAAAAATCAAAATATCTCTCAATTCCTATCGTACCCTTTAAATTTTTCTCACGAATTGGTAACTGAGGGTCTGTTGCTCTTGAATAATTTGTTTAGGATTCTAGATTCGGGATGTGGGTTTGCAAAGGAGAAAGCTTGTTGTGTCTTCAAGCTCGGAGCTTTTTTGAAAGAGAAAGTGAGTGCAATTGGATCTAGAGGTGGAATTTCGTATCAGTTATAAATTTGTCAGACGAGAACGCCTAATTTGCAAGCTTCAACTGTTGGGATTTTGAGAAATCTTGAAGGGTTTGCTGAAACCAGAGAGAATTTAATCAAGGAAAATGAAATATGGTACTTAAATTTTGGGGCTTGCGAGCTCAGGAACTGCATTAGCGCAGGAGAATACAATTGGATGTTTATGTAATTTGGTTGTTGAGGACGAAAGTTTGAAGCTTTTGGTTGTTAAGGAAGGTGGGGTTGAATGTTTGAAGAACTTTTGGGATTCTTCACCATCAATAAGAAGTCTTAAAGGAGCAGTTGATTTGTTGAGGCACTTGCATTCATATCCACCAAATATATCATCACCGATTAGGCAGAAAATTTTGATGAATTCGTGATTTTGATTTTGATGAATTAGTAAGAAAATTTCAGAGGGGATGATAGGGATGGAGAGAAATTGTGATTTGAATAAACCCTAACCCCCAATTTCTATTTGACATATCTTTTAATTCCTTAGACTAACTGTAGCAATTGGTTTGTACATTAATTTTTAACGCAACTTTTGTAATAATAATGTTATTTTGTAAAAAAATAATAGTTAAATTATATATTTGTAATTTTAATAATACTATAATCATATATTTATTAATTTAATTAAAGTATTAAATAACGAATCTTATAAGTAATTATATTTTAAATCAAAATATTTCCTCTTAATAATTTATATTGTAATTAATTTCTAATAAAATTGTAGGATTAAATACTATAAAAATTATTTTATTATATTAAGTGTATATTTTAGTTTTTTTACTCTTTAAAAAAATGAAACAATATTAGAAGCATATGAAAAATGATTAATTCACAAATTTGGTTCTCATTCAAAGGATTATATAAGATATTATTAGATCTTAATGAATTAATACTTTTAAATTCACTTAAATTTAATTCGATATGAATATATTAAAATATAATATATATTTTTAATCTATCTATTGATTTTATAGATATTTTTTAATAATTTTACTACACTCAGATCAAAATTTACATTCTATTATGCAAAATAATAAAATATATCTATTATTTATAATTTTTTAAATGCAATTATTCAATAGGTTATTTTTTATTTGTTAATGTTATTAGTTATTTCTTAAAGTTAATTGATAATTATATTATTATTATATTATAATTTTTAATTTTAAGTAATATAAATTTTTAATTTTTATATTTTTTTATTAAAAAATATTATTTAATGAATTATTTAGATTGATTCGAATTAATATACATGTATAATATATCGAATTGAATTGTATAACTATAATATATAGATCGATTACATGTTATAAAATTCATAAATCATATAGATCGATTTGAAATATAAATTCATTAAAAATATCGGAATTTGATTGTATCCTATGACATGTTATTTATTTTTTAAAAATAAAATAATATAATTTTATTAATAATTTTTTTTGATAAAATATATTTAAAAGAAACAAAATTATTATTTAAAAAATTTATTTTTTTTATACTTTACGTCCTTTTTTTATTTAGTTTTTGAGTTATTTTTAAAAACAAAATTATTAAAATATTAAAATGTCTTCGAAAACCACCTCTATATAGAATAAAATTCTATATGTATTTTCTCATATACAGAGTTATGTAATTTATAATTTATTATACAGTTATAATTTATAATTTATTATACAATTACAAAATTAGAATACTTTCTCATTATCTAAATATATGAAAAATATAAATGTTTATATTATATATAAAAATTTAAATCACACATAAATAATTTTACACAAACATATCTTTATATTTTAAAAATAATGATCTATATTACACATTTTACTTTAAATTTAAAAAAAACTAACACAATCACCTTAAATCAAAAAACACTTCTATAATGGATGTTTCAAACATATATTAATTAATTAATTTTCATAATTAAACTTTAAAAAATTTAATAGAATTAATTTGAGTTTTTATTCAAATATATTATAGGGATTAATAAAAAAATTGAAAATAAAATATATAAAACTTTATCTTTAAAAAGTGTACATTGGGGTAATTTTTCGGAAATATGAATTGCTCTAGCAACTTAAGTCTCTATACATAAATTATATCAACTCGTTTATAATAGAATTAGATTAATATATTTTATAATTAAATTAATTTTATTTTAAAAGATATACTAATTAAGATTAACATATTTTTATAATATATTGTAATTTGTTATATACTTATTATTATTAAAATTATAAATAAATAAATATTTTATTTAAATATTATACATATTACATTATATTAAATTACTATTTTAATCTAAAAAAATAAAATATAATTTTAAATCTATATAATAATTTAATAAATATTTAAACATATTTCTCATCATTATTATTATAAATAATAAATCTCATTAAAAATAAATAAATTTTAATTTCAATTTCAATTAAAGTTTGTTCTATAAAAAAAAAATTCTGATTAGATTTGGATAAATTACTTCATCAAATCTATTTGAAAATCTTCGAATTTAAATTTGGAATATATCATATTCAAATCGAAAAAAAAAGCAAATTATTTCAATCCGTTTCTCAATTGGATAAAAACGTCATTGTGAATAGCATATTTATCGTAATTTGTGAAAGAAATAGAAAAATACTTTGGATAATTCAAAGGCAGAGAAAACAGTAAACAGAGAAGCGAAGAACATTTAGACTCTCCCCAAGTAAACAACTTTGGAACCAAATCAATGGCAGTTTCTTCTATATCTGTGAACCTAATCCATTCTCTTCCATTCCTCAATTCTTCCTCTTCTCCCATTTCAAAGCCAAAGCTATCTTCTTCGTCTTTTGTCCGTGTCAATTGTTCCTTAAAGCTTAGAATGCTAAGACTTTCACCCTCATCAACTAGGGTTCTTGCTGCTGCGGCTGAAGTCTTGGAATCTCAGAGTTCTTTAGAAGCTCCCCCTGAAACTCTGAACGGGTCTGGCTTGGAGAACGTTGGGGTTCGTATCAAATTTCTTTTTGTTTCTCATCATCTTGTAGTATGATTTTCCTTGCATTTGCTTAGAAAATTATGGATGTTTCGTCCCTCTTTGAAAATACTGATATAGTATCTGGGTTTTTTCTGAAAATTGGGTCAGTTTGAAATTTCAATATTTTTTTCTCAATTTTCATTATGGTTGACAGTATTTTGTTATAATTTGTTTAGGAAACCGAAGGAAGAATTATTAATAATACTTTTATATATTTATCACTCCCCAATGTTGGTTTTCATGTACATGTATCACAGATCAAACACTTATAATTCAATAATTAAGTAACACTTATAATTCAATAATTAGGTAACACTTATAATTCAATAATTAAGCTTACTGGGTTTTAACACAAGAAGTTCAACTATAGAAGTTGTTGAAAACCAACCCAAGTGAAGAGCCAACAATGTTTTTATACATTCATCATCTTTTCTTTATGCAAATCCATCACCATATGTATTTTCTAATTGGTTTCAATAGAAGGGAACAAAGATTCAAGTGGTTCTATTTACTATAAAACAGGTCTGAGGTTACTACTTGTGTTTGATGAACTGTTGTTATGTGGGGCATAATAATATTTAATAGCTGTGAGTCGTAAGCTGATAAAGGGGAATTTATGTCTACATCCTATCTAACGTTCTTCATTTTTATTTTTTAGGTAGGAGGTACAGAGACTCCCAGCACTTCATCCCTAAGTGTTGAAGCAGATGCAGACAAGGTCTTTTCTTTTTCTTGTTCTTTTTATGGGTGACTTTTGATTCCTGTTGATAAAGATAACTATGTTAAATGTGGAGGTGAAAGAATTGTTGAAATTTGACCTTTTACAGAGGTATGATGTAAAAGCAAAAAAAAAAAAAGTTTCTATGCTGGGAAAGTAGTGACATCTCCGATCAACCATCAGGTTAATTTAGATGCATTGATATATTTCATTCAATTGGAACAGAGTTCCTTGGTAAATGACACATGTAAAGACTTTAGTTTTCTGAAAATATATCCATATTTAGCTTAAGATAAAGCTCAACTTGTGCGTGGAAGCTTTTATTAAAAATAAATTTGGCTTGTGAAATGCTCGTCACTTGAAGATTACTTTCTTTACCTTCCTTACTTTATGACTAGTAAAGTAAGCAATACTTGCTTTTAGTGTTTCCATTGTATTTGATTCTTTAATGTTTGTAGAAGCCTATAAATATTCAATTTGCAAATTTTATTCTAAATTCTCCAAGATAGTGATGTATTTTTATATCTTGTTATGGATTTCGTCGTGTCAGTCTGTTTTATTTCATGATATTTGTTACAACACAGCTACATATCTTTTGTCAATTATGGATCAGCAAATCCAACCGCTTCTAAAATTTGAGAAACAAAAACAGTCTTGGTTTCTGCTAACAGAACAAGTAACGTTTTCTTACCGATTCTTTGCCATGAAGTCCACCTAGGCTCAGATTCTAGCTAGTTCCCTCTGTAAGAAAGTGTCATGCCCAACTTAACCCAATTGATTGAGAACCCACAAGATGGCTGTTACAACAAAAAAAAACTAGAAAAGTCTAGTTAGAGTAGTTCTTTTGCTTGTCTTAAGCTACTGTCTAAGGCTTGAAAATATTTGTCCTCTTTATTAATATTATCTGTGTGCTCGAGAAAATCGCTCATACTAAAAAAGTTGTCATAACCTAACACTCTTTATGTTGCAGATGGCACCAAAACAGAAAATTAGGATCAAACTTAGGTCTTACTGGGTGCCCCTCATAGAGGATTCTTGCAAGCAGATACTTGATGCTGCAAAGAATACGAATGCAAAAACTATGGGACCTGTGCCATTGCCAACGAAAAGGCGGATTTACTGTGTACTCAAGTCGCCACATGTTCACAAGGATGCAAGGTTTCATTTTGAGATTCGTACCCACCAGCGCCTTATTGATATTCTTTACCCTACAGCACAAACAATAGATTCTTTGATGCAACTTGACCTTCCTGCCGGGGTTGATGTCGAGGTCAAGCTTTAAAGATGCACAACTGCTGCGTTCAGGTAAATTTATCTCAGCTATAAATTTTCCTCTTCTTACTTTCACTCTTTTACATCGTTATTACAATTCACATGCCAAGATTTTTCATCATGTTATCAATGTTTCTCTGTAAAAAGAATTATTCTAGCTTTTCAACACATGGATTTTTCAGTACGCTGTGTATGAACTAATTGCAACTAATTCAAGTGTCATCAGTGGTTAGTCAGAAATTTTGTTTAGATTGGGCTAAATCGGGCATGTTTTAGTGTACTATATATTAAATATAAAATCTACAAATTAGAGACAACTAACAGTAACTCTACAACATAGAGCTTATTTAAACATGTTGAAGTTTTAGAGTTCAAATCTTATTTACAATTATATGATTCTATTTTATTTTTGAAAAATTTATATTTTATTCATTCAAATGAAGAATAGAATAATAATTAAATCAATAAAATAAAATATGTCAAATCATTCTACATTAAAAAATTATTTTTATTGTAAAATGAAAATAATCATTTCTTAATCTTCAAATGTTACAAAAAATAAGTTGTAGTTGTTTCTTACGTAATGAATGAGTAACGTGATACTTTGGTGATTTTACTTTTACAAATTTGATATATTAACCGTATTTCTTAAAATTAGTACATTTTTTCACATTATTGTTACATTTTGGATGCTTTAATCATTTCTTGCTAATTTTTCTTTTTTGTTAGGATATTTTTTTATTGGAAAAACTTAAGTTAAATTGAAATGAATCTTACTAGTAGGAACCCTACTAGTAGATGTTTGAAGAGAAAAATGTCTCAATAAGTAAAAAAAAAAGTGAAAACTAAAGTAAATTATAATCATCAAATTTGTCTAAAATGTATCAATTTAAAGAAAGATGGATTATTTGTGGGTTAGAAGCTAATAAATTATTTTGGACAAAATATTGGTTGGGATTGAAGCCTGATTGAGCTCGCAAAGTGGCGGATGATTGTCATTGACAACTATTGCTTACCCCCATTCCCTCTCTCTTTTCCTAGAAAAAAAAACACTTATGTGTTATTACTATCTTTGCATAATCTATCAAGTGGTTTTCAAGCCATTCAAGTGCTGGATTTCTTCTTCCTACGACATGTTTATGGGAGAGCACAATGAACCAGGTTTCCCAAAATCCCATCCTGCAAGCAAAGCTAAGTGTAAGTTACAGCCAGCCTTGGATTGGAAATGAAGAATTCGCCTAATGAATCTCTCTAGTTGTTTGCCATGTATGTAACTAACTGTTTGAATACCATGAGGGTTTACTGAATAATGACAACTTTTATTCATTTTGATGAATAGTATGAAAACCACGCATGCTGTCAAGAGCTACTTGTAAAATAAAGCTATTCTGGTTCTCAGGGACTAAAGAAGGAAAAAGGTCTGGTAGACTTTTATTATTATTATTTTACAGGTTTGCAGTTGTGGAAATTTGTAACACTTCATGTATCACAAATTTCACAACTGAAAAATTCAACTTTGTGGGCTCAAATTTGTTGTATAATCAATTTGTGTCATATTATATCCAATTTTTGTGACAAAAAGTGTTCTCAAAAAATTACTTCCCTTTTCTCTATTGGAAATAGTGTAGAAAGCTTGATTAACTTCATTTTTTCCCTTTTTTTGGGTAAAAAAAACCTCCTTATATCCAATTTTTGTGACAAAAAGTGTTCTAAAAAAATTACTTCCCTTTTCTCTATTGGAAATAATGTAGAAAGCTTGATTAACTTCATTTTTTCCCTTTTTTTTGGTAAAAAAAACCTCCCTGGATGCAGCTCCAGTTCATAGGTTAATTTTTTAAATATCAATCTCATGTTGGTGGAAAGATTTGTCTTTACAATTTGTATGTATATATATTTTGCTCACTTTTCACAAACTAGATGGTAAGATTATGGTGATCTTGGGACAAATGTTTAAGGTTAAAATCTCAATTCCTGCATCTCACACTCAAAAATGGGTGTGCGTCTTTTGAACTAAAAAAAAATAATCGGGTTGATTAAATTTCAAGTGTCCCAAATCATGGCAACAGCTATAACAGCAATGCCAAACAATACAGCCAAGAATCTATAATGAGGGGTATCAACATAAACAGGCTTCTGGGGTGAATATCCCTTGGAAAGTAGATGATTTATGGAAACATAAATGAAGACTCCACAAGCAAGTCCCATAGATATGGCAAATATCCAATCTGCCATAACACCTTCTGTTATTGCATCTATTATGATTCCAATTGCTACACCAATTGGACTTGAAATGGCAAATGCAAAAGCATAAGCTATGCATGATATGAATGGACGGTTTGGGATCATCCTTAAAAGAGCTATTCCCATGGCAATTGCTGCAAATATCTTATGCATTGATATTATCCATAAGGCTTTCCAAGAATCAGCTTTTGTGTCTGATACTCCTATGGCTATGCCTTCAAAGACTGAGTGGAAACATAAGACTATCACTAACAATATGCTATCCCCAAATGAACTAACTGTTGCTGCTGAGTGATTTGCAAAGTGGTTGTGCCCATGACCCTATGGAAGAAGAATATAATCAACCGAAAAGAGAAAGAAAGAAAAGATTTCATATTTCTAGTGGATCGTGGATGAGGGGGCAAACTCCTGAAGTTCCAATTTTTCATTAAAAAATCACATTTGATCCCAAACTTACTATCAAATTTTAAGTTTTGAGGTCAATTCTAACCCTACAACATCCCAAAGAAATGGTGCGATGAACAATATTACATTAAATTTAACACAATTTTGTTCACATGCTTTTATTTAGTAAAAATAATTCTTAAAATATTGTTAAATTTTTATTACATATAATAAATTACAATTAAATATATGATAAAATTAATAAAAAAATTACTAAATACATATTTTATAAAGAAAAATAAAATCAATATTTTATTTTATAAATAAATATACTTTTTAGTGTAATATTTGGTATTGTGAGTTAAAAAGAAGTAAAAATTTAATGCAATTTTTGAATTAAAATTATGCAAAAGTTGTACAAAATGATAATAACGGTTGGAGTTGGTCTAAATTAATGAGTTTGAAGACTTAAATGCTACTAATTCCTCTTGAGATTTATTTGTGATACTGAATAAGTTTTATCAAATATGAACGAATAAATACACACATATATGTATATATATATACATAAATTAAAAAAAAAACCGAAAGAAAAGGAGTGGTAAGTCCTAATTGTGAAAGTTAAGTCCTCAATCTTAAAAATTAATTGAACTAAATTATCCTAATATACTTTCTTAACCTTGAGGTGGTCTTCATAAGGTGAAATCAACAATGACTGAAACGTCCATCTATAAATAAATGAAGATAAAAGTATGTAAAATAAAACTTTAAAGAAAATCTCAACACTAATTTGTAAAAATTAAACCTAAAATTGAAATAAATATTCTTAGTTTTTTATAAGACATTTTTGCCTGCGTGCTCTAATTAAGGTGAGAACATATAGTAATTAAAACATTCGTGTATATGTGAGTTATGTTATTTATCCGATTAATGTTATGTGAGTTATGTTATTTATCCGATTAATGTTATGTGAGTTATGCTATTTATCCGATTAATGTTATAGGTTGTTTCACACAAATATCAATGCAACTGTTAATCATTAAATCAACTCAGAAACAACTAACATATCCAGAAGTAAAAAATCTGCTAATTATCATTTTTCGTGTATATATATATGCTTAATCAAAAACATATCACACCTGTAATTGAGATTGTGCAACCCCTCCACTTTGATCCTCCTTTGAATGATTAACATGCCCTATAATTAAGAAAATCAAAGCATTAAACCATTTTCCCAAGCACTCAACTACCAAGCTTGACACCAATCACGTTCGAGAAACTAGATTAACAGCGTAAATTCCATTTATCCCATCAATCAAAAAAGAACCCTTTAAGTGGAATTTTTTTTCAATATTCCAAATGTACTGAAAATTAGGTATGAATAGGAGAGATATAAAATTATAATTATATATTTATTCTTATTATTATTATTTTTTTGTTTTCTTCTTATCTCTCTCTAAGTGAGTAAATAATCCGAGAGTAAAGAAAAAATTCTTCCCCAAGTGATCTTCATAAACAAAAACAATTCCTTACCAAAATTGTTGTTACCCACCCACCTTGAACCTCAAGATCAGACCCATTTGCATTCTGCTTGGAAAGCACAAAGGAAACCACACAATCGGCCAACATAGTGGCCAAAAACCCAACACAGGCAAGCATAAAAGCAAAAGGGTACTCCTTTTCTGTCAATTCTTTGAAAGTCTGGTTAGCATCACTCAGAAAATGCATCAGAGCAGTACCCAGAAACACACCTCCAGCAAATTGTGTGCCCAGAACCAAGAACCCATCATTCCACTTGAAGAAATAAGGAGACACCCCACTCACAAAAGTCCCTGTGAAGATTAATATCAAACACCATATCTTCACTAGTATCAAAGACTTTGATCTAAGGTGGTGATTGGTGTCTTTGTTGCTATCTTCATAGTGAGCAAAAGAGAAGGAGAAGATGAAGCAGAGAAAGAGAGAAAGGAAGAGAAGGGTGTGATGCTTAAGGGTCATTGTGGATTGGAATTTGGAGTGAAGTAAAAAGACATTAAGAGGGGAGGAGAGTGTTGAGTGTTTTGCTGTCTTAGTTATATATTGTTTGAGCGTTTAGAATTTAGATTATTAGCTGGGGTTGATTGTAGAATATAGAGTAGTACTTTGTTGCTATCACCTGCACCCTGTCCTTTTCTGTGTCCTTTTCTCAAACTTCTCAATGTGACTACAACCCACAGATAATTACTGCTAACAAGGCAAAACTGGAAGAACGTGTACTGCAAAGGTTGGGGATTCTTGTGTGGAACGTAGCTGTTTGTGTTCGGATTTATATAAGAAAATTCACGTTTTTATTAGGAAATTTTTTGACATAAATCGCCTGTGGTAATCGAACCCACAAAATAATTTTCTTTAAGAAACTGTTACTTTTTTTGAACCAGAATAAAGTATATTAAACGTGATAAATACATTTTGTGTGATTAAAGTGTTGTTAAGTTAGTTAATTAGTTGATTTGATAATCAATTAAGTTTTATCATAAATTAATTATTAAATATACAAAAATATAATTACGTAAAAACGAAATAAAAGTTTAAATAACTTTGCGTAGAACGCATCAAAATATAAGTATATTGGAAACTGTTTAACTAAATAAAAAAATAAGCTAATTTTTGAATAAAATTATTAGAAAAAACAAAAATAATTATAAAAATAACACATTTATATTCAGTTCATACATTTTTATTGTTAAAAAAATATTTAATATAAAAACGTTCAGTTGAACGTCGTTTAAATTAAATTATAATTATTTAAATTTATTTAATATTAAAAATTGTTAAATTGATCCATGTTAAATGCTATAAGTATTATGTATTTTATTTTTTTTTATAATTTTCCAAATTCTTTTATAAGTTTAACCAATTTAAATGATTATAATTTGATAAAATATGAAGAAAAGAAAAGGAAAAACACTAACTTGTCTATAATAAAGACCTTTTGCACGAAGCTCAACCCTTTTATGAAAAATAAAAATGGTAGTTTAATTTTCTTTTTGCTTATTGATTTTAGAACCTTGAGAAGACATTAGTTTAGGGTCATAACATATTAAGTAGTCGTCTTAACCTTTGATTGAAAGGTCTTAGCCCAAAAAAAAAAAAATTACTTACTTTGATAGAAAGGAGGAAACGTATTGAATGTTTCCAATAGAAAATGTTAGATCTAATAAAAAAATTATTTAAAAATCATATTATCATATAATAATAATACTTGGTTCAAAACTATTACAGTCGTCTGTTCGAACCCACCAATACGTTTCATATATAAAGAAGGTTGATCAGGCAAACAACTAAAAGTTGAATATTTTCCAGCCGTAGGTATCATGGTAAAAGATTTTGAGGTTTCAACAAAACAATAAATAAAAATACTTGTGAAACATCTTTCCTTTAACTTTCCCATAAAATATTATAGGAGACCATTATATAAATATTTTTATTAAATAATCTCAATTTTTAAATAAAATATAATCTAAAGACATATCTATTTTTAATTATAATGAAATATTTTTCTTAATTTTAAAAATCAGTCATTAATTTAAATTTTTATTTTAAATAGTTTTATCCATATATATATATATATATATCTTTTGGAACTAGCATTGAGATGTTTTCTTCGATTCAAACATTGACCAATACTGCATTCGATCTTTTGGAACTAGCATTGAGATGTTTTCTTCGATTCAAACATTAACCAATACTGCATTCTTAGAAAAAATAGTAGGCATTTATTTATCAATAAAAAAAATACATTATACTGAAAGCATTCCTCGACAAATTTCAATCAAATAGCACGAACCAAGTCATATCATCAAGTAATAAGTTGTACATTTCAATCATGCAGCAATTAATTTCATTAATCACAACTTCCTCATTGCCATGGCCTTAACACACCATGGCAACAGCCTAAGAACCTACTACAACATTGTCTTCATGTACTCTATCCAAAATTGTGTATTTTGAAATCCATGAATCTTGTTACCTGTCTTCTTTACACAGCTAGGGACTTCAACGTCTCCATAACTTCTTCTGTTGTTGCAGTCGCCTGTATTGGCAATTGAAATTCTCATAACTAGAATTAAAATAAACTAAACTGTAACCAAGTAGTTAAAAAAGGCTATCACATGTGTAGAACATAAACATAAATAAGTTATGTTCCTATGCATTTACAGGCACAATAAATGAGACATCTATATTTCTGTCCAGGAAAAAAAAATCAGACATCATATTTTCTAGTAATGCTCTTACCTTCATGTTTCAGCATAGCTTTCTCTCTCAAAACAGAAAATATCATCAAAAGCTAAACCTAAAAGAATTCACAGATACAAACGGCTATACTTACCTCTGAGCTTCCTTAGAACGCCTGATGAATTCTGTCGGAATATCACACCCCTCGTAGGATGCCAAAACTTTTCTGATATCAGCTGGAGGATTGCGGGCAACAACTGCTTATACACCACCAATCATGAGGAAAGGATCAAAACACAAACATAATGATACAGAAGGCAAGCAAAGCAAATTATTGCACCTATCTAATTAGTTTACTTACACTCGAGGAATGGTATAAAATCCAAAAGAGCGGTGTCATCTCCTTCAACTTTGAATGGCTTTATTGGGGCACCATTTTCTGGCTGAAGGCTGTTTTCTCGTGCATGGGCACTAAGATATATTACCTTCCTCGGGTCTCGGTTGAGCTTAGAAAGGTCCTGTTCAAAAGAAAGAACATGGTACGTTAAAATTATAGTTAATATTGATACCCAACCTACATTAATTAGGATGTAGTGCCATCTATTTTTAATTCGCCAGTCTTGAAAATGAGAAAAGATTTCAAAAAAATTCACATTACACAATCTAATAGCCAACTTATGTCTCCACAAAAATTAAAAATTTGATCCCCACTGCATGCCTCCATCCATCTCTTCCACATCTTCCTCCATGCGCCTCCATCCATCTCTTCCACATCTTCCTCCAAATTTACTATTCTAAAAGCTAAATTAAGTGGTGTGTGATGTCATGCAGGTACCCTGAGTTAGGTTTACTTTAAGGGATACTTTAGTCCCCTTATTAAGAGAAATGAGGTTTAGTTCTTTAATCTGAAAAAAATAAATACGGTAAGAACATTTTTAATGAGGTACTAAAGTCGGGGCATTTTGGTATGAGGTACCAAAACTCTAGTACTTTGGCACTCATCGGTCTGTTACTTTGCAAACTGTCCTTCACTGTCATTTTCTCCTAATCAATGAGACTAAAAAACCCCTTTTTCATAGTTTGTGGGTTAAATTGTCTCTCAGACCTAAGCTAGGGGACTGAAGGAGTACTTATAACCATATTATGTCTAAAAAGTAACAAGTTCCAACAAAACATAAGCCGTGAAGAAGAGGGGAAAAAAGAAGAGTAGGATATTCATGCAGATCTGATAAATAAAAAGACCACATAAATGTACGATATTTGCAAAGACGTTGTCAAAATCGTAGATCACAAATCAAAATAAATAATTACATTCTGGCAGAAAGACAATACATCTCCAATCATCTTGAAGTAACCAACCTAACATACCCGATAATGCTGTCCATTTTGATACTTAGTTGCAGCCTTTCCTAGTCTAAAACGTATGCAATGCTTGGTATCCAATCTTTCAACAACAGGATCTACATACTGCACCCAGCAACAAAAACAATGTTTATAAATAATAGAAACAAATAAAATAGAAAAAAACGTGAGTAATGGATGTGAGGATCAAAACTACCATATTTGAATAGTCAGAATATACGATAATTTCAAAATACTGAGCTAGGTGCTCCAAAAATGCCTCTACTCCAGGTCTCTTGATTGTTTGCCATCCTTTTTCTCTCTTTAGATGTCAATAGAGAACATACGTATCAGAAACAAGCAACAGCAAGATTTTTGGGTTATCAAGAAAAATACAACCCACGCTAAGAAACTGCATAAATCATGTCTAAAAGCCAAAAAACATGAGTATCAGAGATCAACAAAACCAAAATAGTCCACTGTGTAAAAGTTATTAGTTTCACGTATATATATCCTTACCGTCCAATAAGAGTAAAGTAATGTTTCCTGCAAATCAAGTACAAGTGTAAAAACGTGACTTTCCAAGGGATGCAAATCTGGAAGAAGCTTGTCTGCATATGGTTCAGTATAACCCTATAATGTAGAGGGAAATTTTAAGTCAGAATCTTAGAAGGCAAAAAGAAGAAAAATAATGATAACATTTTTCTCAAGTAGCATGATATACTCGAACTTGTTCTTCAATCATTCTTCTTGCGTCCAAGTAAATTTCAGTTGCTTTTGCAGGTACTGAAATCAGAATAAAGAAGAAAAAAAATCAGCATAAAAATTCAAGTATAATAACTATAAGTAAAATAGAAATATTTTTATATAGAATATCATCAGTGGAGCCATGACTATGAAGGCAACATGGATTAAGTTTGCAACACAACTAACTCATTGTAACTTTTCAACGTGATATGTTTAGGAATATTAGATAATTGATAGTACACCAATCTTGCAATTTTGTAACTAATAAAATTATATACAGGCATTATATTGCAAAAATTATTAGTGCCACATATACTAATGAATAGCTGTGCTGATTAATCAAAGTCAGCAGAAAGTATCAGTGGCAGTACAGATCACAAATAAACCCAAGAAAATAGAGTTGGCATTTACACGAATGATAACAAAGGATACTCCAGTTGTCTGAACCAATAAATCAAAGCACAACACAAATTCATATATCACTAACATAAATGTAGTTCAGAGGTCCTACCTGTCAGTATCGAAGAGTAAACCAAACTTTTGAGCTTCTGCATAAG
This sequence comes from Hippophae tibetana, assembly GCA_037013495.1. Lineage (NCBI taxonomy): Eukaryota > Viridiplantae > Streptophyta > Magnoliopsida > Rosales > Elaeagnaceae > Hippophae > Hippophae tibetana. The sequence continues at coordinate 6,275,485 of CM072812.1, forward strand.
CCATTATCAGAAATAGTCAACCAACAAATATCCCAACAAAACAATTACTATGAAATCTCAACTTAAGTGACAAAATGGGACCAATGATAAAAATGATCTCAACTATTCCATGTAGACACGTAACAGTTGAGATATCACTCATATCAAATTGCCAAGCCATTCTGGAACCAAAAAAGAAAAAAAAACAAACTTTTTTGTTACATCATATCTGTTTTTTTCACAAGTCACGGCACCAACATATCACTCTTGCAGATGACACTGTTGGTGTTTCAAAAGGCTTTTTTGAGGCTCGCCTCAGATCACGGCTCTAAGAAGAAATAGAAGAAGACGACAACGTGAGGCTATAGCCTTAATGACCATCTTTAAGGCTTGTGAGCAAAAAAGAACTTTACCTCTTATTCATTTAAATTATAAATCTATCTTGAAACATTGGTCACAGCCAACTTTGAAAAATATATTGTAGAAACTGAATAAGAAAATTATAAACACAATCTCATCACAGAATCCTTACATCAAGAGCAGGTGCATCATCAACTGTCTTATACTTCCATGGCGCTGCCCGGAGAGCCGTAGTTTTTTCCTCTACTTCCTTCAATGAGTAAGCTATAAAACAAACAAATTCCAATCTAGCTATTCACGTTCTAAATGTTGACCAAGAAATGGAAAACACCCTTGAATTCTAAAGACAACAAAGCAAATAAAAAAGTTTCCATAATCCACAAGAAAAATGGGTTGATGAAACAATTTGGTATTGAAATACAAACTTTTAACATGTTGGAGTCTGTTACTCATCAATTTAAGCTTTTAGGAGATGTGCCAACATTACAATAGCTTTATACACTTTGTAAGCAAAACACTTGAAGGGTTGCAAGGATTTGAATATAGGACCTTATGCTCTGATACTGTCACCAACTCAATCAAAAAACTTAAAGTTGTTCGAGATGGCCAACATTGCCTATGTTAAGCTTATAGTGGGTGAACTACAATACATTACCATTACTCGGCCATATTTGGCTTATTGTGCAAACAAGGTATGCCAGTTCATGGCACATCGAAAAAATGTTCATTGGGGTGCTATCAAATGAATCTTAAGATACCTTAAGGGTATTGCAGACTATGGGATGATCTATCACAAATCCACTTCCTTGCCGGTCACTGCATTTTCTGATGCAGATTGGGCTCCATGCCCAGATAATCGACGCTCAACTTAAAGTTATTGTGTTTTCTTGGGTGCTAATCCTATATGTTGGTCTTTTAAGAAGCAACCTACAGTTTCTCGATCTAGTACTGAGGTTGAATATTGTTGCGTTGCTAGCACAACATCACAAGTTTCTCTAGATTCAATCATTGCTTAAAGAGCTGCATCATTCTTCTTCACAAATACCAGTCTTATGGTGTGATAACTTGAGTTTAGTTGCCCTGGCTACTAATCCAGTGCTCCATGCTCTTACTAAACACATTGGGCTAGACCTTCATTTTGTACGTTAAAAGGTTCTTTAAAAACAACTTCAAGCGCAACACATTCATGGTCATAAACAACTGGATGATGTGCTTACAAAGGCACTTGCTTCACCTACATTTCATAGGCTTCAACGCAAATTCAAAATTGTTTCATTCCCTCTGACTTTGAGGCAGAGTGTTAAGGATATGCAAGATCAGCAAACTAATGCCATGTCATCTGTCCTAGTCAGCTCAAATTAGTTACCATACAATCTGTTACACTTGAGGCTCACGCAATTCTTGTAGCTATAAATACAAGTATTAGTCATTGTGTAATGCAAGTAATTCAATTCTAATCAGATATTTTCTTCATCTGTTTTTCTTTCTCCTCTGTGATTTTCGTTTACTCACAGCTCTTAGTGAGCTTTTCAACATATACATTCTATCATAACATATTGAGGATATATTAATTCAAATGAATATTCTTGAAGGAAAATGACTAACGCTAAGCGTATCCTAATCTTCACATTCAAAAGATAAAGTTAACTCCGTTATCAAAATTAAATTCTCTAAATTCAAGAAAAATGACAAAGAAGCAGATACGAACCATACGAGACGTAACCAGTAACAGCAGTAGCCCCGGTGAGAGCTCCAACGAGTGTGTACTTGAGAAATTTCCATGCTTTGCTGCTCGAAACGTTCGAGTCTGGAGTAGATGGAGGTGAAGGCTGATCGGAGACCAAGGTTTGGGCTGCAATGAGCGGCTCTTTAGGAGGGTTAGAGGCTAAATTGGAGCTCAGTAGACGTTGATTGTGCTTCGCTAGCAACGAGATCAAACGAGAGCGAAGTATGATCGAAGACATTGTTAGTGTTTTTTTGAGGTTCCTTTGATTTTTGAATGTCTGTGATTAGAGGGTTGAAGTAGGGTTTCGCACAGTATGCAAGGAGAATTGCCCCTAAATGCAAATGTGGATGCCTTCAGAAATTACTAATTAGGAATATTTGGACGGCTTTATTGAGGGGATGTTTGGACGTGGGTTATGCTAAACTTTATTTTTCTTTTCTTTTTTTATTATCAGTCGGTTTGTGCTAAAACCGGTTTAAGTAAAGACTAGGTTACTGTTTGAATGCCGACTTACTGGTGCTTAGAAAATAAGATAAAGTGAGTTAGTGGTTTCGTAGATTACGTATAAATTGAAATGGGTTATTTTATTAATTAATAATACAATTTATATATTTTAATGCGTTAAGATGTCAATAGATCATATTATAATAAGATAGATCACATTTATTTTAAATAGGTGTAAATGATTAATAAAATTATAAAAAAATATATTATTATCTATAATAATTACAATTATTTATAATAATTATAAAATTATTAAGGATAATTTTAAATAAATTGATAAGATGGAATTGAATGATATAACTTAACTATATAAACCTATTAAAAACATTAAATAAAATATAAAATAATATAAAATAATCTATTTAATATATCTAGATTACTTATATAGATATCATAAGATATGTCTCCTAGTTTTTGAATAAAAAGATAAAGTTATAAATTAGGATAGGATTCCCTATTAATTCATAGTATAATTTGTAATATTTATGAGTTTATCTGGTATTGTTTAATTTATTTTTTGGTAGTTTGACATGGTATAAGATTGTAGTGTAACAACATATCTTATTTGTATCAAATAAATCCAAATGATGAATACACTAAAAAAATAAAAATAAAATATACAAATGATTATTTATGATAATTATAAGCATATTACAAACAACTTTATATGAGTTAGGAATGAGATGAGATTTAAATAGATTGAGATAATTTTAATTTATGAATTTATTAAAGATATTAAATGAGAAATGTGATGTAATGAGACAACACAATTGATATTTTATGGATCAACATAAGTTTATTGTTTTTATAAAATTATCTTATTAAAATTATATTTTAACTAATGATAAAAAAAATTGAATAAAATTATGTTATTTGTTACTCATTTACTTAATTTGGGAAATTCTTAGTAAAAACAATTATTAGGATTATGATTGTTATCAGTGCTAGAAATATATTATAAATTTGATTGTATGATTAATAGATGTTCCAACAAATTTTTTAATTAATATTTAAAATAAAATTTTAATATTAATTACTTATATTATCCACTAAAAAAACTAAGAGCTTATGTGCTTTCTCATGTAAGCTACAGACCTTTGAAATAACAACTTGTGAAGCAATATTTGTAGTGATGGCTTTAAAAATCCCCTCCTCATTTCCACTCTATTAAATTTTTAGTAGCATCGAAAAAAAAATAACAATTTGTTTAACCATTTTCACTAACAAATAAGTTAATTTATATTTTACAATAGTGTATGTTTTGATTTCTTCTAAAATATAATTTGTAAAAATAACAGGAGATTTAAGGAACATTCATCTTTCTTCTTTTGTATTATTAGCCTGAAAAACAATTTCCCCTTAAGATTATTAGCCTTAAAGTTGAATATGAATTAAGAATATTTCATGTTTTTGATAATTGTGGAGTTTTTAAGGTTTTTCGGATGAAAACAATTTTAAAAAAATTGTTTTTAAATCATTATTAAAATAAATTCAATAATTTTAAAAAATAATTTATTGTTTGGCCATTATTTTAAAAATCTGTTTTAAATTACAAAAAGCATTAAAAACATATTTTTTATTGTGTTTGGAAAAATTATTTTTAGTGTAAAATATTTATATTTAAAGTGTTACATTATACCATTTTTTCTCTAGTGATTTTTTATCATAATTTTAAGTATTTATTAATGAATTAGAATTAAAATTATTAAATAATTTTTAAAATTAATAAGTTATCCAAGTAATACAAATTAATATGACATGTATACTACTATAAAAAAAAGTATTTAAATTGATATGTAAAGTTAGTTTTTAGAAAAAAAATCGATTTATAATGAATTTAAAGTCAGTTCGGTGTAGAACTGACATTATTTATGTAGCGTAGCGTCAGTTGACACCTGGAATCGACACTATCCACGTAGTGTAGCGTTGGTTGACATGTAGAACTGACGCTACACACGTGGATAAATTCTTTTCTCTTCTTTCTTCCCCAGACAAAAACTATTCTAAACGTTGCATAACTCTTAAAAACTCAAAACCTCATCTACTCTTTCTCATTTTCCGACCACATACGACCACCAATTCCAGCGCCAGTTAGTGGGTTTCTTCATTTCTAACTAATCTTTTTTTTGAGCAAAATACTCACAAAAAAATTATACTCATTTCTCACTTACAAAACACCATTTTTTCTTCATTTCCTTCATTTTGTCACTTCATTTACTCTTATAAGTATTTTTATTAATCATGCGCACTTATTATTCATATTTTTTTATGATATTATGTGTTAGTATTTATGTATATAAATTTTTGTATTATATATATAGGCTTGTATTATAACATCAGGAGAAGAATACGGTGATCTTGAATAACATAAAACTACACCATGATAATTTTTCTGCTATTAATTAATATTTTATTTTTCAGTTTTTTGTATTATTTAAACTATTTGTTAAACATATTTTTTTCATACTATTATTTAGTGAACGAATACAGGTTTTAATTTGAGTATAATAAAAAATGAGTAAATTTTGTAAAAAAAAAATTAAAAATTTAAAGTCGGTTTACGCGTTGAACCGACTTTAAATTTTAAGTCAATTTTTAACCAATTTTAATATCTTTTTTGTAGTAGTGGTAATAATATATTTTTATTTTTTATCTTTTATATATAACATATTATGAAATGTTTTTTTTAAATTATATATACGTTCATAATTGGTAGTGAATTTTAGTATATTATGATTGTAATATTTGATTGTTATTGTTTTCAAGTAAACCCATTTAACTAATTTACTAAATAGGTGAAATATGATAAATAAAATCATTAAATTAATATTTTAATAAAATAATATGAGTTCAAATCCTATCCTTATATACTAATAATTGAGTGTAATTATTAAAAAATAATAAAATAATAAAAATTATGATAAAACTAAAGACTTTTAAAGTGATTTTAAATTAAAATATGTAATAATATTATCACAATAATTTTATTACAATTACAATAAAAATGCATGAATATATATTTTATTATTAATATTAGTTATACTTGAATTTCGTTAATATTAACTAAAATTATCATTATTGAATTATTATCATGATAATAATAACTTACATTATAATAATAATAAAATTATTTAAATAATATTTACTTATTAAATATGTTATTTTAAAATCATAATATAAAACTATATTAAAAATATGTATGTATATACGTATATACGTTTGCTAAGCAAAAAGAAGAAAAAAAATTCAAAAGTTACGTAAACTAAAAGCAAACATGATATAAACCCTCTGCCTTTTTGGAAAAAAACATGTTTTCCGTATTTTTGGAAGAAATGAAAACATGTATTAAATGTTTTTAATTTTTTTTTAAATTAAAACTATAACAAAAATTATGACCAAAATATTAATTATTTTTAACACTAATTTTTATTTTTAAATACAGAAAACAATTTTTAAATTACTTCACCAAACAAATCTTAAATTTTTGGTACAACATGACTCGAGGAATCAAAGTTTCATCTTGTGCAAACCTGTAGTGTTATAAAAAGAACTTTATGGCATCTTTTTGTTCTTGGAAAGTAGAGAATATAACGTAGATGAGGTTTCATCAACAAAGATGTCATAAGCTTTCATTTTGTATATAATGTTGTAAAAATAAATTAGATAAAATTTTAATATGATATATTTTTTAGATAAAATTGAAAGAAAAAAAAATCTAGAAAGTTGGATGAAATAAGTGGATAAGTGCTGCATAGTATTGAATTTACAAAAATTATGTTGAATTTATTACAGAAAAATTAAAAAAATAATACCATTAAAACTTATAATAATAAAAATAACACATAATATATTTAATATTAAATTACTTTAAATAAATATATTTAAATGTAAATTATTCAATGTCAAATGATATATCAAATTTTTTTATGATAAAAATATATAAAATTTATAAATAATATTATTTTTATGATTATAAATTTTAAGTATTATTTTTCTATAATAATTTCGTCTTTTAAATAAAATTGTATCAGTTAAGATAATTGAACAACTAATTAAATATCAAATACTTGAAGTTATCGACATTAAATCAAAATATAAAAATAAATCATATATCCATTATCCATTATCCATTATCCATTAAGTAAAGGGAAAAATAATAGAGAGAGAGAGATATTTGGCCGAACTATTTGGTTCGAAATTTACTTTCTTGTTGAATTTGATTAACAAGCATGCCATATGTCAAATTTTCATATATTATTATTGCATGCATTGGCCATTGACAAAAGGAAAGAATGCTTCCAAAAAAAAAAAAAGTTAAAACCAATTGCTTCTTTTCAAAGCCTGAATGAATATCTTAAGTTACCTTCAAACCCTTCATCATTAATTATCTGAAGGTTGAATGATATTTTGCTCGTAGCTCAAGATGGATTATGATTAGGAAAAAAAATCAAAATAAGCTGTGCAATTACTATGTTAAAAAAAAAACAAAGAGTATATATAAAAAGACTCTGTGGATCGAGTAGTACAATATGTAATTTGGACTAATTCAAAGCTTATGTGTCCAAAAATAATCGGATAAAGAGTTATTTAATTCAATTAACTTTAATAAAAATAATGTATTTTATATCATATTTTTTAGGTGGGTTAACATAAACCCGCTATATTTATAAAAATAATTATAAAAATTTATTTTATAAAATAAATGATGTGTTGTAACAGTTTCAGAGTTTATTATTTTATAAAATGTATTTATATGATTATTATAAAACTAAAGATTTATATTAAAGTATATTTTTTTGTTAAAAATAACATATTTATCTAAAAATAATGATTATCAAATTCAATTTTTTAAAATAAAACATTATTTTATATATTTATATTTGAGATTTCTCGTAACGAGCTTGATATGTATAATTAATATATGGGTTTGTCGACCATATTTGGACACCAGTACTGCCCAATTGTATATATGAATCGGAAACTTAATATTATGGGATAACATTTAAGAAGTAGTGTTTTTTCTTTGGTAGGTACAGCTCTTAATAGAGTGACGCATCTCAATCATATAAGCTCATTTATATATATAGCAAGTCAAACTTCAAGTTGGCAAACTAGAAGATAACAAATTGGCTAATGGGCATGACAGCTAAAGAGTCCAATAAATAAAATAATATCTCAAATCTTAATCTTTAGTCTCATAGGCTAATCATTTACACACAGAAAGTACATTAATTTGGTCTTATTTGGTGCCCCGTCTAACAAGGGTACTTTAGTAAAGCATCCCCAAACCACCCTTATATATAGGATCTCTTAATCCAACTTCCTTCACCTCATAAAGTTCTCTTGTTCCATAGAAAATTGAAGAAACCCAACACAAAATTATACTTACCAATTTGACACAAAAGATGAACATGAGTGAGTTTGTTGAAAAAATGACCCAATTAGTGATCTCAATTTCATTATTTTCATATTTATTATATTCTTACAATTGCTACTTCTCTACATTCCCTTACCAGCTCTTAACCCACACAATTGATAAAAGTTGTGTGTTCCTTTTATGTAATGGACTCTTTGTTTTTCTAGCAAAGTATTCTGGTTTGATAAGGTCTGTATCTCTATCTAATGGTCATCAAGATAAGTCCTTTGTAAATATGATTGATGATTGCCTATATGAGAATTCAATGTCAGATTCAAAAGAATTGATTTTACAGAATGAAGCTGTAGTGAAAAGTGTTGATTATGACTCAGAGGAAAATGATGAGTACTTGAACAACCAAGTACAAGGTGATGAAATAGAAGAAACAATAGTGGAAGATGAGGAAATAGAAAGAAATATTGGCTTTACAATTTCGGAAGATGAAGAGAAGCAAATATGGTCTAATGGTGACTTTGGTTTTGGAGAAAGAGTGGAAGTTGAAGAAGAAGGAGAAGGAGGAAATAGGAAGCTGAGTACAGAGGAATTAAACAAGAAATTTGATGATTTTATCATAAAAATGAAGACAGAACTAAGGATGGAAGCTCAAAGACAGTTGATTATGGTATAGAGGATAATAGGAATACTATATCACTTGGAAAAAATAAAAATCTCACGGCAGTCTATTATGATTAGGATGTTTCTTCTTCTTTTTTAATGATAGTAATTAGCAGTCTTCTCTGTTTGTTTTTCTTCGAGTTTCTTTATCTCCATTCTCTTTTTTGTTTAAGTACGTAAATAATTGTATAATAAGTAATTATTATTTGGTTCAATTGCATTGCATTGCATTTAGTTTTATTTTTAAAGTATATGCATTTTTTTTACTTCTTATATAATGCATAAAATATGTGTTAATTTAATGTCACAATATAACGTTATAAAATGCTTTTCATTATTTATATTTGTATATTGTTGTATGACATATTTAGCTACTTGAGTGTGTTAGAACTTGTTGATATTTTGGTAGATCTAATAAGCCCTATGGATCATTGTAATTGGCTTGATTGAGGGGTATTTTTGTACTTCTACATGTTTATATAAATAACACTTTTATGTAGTGTTTCGTTGGAGGGAATAAAATTGATTCTTTCCATTTGTATGTTTGGTTTGGTTGAAAAATGAATGAGAAATGAAATCGATTCTTAAAGGAGAAGGAATCACAATTACTTCTCTCTTTTAAGAATTATGATTCAATTATCATCTCAATTTTTTTCTAATTTTACCCTACTCTAAATATAACCCTAAACTTAAATCTCAAATCTCAAACCTCAAATCTCACATCCCTAAACTTTAAACACTAAATCTTAAATCTTAAAAGCCTAAAATCCTAAACCCTATTTAGAAAAATAATAATTTTAACCCACAAATATAACCATAAACCCTAAATCTTAAATATCAAACTTCAAAACTCTAAATCTTATTTAGAAAAATAATAATTTTAATAATATATTTTCTTTTTAAGTAATAATTATTTAGAAAAATAATTATTTTAATAATATATTTTGTTTAACGAAAAAATAATAATTAAATAATATCATTTAAACTTTACTAAATATAGAGGTATTAAGGTAATTTACAGTTTTTTTCATTCCATTTTAGTAGCAAACCAAACAACATTGTTTCTTTTCCATTCTATTCTATTTTATTCTCATTCTCATTCTCATTTCGATTTCATTATGTGAACCAAACATCACCTTAAGATTTAAATCTCATTCCAATTTCATTCTGTGAACCAAACGTCACCTTAGAGTTTGAAGTGCACCATCGAGGCTCATTCTCTTCTTCTCTTTGAGCCACAAGGCTCTTCCTTTTTTTTTTCTTCTCTTTGTTACTCTTCACTAGTTCTTTGAGTGTGAAAATCTATGTCAGAGTTGTTCAAATCATGTGATTTGTATTAGATCCTCTGTAAAGTGTTCTTGATATTGTTGTATTCAGATTTTATAGTAGATACTTTTTTCCTTTAGTGGATTAGGTTAATAGTTTTTTAAGGGTTGAATGTTTAAATCCTTGTTTTTTGTCTCTGATTTTATTTCTTGTGTTCTCGTTACGTTAGGTTTAAAATTTCTTTGAATTGTAATTTTCTTTAAATCGTTTAAGATTAATCTTAACAAATATATGTTTTAAGTTTATTTGAAAATGCATTAAACATCTAATCTTCATCTTTTATAAAAAAGCAAAAAAAAATTCATTAAAAAAGTAAACAAAGTTTAAAAGAAGATCGCAATCCATTTATTCTAGTATAACAATGAGTTAAAAGTTAATCCAAGAAGATGTGTTAGATAAAATTTTAGAGATATATAAGTGTCATATTACTAGTCATCTTAATTTTTGGATATTTGTTATAAACTCAAAACAATAAATAAATACACTATCTCTTAAAAACATTTGCACCACAAATAGCAACTAATTTAAAACATCTGAACTATCTACAAGTACCTACACAATTAGAAGCTATACGTAGATGCTGCATAACAAAATACACACCTACAAACCAGTAGTAGACAAACAGACAACAAGATAAATATAAAACTAAAAACTAAATGAAAGGGAACACATTGTAAACTGGCTAAAGACACCCAAAAAGGCTAAAAACACCATCATTTAGCTGAAAACAATCAACCTCACAAGCATCGGAGGTAAAAACAACTCCTGAATGTCGTCGAAGAGATAAAACAGAGCAATCAAAGCAAAACCAGCATCTTAGATGAACAAGACAACCAACCACTCCTCTACTGTGAACTATTGAACGATGGCGCGAGAAAACAACTAACCATTGAGTGCAAACTGACTAAAACATTATCATTAAACTGCAGAAAACTTAAAAGTGTTGAAAACCAGGGGGGTATTGAGTAAGAGTTAAGGAAATGAAAGAAAGAGAAAAAGGACGATGGAGGTAGAAGCGAGGACGTGAGAAAATATTGAAACCCTAATAATAGCTCTCAAATGACTCTCAAAACGAGTCTTCGAAACCCTACTACGGATTTCTTCTATAAACGTAAAAGACACTTTTATAAGGAGTTAAAAATGAACTAATTAAATAACTAAGCTATTATTTTCCCTCAAACTTCGAGCATGTATTTTTAAGAATACTAGTTAAAACCAAACATAGATTACAAGAACTTAAAAGAAAGCTTGCAACTTTGCCAAAGCCCTGAGAAGCTGAACTATGGTAAAATGTTGAACTCAGTTTTAATTTTCTTTGAATTGTACAATGGTCAGTTTGTTGTAATTATTAGCTTTTCCCACTAGTTTTTTGTCATTTTGCTATTGACCCTTGCCATGTATGCAAAATGTTGTAACAGCTTCTCCCTCGTTGCTTTGACAAGATTCCAAAACTGTTGTAACTCTACGCTATAAGTACTGCAAACTTACAAAAATACAATCAAAAAAATGCTGGCTGAATTTTTCATCCCACTTGATGTTTCTGTCTATTTTGTATTATTTTTTTCATTAGAGGTGTGCATAATTTTTTTAAAATGCAAAATTCAAGATTACATAGAACATATCATCTTTTATAATATATAGATTTTTAAATTAAAAAAATCTACATGATCGGATTTGTTAGGATTTTTATTTTATAAAATTTACCTATTTTTATTATAGTTAAATTTTAGTTTTATTATATCTATACATAATAATTAATATATTCATCTTTTTTTATAAATTTTAATCTCTAAACTTAATCATGTGCATGCAAAATAAATATTTTTCTTTTGTCTCTTTAAAAAGGGAATATAAACATATTTTAACAATTTTTTCTTAATAGGTATACATGATGTTTATTTATTATTTGTTTTCAAATTTTAACTATTTTGATAATTTTTATCATAAAATTAAATATTTCTAAATAGCATTATATAGAAAATATATATTATGTTAAGAATTTTTCTTAATTTTAAGTTATATTTTTGTAAATAAACTTTTAATAAAAATATATATAACATGTATTATTGCATCAGCATGATTCAATAACAATTAATAATTTTCTCCATTATATATTGAGTCCGTAATTTCTAACAGGATTTGCTAATCCAACAAACATGAGAATTTAAAATGTGATTAAGATTTAGCTTTAAATAAAAAATTAAACATTCTAGAAGTTAATTTGCTCATGCCACCATGCATTTTAATTATTTTTTTACTAAGGATATTTAGATCACTCTCTCAACAAAAATGGGATAGATTATTCATTTTTTAAACAATATAATATTATTTTATTAATTCAAAATTTTAATAAAATAATAAAGTATATTTAAAGGGATTAAATTATTTTTAAAACATTTCCACCTTTATACCATTATCTCCATTATTGATCCATTTTTCAACTATAAAGTTAAAAATATTATTATTATTCAACTACATTCTCTCCATTTTTCATAGATTTATTTTTATCAATTATCTTTATTATCTCCAAAGCATAAAAAGAAAATGGACAACATATAACGGCTACCATATCAACCACTCTAACAATTTGGAAGAATAATTTGTCTGATGGTTGATTTATTATAGTCTATTTTATTTTTTAAATTATGGAGAGAATAAAGATGATTGGCAAAAAAATATATATATAAAAAGAAAAGAACTGAAAAATATTGATGTTTTTATTGAATAACCTAAGTAAAGGTGTCAAATAAGTCATGAAGGCCCATCACGGGGGGCTTTACACAATCAATCGGATCATATAAATAACCCTTCAACACAACATAGGTCATCGAAAGGATCTCGGAGACACACCAAAGCACGAAAGTCAGGATCTTTTAGAAAATGGATTCTTATTCGAAGAGTGCATAACCGCATAGATAAGCTCACACTAACCCGTCAATTTAAGATCTAATTTGAGATTTTCCTTGGAATGTAATAATATCGATTTATAGAGATACATTTATACATATACAAATTCTACATATACATTTATACATATACAGCAGAAAGTGTTCTCTATTGATTCAAAGTTGATTAGTATGCTATCGGTACATAACCCATTAGTTAGTAGGTTGTGTCATGCCTTTATCATAGGCTATTAGGCTTTATCGTATTGTACCATGCCTAACATGTTGGATCGTGCTTAAAGGGCAAGCATAACCAGTGTCTTGTTAGCCTATTATTTTGGAAAAAAAATGTCATTATTGAGAGTTGAACTCTCCATCTCTCATGCATCAACGTTAACTTTATTCAATGTATTACACTCGTATTTGATAATACATAAATATATTTAATATTAATTTATTTAAAATTTAATTTTAGATTAATGTGTTAACATGACTCAACCCATTACAGGCTACTCGCTACAAGTCATGCTATTTTTTTGTTGCTTGCATGCCATGTTGTAATGTATTGAATATTTAGTAGACTGTGTTGTGTCAGCCTGGTAGGTCAAGAAGCCAAGTGCTTAACAAGCTATGTCCTCTCGTGCAACTTAATTCAAACAAAGTGACTTAGAGAACCACCTAGGAAATTATCACAATATACTTTAGTTTTCATCTTTTATTACAAAAACCTCAATTTTTATAACTTATCACAAAATCTCAATGTTTTATATATTATCATTTATATCTTTAATTTATTAACGGTGTTACTATTTATTATTAGTTTTCAAACTTTCATAGATAAATTATCACAAAAATCAATAAAATTTCATCATTTGTCACAAACATCTGAATGTTTATATCTTTATTATAAATATCTTAATGTTTTATATATAGTCCTTGATATCCTTATTTTATTAAAGCTATTACTATTTACTAATACTTTATTAATTTTTCATACATTGGGGACTTTTAATTCAAATTAAAGAATTAATATTTTTAGTATAAGGTTAAAATTTTAAAATCTATATTTATTTTTTTTAGACTATGTTACTTGACTTTATTCAATTCTTTGCCAAAATCTAAGAACTTAAATTATTTTGTCATAAAAAATTATTACATTTAAAAAAAACGAAAAATGAAGAAATCACTTCATTAAGTTGCGAACAAGGTTTGACAGAAAATATAATTGAATTGGATATATACAAAATTAAAAAGAAAAAAATTGTTTCTATTTAAAGATTTTATTAACATGTTAATACTATGTATGCTAAATAAAATTTATTATCTTAACCCATTTAGATTAAGAGCTTAGTATAGATTCGTAGTGAAATTTTCTCATTAGATTTATCCCAATCTAAAACAAATACCTCGAATGAAAAAAAATCATAATTTTATCAAAATTCAACACTTTTTCAATAACATTAAGAGCTTAGTATAGTTTAGTAAAGGAATTTTCTCATTAAATTTATCCCAACTTAAAACAAACACATCAAATAAAAAATCATAATTTCATTAATATAAATTAGAGACAATGCTATCGTCTAAAACAAAAATTCATACACGAATTATTGACAATGTTACGTTTTTATCCTCGAGTCACCACTTTTTGTGTTCTTTGTAAGAACATAGAGACAACATAAATCAATTATTGGATGACATGAATTCTATTGTTGAAAATGTGATGATTTTGTGGCTTAGAAAATTTAAAATTTTAACTATCATTAAAAAATGCATAATTGATGGGTTTTACATTAAGATAATGTTTGGTTCACATAATGAAATCAAAATCAGAATGAGAATGAGAATGAAATGGAATCGAAATCGAAATCGAAATGAGAATGAGAATGAGATTGGAATGGAATGGAATGGAGAGGAAACAATGTTGTTTGATTTGACCATTGAAATCAAAGAATAAATCTGTATTATAGTGTTTGGTTTGCCACTAGAATGGAATGTAAAAAACTACAAATTATTTTAATACCATTATATTCAGTAAAATTTAAATAATATTATTTAACAATATTACTTAAAAAGAAAATATATTATTAAAATTATTATTTTTCTAAATAAGGTTTAGGGTTTTGAGGTTTAGAATTTGGGATTTAGGGTTTAGGGTTTAGGGCTATATTTGTGGGTTAAGGTTTAGGGTTAAAATTATTATTTTTCTAAATAGGGTTTAGGATTTTAGGATTTGAGATTTGAGATTTGAGATTTAGAGTTTAGGGTTTTAGGATTTGTGATTTACTGTTTAAGGTTTAAGGATTTGAGATTTAGGATTTGGTATTTTAGGGTTTAGGATTTGGTTTTTGGGGTTTAGGGTTTTAAGTTTTGGGATTTAGGTTTTTAGGGTTTAGGGTTTAGTATTTTGGGATTTAGGATTTAGGTTTTATGGTTTATGGTTTTGGGTTTTGGAATTTAGGGTTTAGGATTTAAGGATTTGGGGTTTAAGGTTTAGGGTTTTTGGATTTTGGGTTTAAGGTTTTGGGTTTTGGGTTTTGGGTTTTAGGATTTAGGGTTTTGGATTTTAGGATTTGAGATTTGAGTTTAGGGTTATATTTGAGGTGAGGGTAAAATTGAAAAAAAAAATTGAGATACGAATGAAATCATAATTCCTAAAGAGAGATTCCTTCTCTTTTAGGAATTGATTTCATTCATGATTCCTTTTTCGCCCCAACCAAACCTACAAATAGAAGGAATTAATTTTGATTGATTTTCATTCTTTCGAACCAAACACAACATAAAAGATAATATGATTTTTGCATTTAGAAAGAGTTTCTTACCATATAAGCAAATTAAAGTATACGTCACACTTTCAACTTTTCAAAATTGGAGATGTAATTATAATTTTATCATTATATATTATGTCTAATATAATGATGTTAATGTTAAAAATATATGTGATATTTTGAAAATGTTGAAAACATTTATGATAAAAAATGAAAACTCATGAATATTTGTAAAAAATTTCCACTATTACATATACTATAATAGTGTAAATATTAAAAATATATGTATGATTATAAAAACATTGAAAATATTTGTGAGAAAAGGTTAAAAGTAGGGGTGAGTTCTTTTTTAAAGAAACTAACCAAACAACGTAAGTCAAAGATCAAATCAAACTTATATATTTTTTAGGATAGTTGGTTTAAATAGGTTTAAAAAATATCAAAATCGACATTGTATATTCATTTGGAGATCCAAAAGTTATGAAAATTAAATAAAGTAAATTAAAATGAACTTATAATATTAATATATATTGATTTTTTAAAATATTATTATTTTATATATTGTAATTATAATTATAAATTTATAAAATATAAACTCTCATTTAGATACTCACATTCAATATCATAACTCATTTTTAGTAACTCACTCAAATTACTCTAAAATTAATTAAAAATTTCTAAATTAATAATTTTTTATAGTAATATATAGACTACCTAACATGAGATTTCAATTGGGTCTACAAGTGTATATGATCTTCGATAAGTATTAAACATAATTTAATTTTTTTATAAAAAAAATTTAATGATTAATTTAAAAATAATAACAATTTTATATTTATATAATACTTATTATAATTACCTTTAATTTAAAAATAATAATAATTTTATATTTGTATAATATTTATTATAATTACCTTTATCTCTTCTTAATAATAAGATATTAATTAAATAAAATATTTTATGATAATAACTTAAATCCCTCCGAATGATATTATATATCGACTTAGGTTTTTTGAATGATAGATCAGTTATATTTTTAGGGTTTTTAAAACCTTCGAGATAAAATAAATTTATAATCAATCTAATAAAAACTCACAAGTATTTATAATAATTTTGACACCCACCCTAAATTCAACCGTGTTCTAAACGAACCGATCAAAGCTACACATTGCCTTCTTCCTCTTAAAATCACTTTTTTGCACAACTAAAATCCACAGACAAATCGACCCTAATATATAAACCTCCGAAACCGAAAGTACTTGAACGGTCGAACTAACAGATTCAAGCTCCTTGTACTCTTGAGATCCCAAGGTCGAGAGCCCCTAAATGGCGCCTGTGAGAAGCGCAGGCGCTATTGCTGTTGCCATCTCTGTCTCAGTTTCCCTTGGCATGTTCACGCTGTTCCTCTGCAACCTTAAGTCCAAATGGTCATCGCCAAAGACTAATCCTTGTCTAATATCGACGAAAAAGAAGAAGAAGATGAGAAATGGGCTTGTCGACGCCATAGGCAACACGCCTTTAATTCGGATCAACAGCCTATCTGAAGCCACTGGTTGTGAAGTAAGTTTTTTACGTTTTATTTTTTATTTTGTTTGATGGGTTGCTTTAAATTTTGTTTAGTCAATTTGTTGGATTTTCACCTTTTAAATTCTCTCATATTTTTGACGCTTGACTTGCTGCTATCCGAATTATTGATGTTTATGTTATGTCTTGCTTCTTGTGATTTGGGCGTGTAGAAAATAATTGCTATCATAAAATTCATACGTTTCTTTTTTGTTTGCTCAGATATTAGGGAAGTGCGAGTTTTTGAATCCTGGAGGGAGCGTAAAAGATAGAGTCGCTGTGAAAATTATCGAAGAGGTAATTTACTATGATTGTCACACTGTTTGTGGAGATAATTCGGAAGAGCAGTTCATTATATGAGTCTTATAAAGGCTGATATTCTGTTAAGGATAAAGTGTTTGTTTAGGCCTTAGGTTATTTATCCCTTAAAATATGTGTTTTTAAGTTACTTTGATAGTGAAAAATATGACAAGAAAAAATAAAGTTAATTTGTTGTCAAATTTTTTATTAAATATAACCGAACAATATATTTTACACATGCATATTTGTATTTTTTAACAGACATATATCTAATGGAATAATTTTTAAATTGCTCAAATGTTTTAACAAATTATTCGATTAAACTTAAATAAAATCTTAATCGTCTAATGTGTTACTTTGTGCATTAAAGAAAAAGATTTTTTTTTAAGTTTTATTAGAACTTTTGTTAAAGTTTGAAAGAAATTTCTTAAAAAGTTTGAATAATTTTTTTAATTAAATATTAATTTTTACATATATACTTATCAAAAAAATATAAACATGCATGTGACACATTTATTTTTCCATTATATTTAACGAAAAATTAAATAAAAAGTTAACTTTGTCTTTGATTAGTACATTTTTCACAAACAAATAGACTTAAAATACTTTTTTTCTACAAATAAAGGGATTTAAAAAACCTTTTTTAAGTTGGGGTACTAAACAACACCTTTAATCTAAACGAACTTATTATTGCTATTTTTTTAATAGTTGTATTGCGAACTTATTATTCATTCATTTTTTTTCTTTTATTAGTGAATTTCACTTTTCAATTGGCGCTCATTGCATTATTATTAGAGGGTTTCTCCCACTGTTGTGATTGTTGTCCAAAGCTTTTATTGGAAAACTAATTATTCCTCTGCCTTCTATCAATAAATTTAAAATTTTAGTATTCAGCAATACTAGTGCTTCCTCTCATCAGGCATGCTGATGATATGTGTTTTGTTCAGGCTTTGGCATATGGAAAACTGTTACCTGGTGGGATCATAACTGAGGGGAGTGCTGGAAGTACTGCCATAAGCCTAGCTACGGTTGCCCCTGCTTATGGTTGTCAGTGCTATGTGGTTATCCCAGATGATGCTGCCATTGAAAAGGTATTATTAAGAGAATGTTTTTAATAAGCATGATGCTTAATTTTTGAAAATGTTCTTACCTGAGTTGTAGGTCAACCTATAGTATGTTCTTTGCCCTGCCATCTTTTATGAGTTATTCCCACATTCCATTTGTCAACTATTTAGTAAATTTGAGAACCTGAATTCTGAAGTGAGCAAGCACCGTAATGAGAACTCCTCCATCTGCTTCCTATGGGAAGGGAAACAAAAAGAGGGATGGAAATTTCCCTCCTTAGTTGTAAGAAAAAAATTCGAGTTCTGAAACTTGGACGTCCAAGGTGCTTAAAGGGTAGCAAGCTCTTTTATGATGCATTAAGATTTGCCAAAAACAAGTTGGATAAATGCAAATCCAAGGATCTAATTTTGTGGGCAATAGAAGGCAGCAACTACCTAATTCATGGAGCCTGCTGTCTTCTACTCTTTCCTGTAAATAACAGCTGCCCTGTTTTTTTTCTTTTAAATATTCTACGATGTGCTCATTTCTTGTGTTGCACAAAATTCTTACAGTCTCAAATTATTGAAGCTTTGGGAGCCACAGTAGAAAGGGTGAGGCCAGTTGCTATTACACATAGAGACCACTATGTCAATATTGCCAGACGGCGGGCTTCTGAAGCCAATGAGCTAGCATCAAAATGTAAAAAAGCTGAGCAGATAAATGGAAAAAACATTGAGCAGACCAATGATTATGATCCTGATAGAGAGAATCAAGGTTCAACTTTCCTGGGGAATGGTAAAGGTGGTTTCTTTGCGGATCAGTTTGAGAATATGGCAAACTACCGTGCCCATTATGAGGATACTGGTCCTGAGATTTGGGAACAGACAGGAGGTGATTTAGATGCATTTGTGGCTGCAGCAGGGACAGGCGGCACTGTGGCGGGTGTTTCCAAGTTTCTTAAGGTAGACTGTTTGGCCTCTCTTTTAAATAGTTTCGGAAATGATTCATCTTGTAAATCAGATGTGTGAATAATTTATCTTTGTTCAATAGGAAAAGAATCAAAACATCAAGTGTTTCCTCATAGATCCTCCTGGTTCTGGTTTGTATAATAAGGTGACAAGAGGAGTGATGTATACTAAAGAAGAGGCTGAAGGACGAAGGTTAAAGAATCCATTCGATACAATAACAGAAGGCATTGGAATCAACAGGATAACCCAAAATTTCATGATGGCTGAACTTGATGGTTCTTTTCGTGGCACAGATATTGAAGCTGTTGAAATGTCAAGGTCAGTCTATCATTCCATCCCTACTCTTTAGTTAGTATGTTGCTGTGGGATGAGCAAATGGAAATAAATAAAAAAATTGGTAAGAATGGACAGTCCCACTTTGGTCATCACTTGCAACGTCGAGTTTGATTACTTAGCCTTACAGTTTAAACCACCATCAGGTTTCTTTTGAAGAATGATGGGCTGTTTCTGGGAAGTTCTTCTGCAATGAATTGTGTTGGAGCTGTCAGAGTGGCACAGTCAATTGGTCCTGGTCACACAGTAGTAACAATATTGTGTGATAGCGGGATGAGGCATTTGAGCAAGTTTTACAATGCGGAGTATCTAACACAGTATGGTTTGATGCCTAAAGCAAAAGGTTTAGACTTCCTGGGCGTCAATTGGAACACAGAAGACGTCTAGTATCATCTTCCAGTGTAGTATTCAGTTTCTTTTATCTCCACTCAGACATGGACTACAGAAGCATGCAGTGGCTTATAAGTAGCAATTCTTTTGTGGAAGGCTGGTATTTGATTAGTTTCCACCATTTTTTGTGTGATTATAAATTATCATTGTCTACGTAGTAGGACCATCATTGTCGTATTATGGCAGATTTAGGCAGAATATGTATGACCAATCTAGT
This sequence comes from Hippophae tibetana, assembly GCA_037013495.1. NCBI lineage: Eukaryota > Viridiplantae > Streptophyta > Magnoliopsida > Rosales > Elaeagnaceae > Hippophae > Hippophae tibetana. The sequence continues at coordinate 6,295,876 of CM072812.1, forward strand.
TACATTTTATAAGTTATCACATTCTTAAATTAAGAAAAAGCTTATTAGAAATTCCAGTTGAAACGTTCCAGCCCCCATTGATTTATAGGTGGTTTTATTTATACCTTTGTCCATCTTATATAATAGTTTCATATATTTTTTCCCAAACGGTGTTGGATAATAGATGATTGGTGCACACAAAAATTAAACACGAAGTATCTACATTAATATTTTCATTTTTCTGTGACCACTCAGATTAATCCATTCACCAATATCAAACCAGACAACATACAAAAAGGCAAGTTTAAACTGTTTGCTAGCAAAATTAATGCAAATTCATTTGGTTCATAGTCTAGGAGTTTTACAGGAGACATGCTGGGAAAGTATTCATGGCTTTTAGAATAAGTAATTATGTAATACTCTAAATCAATAAAATGCATAATTAGTATAACTATTTTTTTTCTTCTGAAAAATACAATATTTAGTGCTTGATAAAGAAAGTAATCAATATAATTATTGAAAAATATATTTCAAGAATAATAAGTAATATTTAAATAATACCTCATTTCATAGACGACTATATTGACTCGCATGGGGAATCTTTCTATTCACTCTTTCACTCGTATACATGTAAGGAGCCTATTTTGATTAAACTATAAATAATATTGTTTTAAAAATACCAAAATTCACCAATAATATCATCTTGAAAATACCAAGATGCAACAAGATAGCTAGATATTCACCAATAATATCGTATTGAAAATACCAAGATAGCACCTTTTATAAATTATACATGCACCTGCATGACTCAATTTTTTTCTTAATAATCCCATAGAGAGCGTCTTTTTTGGATTCAGCACTACTTATCACAACACAGTGAGAAAAGTTAGATGACCTTGGTTTGTACAAGTTTTGCCTTAGAAGAAATGGAATAATTGAATTTGAACAGTTAATGAAATTTTGTCTCAACTTCAGGAAAAACAATGATACTCGAACCAAATGGTCCTGCTGGATATTTATTATTAAGATACACAACCTCGACTAATGACTTCAAAGATCTAGTATCTTTATACATAACTTTGGCTGTTGCACTTACTGGGGATACAACTTCTCAAACTGGGACTCGTGGCAATGTGGGTCTAACCAATCTCTGGAAGTGCCCTTTGCCATGTTGCTGCTAGATTTGCCACTGCCACCCACAAGGTCGCGCAAATTCTCCAACTTATTCTCCCGACCTGTCCCGCTAACCCTATGATCAGCTTCCTTCAGTTTCTGTTTGAAACGCTGTTTACGACTTGAAGGAGTCAAATCCTGTGGCTTCGGTTTAGATGGTTTAGCTCCATGTGGTCCTAAATAGATGTGTTCTTCTACTTTTGCCTGCAGAATGGCAGTGAACAAAGTTTAATCAGTGTAAAAGACAACAGCAGAACAGATGAAGGTCTTTTCAGTTATCACCAACAATTCTACTGCCATTTTAAAGCAATATTACCGGTTCACTTCAGCTGCTGTCATTGATTTAAAACCTTTGACACCAGGTAACACGTTTCATTGACTGGTAAAAATAAATAAAAATATATAGACAGTAGCAGCTAACCTTTTGAGAAAGTGGTTTAGAGGCTTCAGTTTTTGGAGCATCAGGATTACTTTGGTCCGAGTCTCCTATTCCCAAGCTTGGAATCACAAATCCATCAGTGTCTGATGCAATAAACCATGGAGTGACAAGAGAGTGATGTTAGACTCAAGAGACAACAAAATATAATGTCAAAGCAATCTCTATGGATACCATGAAAAGAGAACGAATATAACAATGTTTGCCATAAAGTAGTGCTATATACATCGAATGACACGTCAGTTGTTGATTAGGTATAAAGTAATTGTATGAATACTTACTAACAGGTTAATTAGATTATGCCATATGGATTGCTGTATGCATCAAATTGTTTTTTTTATAAATATTATTCTAAACAAAATGTGAGCATTCAGCTCTCAAATTCATATACCAAACATTCAGGGTCACGCAAAGAACGTAAGAATGCGTGATTTAGTTGTTCCACCAATACGTGCGTACAGCAACTAGTCCAAACTTTAAAATGACTTCGGTCTAATAACATGAACAATATAAACAATCATTCTAAAAATCTCTAATTCATAACCTCAAAAGGTCAAAGTCAGAGATTTTGACAGATGTTATTCAAATAAAAGATTAAAGTGTGTTGATTAATGTCTAAAATCCGACGAAAAAATATTAAACTTTCTCAAATGAAAAATAAAATACTCAACCCAATTCAAACAATTGGATTCATCTTTAGCTATATCTTGGTTCCAAAGACGTAGATTTCATGGAAACAAGATCCAAACGTCTTTATAACCGTTTCAATATATAGGAGAAACAAAGAGAAAAAAAAATTGTCAAATGACATACCCCACTCATCTTCTTCGACTGGAGGAGTGGTTTGCACTGGAGCTGGGTCCATGGGACGCTGACGATCATGGATTTGAAAGGCCCGGGGCACTAAAGCCCAGAAAAATATATCAATGAGACGGAGGAAAATCAATTGACACAAACCAAAAATAGAGATTTGGAGCGCTTTGTCTAATAGAAACAGAAATTCAGGGTCCAGAGATGTGCGCAATCGAAAAACAGTACCCTATAACAAGCAAATAAAAACCCTAATCCTAGAAATCCTTCGGTATGATTTATTTTTATTTTTTTCATTTTATTCCATAATTACCCTCAGTCTTGTACTAAACGTACACCATAATATTTGGGCTAATTTGTAATATATAACAATTACAAAGAAGCTGAGTTGACTGTATTCGTCAGCGTATTATGGTGGAGATTTTTTGGCTGCCCGGCAAGGCTAGAGCCGCATAGCATACTGTAGACGCCTCGCCCTCGCAGCATAAATCGTGGTATGTCCACAAGTGTTTGCTTAAATTGTTTAAAAAGTACTCTCACGATTATTTGAGGAGAATAATATCAAAATATTAAATTATATTCAATAATAATAAAAAATATATATAATTAATATTAAAATAAAAATAAATTTTTCATATATAATATCACAATAAAAATAATAATTACAATAATATCGTTATTTTTAGTTATTAACCAAAATAATTCAATAAATTTATGTGTTTAATTTGATTGTTAATTTAAACTGAAATTTAAATATAAATACATATTCTTTTTTTTTCACTAAAAAACATTAAAATATTTTTTTTTACGTATTTGTATAATTATTCATTATTATTTTTCATTTTATCTCATTTAAATCTCAAAAAAATATATTTCTAATTTAATTCATTTATAATTTTATAAATTTTTATTTTAATTTTTATAATTATTTTAAATACACTATTTTTTTTACAAGGAGTACACTATTGAAATAAACACAAAAGATTCAACTTTAACTTATTTTACTATCACACCTTTATTATTTGACATCTAATTTAACAGTTAACTTATATATCATTACTTTTCATTTTATCACACAAAATTATTACACAAAAAGATTTAATTACATAGTTGTTTGTGATTGGATTTCAACCTAAAGTGCTCATGCGAAAGAGACTATAAAGATAGAAAAGAAAAGCTGTCCGAGGTAAAAATGGTCCATACATTATAGTATTACATTGACTATTTAGAAAAAAATGTCACATGTTAAATCACTTGACTTAATTTATTAAAACTATGCTAATTGAATCACATAAATTATAATTTTTTTCTTGAAATTAAGTCGTGTAACTCATATATAACTTTTTTTCCCCTAATTATTTTGGTCAATAGATCTTTTTTGGTAGTACTAAAGTGTTAAACTTCACAAGCAATTGACTATAATGCCCTACTTAAAAAGGGAAGGCAAAAAAAAAAGATTTATTCCCAATAAATTTTTTAGCAATTAAAATTATTAGATGAGTAGATGTAGCGAGCATTATAATTAAGTTGAGATATTCATAACACCTTCATCTTTAATGCATCATCTATAAACTTCATTAAATATGAATTAATTAAAAAAATAATAAAATTATGAAAAGAAGAAAGTAAAAACAATATTTATATTAACTTTAAAACTTTTAACAATAAAAATAATATTATTTATTTTCAATTTATGTATTTTTATTAAAAATAAAATCTTCAATCTTAAAAGTTTATATTAAACAAAATTTAATATAAATTTTGACTAATTGAATCAGCTTTAATATTATTAGATTTTTATTGTTATAAGTTTTAAGCATATTATTTTATATAATTTTTCAATAAAAATGATAATAAAAAAAAGAAAACAACGTAATTAATCTGATTGAATGTGTTTTTTATAAGTTTTTTAAAATAAATTATTTAAAATGAAATGATATAAGTATAAGTATTAATATATTTAACATAAAATTATTATAAATTATTTAGAGTGACACTTTAATATTAATTTAAAAAATATGTATGCAAATACGTTTTTAAATTTTTAAAATATTTCTTACAAACATAGTTAAAAATGCTTTAAACTATTTAAAATTAATTTCAACCCAGATAAAAATATGTTATAAACGAGCCCACTTATGCTTAGATACAATGGTACAAATCAAAGTACATAAACAGCTCAGTGGAAGACAAATATAAATCTAATATAATAGATATTTATATTTTAAAATAAAAATGATAGAAATAATATAATTAATAATTAAAAGATATATTTTAAAAAATTAAAAATATGTAAGTATTAAAAAGATTAAAATAATTTTAAATTAATTTAAGATATAGAATTTAATATTTACTATTTATACATCAATAAATGAATATTATTAATAAATTAATATATTTTTTTATATTTAAAAGGTGACTCTTGATTATTTCGTTATATATTTTTTTTATCTATTTTACTAATAATTATAAATAAATCTATATTGATCTCCAACCGAACATGAAACTCACCTTATCTACCGCAACTTATTTATATATATACAACTCACCTTATCTACAGCAACTTAATTTTTATATTTTATTTGTTTTCCAGGAAAAAATTAATATATTATAAATAAATATTTATTATATAATTTTTATACATTTATTTATTTAATTGTGAAGTTAGATTGAATTACAATTTTGTTTGAATAGTTTCCTCAAAACTTTGGACTTTTTTGTTTTTGACCCTGCTTCTCCTCCTTCTCCGTGTGGTAGTTCTTCAAAGTTCTGATCATTGGGATAATTTTTAACTTCACAGGCCATTTCCTTGCAGCTGCACTTTTTAGAAAGTTTATCAAATTTTGAAATTTATTTATCGATTGGAGATGTAGGTTTTTAGTTGTTTCATTTTTAGTACAAACTTTACATATCTGTTTCCTGAAGATACATTGCAAGCATGCTGCAATGGCTTAGATTTTTTTCTATATATCAAAGTTTTGAGATGTGCACTTCAGTCTTACTTTGTTTTCCCCCTTTTCTTATCAAGATTTCTTAATTTGTTGTCTATGTTTGACTTTGACTTTGACATCGTAGGGCCAGGGTACACCACTGAAAGATATTCCCACTGGTAAGTTTCCTGAATTTTATGGACCTCATAAAAGTTTCTCGTTTAAGCTTTTATCGAGTGCCTTTTTTTTATTAGGCGCATGGAATTTTATCAATTACAATGTAACACTCTGAATTTTGTTTTGTTTTATTATGCAAATTAAAATTACAAGGTTAATAATTATTTATAACACTCTTTAAAACTTGTAATCATAAAAATAGGTTTTTATGTCGAACTTATAGATTTTTATATTGAACATTATCCAATCGGATACTATTAATATTTATTTGTATGACTTTTTTTGACTATTTTGTTTTTACCTTCCTCCCTCTATTTTTAATATATAATTTCTTTTAATTTTGTTATTTTTTGATCAAAATTTCTTATTTTAGTTTTATTATTAACTTAATATAACTTTTATTAATGTTTGGAAAATGATATTTGTTGATAGTATCACTAATAGTGTTTCTTGGTTCGCAAAACAAATTTTGTATGTATGATGTTTATTAGAAATGTTTTGCAGGTAAAATTCACCATTATCATTCACGCTTATTTCCTCGTCAATTATCTTTTTTGGGGAGTGGTAAAACTTTGAGGTGCTCCGTAACTAGCCTTATCTTTTTAAGGGTTCTTGTTCCCACCATTATTTTCTATAGGATTGTACCTAGTTCTCTTGGTGATTGTTGTCTCTAACTCAATCTTATCTTACTCGATGAACACATGGTGGATCTTTTTAATGAGAGGTGTCTTTAATTTTGAAGTCGCATGGTTGGAGCCAAAAGATGATCTGAATTTAAGTAAACAAACAAGTGAGATGTGATAAATGCTATCAATATTGTGTGATTCAAGACCCTTTATTATATATATGTGTGTGTGTGTGTGTGACATTGCATAAACACGTGTGAATTACATAGAGGTGTATAGAATGTGTAGGTAGGATAAATAGGTAAATTACAAAGCCTTGAAAACCCATCTTAGGTAATGATCTGAGCTCTATGTCATCCTTGGAGGTTGGTCAGTCCTAGTGAGAGACGATTGGGTTGGTTAATAGTTAGGAGGATCACTCGTCGGGTTGTTCATAGATCACCTCATACTTTGCATCAGATCGTTCCTAATACTCAAACATACGAGTGTTATATAACACTAAGGTTTGAAATATCGATGACGGTGAAAATGTTGAGATATAATTTTTACGAAAATATTGAATATATTGTGATTATTGACGAAAACTTTGAAAAAAATCACTAAAAACTATGAAAACTTTATCAAAAATATGAAAAAAAATTATAAAACATTAAAAAAATCAATTATTTATATTTTAAACTAATTTTATTTAATATATATATATTTAAATACACAAAATGTTTATATTAATCAATAAGTTGATTAATTAATGATTGAAATATTGTATAATAAAATATATATTATTTTTTGATAAATATCGTAAAATAAGTAAAATGGTTTGAAATAATTAAGTAACTATCTAATTGTAATCATTATAAATAGATAAATCTCGACAGTATGAAAATAAATTTTATTAATTATAATTTTTAATACTACTACAAAAGTGAGAAAAATTTGAATTCAAACGATTACTTAGAAAGAAGAAAAAAAATATAAAAATAAATCAAGAATTGATATTTTTGATATTTTATTCAATATTTTAACGAAAACAACAATATCTACAATATTCAAGACATTTTAGCCAAATAAATACATTTTAGTGACAACAATATTTTAGTGATATTATTGACATTTTTGCGATAATTTGACCAAAATATGTGGACATTACGTTTCAATATCGGGATGTATAAAAAAACGATATTGTCACGATAATATCGCCCACAACGTCAACATCTTCATCTCTGGGTAACCCTTATTCATGCTTGATAAGTCACACCAGATTAATCAAACATTGATCTCATAATGAGGGTCTAAATATTAAAAAAAGAAATTGTGGTGCTCCTTATTGAATATACGGTTTCCTTTTTTAAACATAAGCTGTTAGGCAGATGAAATATGAGGATAAATGTCACGGCTTTTCATCTTTGTCATGCCTTGTCAGGAGAGTTATCAATTATATGTGTTGGCATTTTTATGTAAGAGATTATGATCTGAACTGTGCTATAATGAAATATATGAACTCTAGATTTCTTTTGCTTCTTATAGTGGTTTTCAAGTAATCAAGAAGCAAAATGGATGATACCATCAAACTGCTACATCCCATCCTTTTTGGAAGAAGAGGAAAGGTGATTCACATTCAGTTAGCTTTTATATTTATTCCATTCTATTCCTTGCAAAAATTTCTCATAGTCACTGTAAATGTTTTTTCTCAGCCACTGTTAATAAGAAATAACCAAGTATTCCTCTCGTAACTAATTTTTTATTTGATGCTTCTAGGATTGAGTTTTGATAATTCGGATATTTTCCTTTGGAATCTCAATTTTATGACGCTCCTATTGATACATTTTGCAGGCGGTACAGATCAAGAGTAATATTTAAGGTTTTCTGGTTTTGTGTGGCATGATAATCAGGTAAAGAGTTGTAATTTCAAATTATTAAATCCTTTTTTTGCACACAAGGTCCTTCATATCCTTAAATTGCTGGAAAGAGTCATATTCTCGAATCTGGATACTAATTTATCCACTAACTAGCCATTTTTTATTGCAGGAGAAGCAAAAGACTAAAGTTAGAGAGAAACTTGACAAATACAATAAGGAGATATTATTGGAATTCTGTGACGTGTTTGACATACAAATTACTAAGGCTACTACTTGGAAGGTCATAGAATTACTACTCCTGCTTTATACTTTTCCATGAAATTTTCATGAATATAATTAAATATGCATTCACGTCCTTCAATTCTTAATGCATGTCCAATGCTGAACATAATTCCCTTCGTTGGTTTGGACAAATTTATTTTTCCTTCTATAAACTTCGAAATTTCTTTCTTTTCAATGTCTTCTCTCTGCCATTTCTGGATTTCTCTACATGCATCTAATTGGCACAGACTATTTTGCTGTTTATTCAATTTAGTTTTTATTCAAGCCCGACTAACCCTCCTCTCCATGTGCCAAAAAAAAATCAAACTGGATGTTTCTTGAGTCATTTTTTATGTTTTTGTCTGGCACCCGAATGTATGTTTATTAGGCAAAAAGTATCGGTGTCTGTTGTGGTGCATGCTGCAACATTAACAGACACCAATGTTTAGTGGAACAAGGAATGACAGATAATAATATTAGTGGATCCGTAAAACATACATATGCAGTAACTAGGGTTAAGTTTAGTTTTCGTTTTTCTTTGTATACATAAACTAAGACTTTTGTACAAAAATAGAACAAAAAGATATGAATTATATTTGATAATTAACAAAGAAATGCAATATTTTTCATGGTATCAGAGTAGAGTTATTGGTTGTCTTAATGAAAGAATAAGCTACTTGCTACGCTGATTTCTATTCTCCTTTGAACTTGTTTTGCTGATTTAGTTTGGTTGATCTGGTGTGCTACGCCGATTTATGTTCCTCTTTGAACTGATTTGGCTGATATCGTTTGGTTGATCTGGTGTGCTACGCTCAACAGATTGTGTTAATCTATGAGTATTTGGCTGGTTATTTGGCCGAGATTTAGGATAGCCGTTCAAGCTGCTCGTTGGAGTTATCACAGTCTCTACGTTCCATTTTACCTACTGATGTGGGACGACCTCATAATCCACCAAAAATACTTGTTTTCCAAAGAAAACTATCATTTTCGAAAAGAAACAGAACGCAACTCAGACTTTCAGGCTAGAGCTCGCAGCGATAAATGACGCTAAGGTCGCAGTTTGTAGCTGTGTCCATTGGCTGATGTACGAACTCTCACAGATTGGTTATTGTGGTTGGTTGACTGGAGTCGTACCTGTCTATCCACCGTCGTGGGCAGCCGTACCACTCTTTTGTCTCAGAGAAATGTGGAACGCAGCGAAGAAGAGCACCACTTCACAGATACGAAGACGGAGGACCAGGTGGAGGGCTGACTCCGTCTGGATGTTGTAGTCGGCTAAGATTCGGCCATCCTGATCGTCCATCAGAAGAAGGAAGGTGCCGCTCTGCGAAAATGAAAAAAAAATTAGGTTACATTCTGTTTCTTTATATATATATATATATATATAATGGCTCGTGTGTAAAAAAAAGAAAAAAAAGTGATAGATTCATGACAGAATCTAGAGATTTAACTACAAACTCCATATTGAATGAGTTGACTACAAAAATGACAAAAGTTTTAACTAGAGCTCAGACCACCTCACAACCTTCGTTAACTGAAGCGTCGACTACCCCCATTAGTATCAAGTTGGGAGGATCCAACTATGCCTTATGGTCCCAGGAGGTAGAGATGTATATCTCTGGCAAAGACAAACTGGGATATATTAATGGAGATTTTCCTCAACCTGCTGAAACTGACCCCTCATTCAGGAGATGATGTACTGAAAATGCCATTGTCAAAGGATGGTTGATCAATTCGATGGACCCCTCCTTGATTGCAAATTTTATTTGATTCCTAACTACGAAATAGGTTTGGGATTCTTCTCCTACCACTTACTATGATGGGACAGAAACGTCTCAAGTGTATGATCTTCGTCGTCGAGTTACTCGTATGAAGCAGGCGGGTGGATCCATTGAAAAATACTACAATGAACTTCAAGGGTTGTGGCGAGAAATTGATTTCCGTCGTCCTAATTCAATGGAGTGTGCGACTAACATACAAAAATACAACTTCATCGTACAGGAAGATCGAGTGTATACCTTCCTCGATGGACTTGACGACAGACTAGACAAAACTTGAAATGATGTGCTTTAAATCAAACCATTCCCTACGGTGGAACAAGCCTATGGATTCATACGTAGGGAAGATGGTCGGCAGACCGTCATGATCACAGGTGTAGATACGACACCCGGAGCAGTTATGGCTTTTAAAGGGGTCAAGGGACATAATCTGATGCCACCAAAAATAGGAACTTCTTTGGCTAGCAAAAAATTCATGGGAAATCCACCATCTCTTGACATGAAATGTGACCATTGCGGAAACTCCAAACACACTCATGAAAACTGCTTCAAACAACATAGATATCCAGAATGGTGGAATGATCTTCATGCACGGAAGAAACGGGAAACCACTGGGCGAGCCGTTATGGCTACCAATAATGCCTCACTATCCCTTATTCCTCAGGCCGAATCTTTCCAAGATCCAGGTATTTCAAGTAAAACATTTCACATCTCTACTCGTAGTGATAATGAGGATTGGATTCTAGCCTCTAGAGTTACAGATCATATGACATTTGGCCCAAAATTTCTCTCCAATACAACACAGCCAAGACGGAGCCATGTTGCCAATGCCGATGGGGTAACTTATCCAGTTACAGGGACTAGAACAGTGACTTTATCTCCTTCATTATCTAATACTTTACTTGTACCATTCCTTTCAAACCGACTAATGTCTGTAAGTCAGGTCACTTCAGATCTTAACTGTGTAATATTGATGTATTCTACTTTTTGTCTTCTACAGGATATTATCACCAAGGAGATCATTGGGAGTGGTACTAAGAGAGGAGGGTTATATTATGTGGATGATCTCAGTTCAGGAAGAGCCAATCACATGCAACACATCGTTAGTAACAAGGAACGACAGATTTGGCTATGCCATCGTCGATTTGGGCATCCATCATTTGGGTATTTAAAGCACATACTCTCTAGTTTATTTTCAAATATCACACACTCGGATTTCAAATGTGATACTTGTATCTTAGCAAAAAAGTCATAGGGCGTCTTATCCTATGAGCATGCATAAAAGTATGACTCCTTTTGCTTTAGTACATTCTGATGTTTGGGGAACTTCCCCGGTTACTACGCCATCGAGTCATCGTTGGTTTGTAATTTTTGTTGATAATTGTACACGAATAACATGGCTTTACCTTATCAAACATAAAGATGAAGTATTTTCTACATTTCACTTGTTTCACACCATGGTTCAAACACAATTTTATGAAAAAATTAAGATTCTTAGGTCTGATAATGGAGGAGAGTATATTAATCAACAATTTCGAACATACTTGGACAACCATGGTATTCTCTATGAAACATCGCGTTCACAAACCCCACAACAGAATGGGACTGCGGAGAGGAAGAATAGGCATATTTTAAAAAATGCTCGGGCCTTACTAATTGGTGCACATATGCCTAGTAGATACTGGAGTGATGTTGTTACTACAACTGTGTATCTACTGAAACATATGCCCACAAAACCTTACAATTTCAGACTCCATTAAAGGTGTTATCTGATCATGTTCCTTTGCCTATTATTTTGATGCTTCCGCCCCGAATTTTTGGATGTGTTGTTTTTGTCCACTTCCATAAAAATCAACGAACTAAGTTGGATCCATGTACTGTCCGATCTGTATTCTTGGGGTATGGCATACAAAAAAAGGGATATCGATCCGTAGATTGAGTTCAGCAATGAGGAAATATGAGTTTTAACAAAGCAACTCTGACCACACTCTTTTCCTAAAACATCGATTGGAAAAAATAACAGCTCTTATAATCTATGTAAACGACATGATCATTACAGGGGATGATAAACAAGAAATCTCGAGGCTTTAAGAACAATTGTCAAATGAGTTTGAAATGAAGGACTTGGGAGGGCTCAAATACTTCTTAGGCGTTGAGGTAATAAGATAAAAACCAGGTATATGTCTTTCCCAAAGGAAATATACTCTAAACCTACTGGTAGAGACAGGATTACTAGATTGTAAACCTGTCGATATTCTGATGGTCCAAAATCATAAACTTGGAGGATATGTGGACCAAGTACCAGCAGATAAATAGAGATATCAATGGTTAGTAGGTAAACTCATATATTTATCTCATACTCAACCTGATATTGTTTATGCTGTGAGTGTCGTGAGGCAGTTTATGCACTGCCCAATTGAAGACCATATGGATACCGTCATGCGAATACTCCGTTATTTAAAATCCTCCCCTTGGAAAAGACTTATGTTTTCAAAGAATAGTCAATTGGAAATCATTGGATATATAGATTCAGACTGGGTAGGGAATATGAAGGATAGGAAATCTACTGCTGGGTATTTTACTTTTGTGGGAGGCAATCTTGTTACATGGAGAAGCAAGAAGCAAAAGGTAGTTGACTTATCTAGTGCTGAAGCTGAATTTCAAGCTCCTTTGGTTGAAAAAACTTTTAACTGAGATTGATGTTGCTCCTAACTCTGAAATGAATTTATTTTGTGACAACAAAGCAGCCATTACCATATCCCACAATCCAGTTCAACACGATCGCACGAAGCACGTTGAAGTGGATCGGAACTTCATCAAACAGAATTTTGAAAAAAAAATTATTAAACTTACATTTGTTAAATCAGAAGATTAATTGGTTGATATACTCACAAAATCTGTGTTTGCAAAAAAAATTTACAACTCACTTGACAAGTTGGGCATAAGAGACATATATGCACCAACTTGAGGGGGAATGTTGGTATGTGTTGTGGTGCATGCTGCAATAGTGGCAGATATCAATGTTTAGTGGAGTAAGGAATGACAGACAATAATATTAGTGGAGCCGTAAAACATAAATATACAACAGTTAAGGTTAGGTTTAGTTTTCGTTTTCCTTTGTATACATAAACTAAGACTCTTGTACAGAAATAGAATAGAAAGATATGAAATATATTTGATAATTAAGAAAGAAATGCAATATTTATCGAAAAGAGTAATTATATTTGTCTGCATCCCGCGCAACAATTAATTGAACGTTTAGTTTATTTTTGGGTTGGGATGTACTGTGGATGAGATAATAATGGAGATATTTAGAGTTTTTCATAGTCTAATATATGTCAGTTTTGAAAACTGAGTTGGATAAAGTCACTTAAACAAAGCGAAACTTCCAATGCAGGAAGATGTTATTACGAGTATAATAGACTTTTTGGTGGAACCTCATGCTACAAGTACGGGGATACTTTCAGAAAAAGAGATGGTTAGTTTTCCAAATTGTTGTGTCAAGAAGTTTTTTTTCCCACTGTTGATATATTCCAACTAAAAGGACATCAATTCTCCTCTTATTAGTCTAGTAAGGGCAGTAAGCGCAAAAGAGCAACTGGAGGAAGCTCATCAACACCTGGAGGCACAACAAGAAAACGCACAGCAAAGGTGTTTATTTCTTGCCCCTTCATATGAAGAATCAAACTTCAATTCAAGCAGTTATGTAATTTTGCAATTAGAATTATTATTATTATATATATATATTTAATTTTGGAATCCTTGGGTATTGTACCCATTAGGATATATAACAATGATGATAAATTAAAGATATCCAATTTGTTGTTACGTAATATGATGCTTCATAGATTTCTTTGCAAATTCTTGTTGGTATAGCCTTGGTACTTATTTGATAGTATCTCAGCGTTCTATTCTCATCTACTAGCAAAAAAGATGTTTTCTATTCTCGCTCAATTCTACTAGTATTTCAAAGTAATGAGATTAGGATGATGAAAAAGTGTAGATACCCAGAGTTTATGTTCAATATTCAATATTTTATTAATTGTGGATCATAAATTATTGAAAACGTGTTTTTAAGAGGGAAAATAATTAAATGGCATAGAAAAATTGTTCTGATGTATTCTAATGTTCTGTCTTTTTAGAAGCCTTGATCTCATTTGTCATTCTCCCTCTTGGTAATTGTATGTATTAGATTTTTAAACTTATAGTCTCTTTTGGTGATTTTCTAGAGTCGAAAAAAGAATGTGGATGCTTCAAAAGAAGTGGAGGAGAATGCAACATGTTATACATTAACACAACAGATTCAGAAGACGAGTCAGAGGAAGATGAAGAAAACATCAAGAAAAATGTAAATGGGGTTCCAGAAAAATCTGGGAATCAGATGTCCGAGGATTCTGGAAGTGAGGGAAAATGTGAATCAACTGATGAGTTTGAAGAAGAGATGGAAAAGCCCAAGCGAAATTCAAAAACATCATTGGGAAAGAAGCAAGCTGCTGGAAAAGCTAAATCCAAGAGAAGCACAGTTTCAACTACATCCAGTCCACCCTCCAAAGAAACACTTAAGAAATCATCCTCAAAACGCTCAAAGGTTGACGATGACAATGATACAAGTCCTAGGGTATTTTCGAGGAAGAAAAAACATGAGAAAGCGGCAAAGGCTTCAATACTGACAAAATCTGTCACCAAGGAGATAAGTGGTAAAGAATAAGCCTCCCTCCTTTCTCTGAAGTATTAAATCTAGCCTGCTTGCATATTTTATTTTGTTATATTGTTATCAAGTATTTGATAGTAGTCAGATCTGTTGTCACATTATTCAGATACAACTTGAGAAGCTATCATTATCTTTTTCTGTTAAAAATTGCTGATTAGAAACTCTTCGTTGTACTAAGGGAATAAAGTTGCAAAAGGAAAGGAAAAGAACAAAGAGGGGCTAGTGATGGTGAACTGAGGGATTCAATATGTGAAATCCTCGAGGAAGTTGGCTTCAATACGGTAAGCTGCTTGTATGGTATATAAATTTTTAGATACATATCTCAATGTCAAACATGCCTTGTTTTTTAAATTTTATTTAAATTTTCACCAATTTTGAAGTGTCGAGCATTCAGATCCATGTCCATGTTATGTCTGTTGGACACTGTTGAAAATTGATGTTGAAAATACCAAGGCTTAAAGGTCTTTCGAAATAAAACAATCTCTCTCAAAGTTGTATTATTTCTTTCATATTTTCATTACAATTTATAGTTATATAGAGGAAGATTTATTCCTTAAATTACTCTATGAATTAAACATTTTTTGATTTATTCCTTGAATTAAAAATTACTTATTTTACTCCTTGAATTAAGGATTCCTTGTTTTTTTTCTTGAATTAATCCTTAAATTAAGAATGACAACTCCTTGATTTACTCATTGAATTAAGGTTCTTGATTTATCCTTGAATTAAGGAATTGACACTCCTTGAATTAATGAGTTGACACTCCTTAATTTACTTCTTAATTTTATCTCCAATAGATACATATACTTTATTAAAAATGAAGAGTACGTATAACATAGATGACTACCACAATTTATTGAGATACCCTTTAGTTTGTTTAGCTTGATATTTTTTGGAAGATATGATTTTATGCCAGTATAAACAAGATCAAAATATTACAATGTATTTTAAAGTTATCACCAAGTCATTTGGTATGCATTGAGATGGATATTGCTTGCACTTTTGGCTTGTTGCTCAAAGTGACGTTTTAGTAATTATTAAGTGGTCACTGGCTATCCTTTAGTAAAAAATGAAATGTAATAGATCGGGAATGGGACTACAGAGATAGAAATGCAATGCAAATATGGTGTATTGAGATTTGAGACCTTTACCTGTACTCTATAATACATATTGTGGCTGAGCCATGAAGTTTTTTTGTTTTTCATATTTTTCGGTTGATAGGTTAATTATCTGTTGGAAGACTAATACTTTTAGTTAATTTATTAATCATAATGATAAATGATTCTCAACATCAGTGGACCCTTTTTTCCTTTTGAAAATTTTGCAGGCTACTGTCACAGATATTCTGAAGAAACTTGGTAAGCAGCTTCACTTTGGACAATTTATTTTAATCGTCTGAATTGGCTGATATTAGTTTTACTGCTTTAGCCTTGGTTTCATTAGCATCTTATCTATAGACTGAATTATGCTCTCCATAAATCTGGTTGAGAAATTTATGAACCCCCATTGCTGTATCATAAGGAACAATATAATATGATGGAATATCTTAACAGCAGTAGTTCTGTGGAATGTTCTAGATTTTAGATTACAGAAAGACGATAGATGCCTCTTTTATTTCTTGTAAGAGACATTTGAATTGTCTAGACTGCAATGGTGCCTAACTGATCATTTGGCCAATTTCCAGCTCGGCAATTCGATACAGATCTAACACCAAGAAAGTCATCTATGAAGCTCATGATCCAAGAAGAGCTTACAAAACTAGCTGATGAAGATGGAGACAGCAATGCAGATAAAGATGAAAATCAATCTGCTGAGCAAGGAGTGGAAGCCTGAAGGACAGGATAGCAAAAATATCGTGCTGCTTATTTACCTGTCCCCCTATTTTAAGCCTGCTATGTGCTATGCACTATTTGATCTCTGAGTAAGCTTGTTGTAACATTCCTGCATTTGATGTTATAAACTTCCCTCTAGTGTACTTAGTCTTTCATATCTTTTGTGTACACGATGATATAACATTATTCTAGTTACTTTTTTTATTATTATTTTAGTTTTAATTAAACTGAGCTTTATGGAAAAAAAATACTTGACATGTATCGTCTGTGATCCGTAATATGATATCTATAACGGTTGCCTTCTGATATAACATTGATATACACTGATTGGTGCTCAAATATAATGTGGGTTACTGAACTTGATTGCCTTCGTCAAACGTAGAAGACAAATATTTGAAAATTGATATTGCTGTGGAAAATGCCACAGCACCGAGGAAGGAACTGCAACCAAGGTTTTGATTCTGAATATGGAAACAAATGTAACTGGGAAAAACAAGAACATACACATGAATGAGATAAAACTAAAACTGGACATTGATTAATTAATTTTGTGGGTACATTCGTTCTTTCAAAAAACCCGACGTCTGTGTTGACACAGTACCCTGTTTATTAGAGGAATGATCTGGTGCCCACCATCGGCAAGGACACCACATCCTTTCTCGTCACTCTTTCTTTAGAGATTATAGAGATGATTCAGAACCTTGATCCGACGTGACCAAGTAGATCCGTCCTGATCAAATATCCATGGAAAAGAACCAAGGTTTTTCTGTGGAGACCGGAGTCTAACCACTTGGACCACTTAAGAGTCCTCATCACTGGGTTTCAGTTGTGTATACAGTCTAAACAATCACTATTCACCATTAATATGGGAAATTGGCCGGTGTGCCAACCATTTCAGTATTCAAAATCTTCATATGCATAACTAAACCGCCTAAGCAGTCCCCGCATGTACAAGCAGTTACTGGCAATTAAACAGGGTAATATTTCCTGGTTAAGCAAACACCAAAATCCAACATGAAACACAAATAGTTGATACCCAACAAAATGAGTCCTCAAAGATGTTCTATACTTTCACAAGATCCTAAGTTTAGATACAACATTATTCGGATATGTGAGGCAGACTGACAAAGTAGTAGAAAGCAATATCAAGTGCAGATTGCGGATGAATAATGTGCATCTTCATTCAACATTTCAGTATGTACAATATATCCAATCTAGTATACAATTGTCGAGGTTATAACAACTACAGTTTAAGGGTTAGCCTCTTATATACAAAAGAATTGCTCAGTCAACACAGTGTGGTTATGGTATACACGAAACAGGAAAAATTGGGAAAACAAAGTTACAACATCTAACCAATCACAAAAAAGGTACATTAACAACATCCTGAGACAAATCCTATTACATCACCATTCAAACATTAAGTTTTAAAACAATCTATACCACATTTCAGACTTCAGCAATTTCAAACTATAATATCCACCACAACATTGGCATTGGTTTGACCAGTGCTAATTAACTAATAACACAAGGGAAAGAAAGTTATAGTCTTAAAGCAAGAAGTCCACTTCTAAATTAGACAAATGGTAAACCATCACACCCTCTCCCACACAGAAATCCGAGGTCCTCATGTCTTCACGAGCATCTCACAGTTTGAACAAAGAGCTCCAAATCCCAATAGAATTTCCTTCGGCCACTAAACAAAGAAAATGACAAGATTTGGATCAAAAAGCCAAATGTTAATCCTCAACATGCATTCCACCATTCTCTGTAGACAAGTAATTTTCATATTTTTATCTCTGAAAAATTTAAATTATTTTTAGACAGGTGATTATTTATAATACTACAGATACCAGGATATTTACAAGAAAAACAATTAGCAATCAGTTCTAACCATAATTTTTTTTTTTGGGTTAGTCGTGTTTGTGCCATGAATGACCAAATTGTCACCCCTAATTTCTCTGTTTACATACAGAACAGCATAACAGTATAGTTAAGTGTCAACTGACCATGTCTAATGCTAATCAATAACCATGCATAATGTTAATCACATAAAGGAGAGGACGGCCATACATGTGGAATCAAATCCAGAAAACCGTACGCACAATGGACTGCACAAGCATCTAATCTTCAAAGTTAAAGATCTAAAATTCACCATTGTAATAAACCAGCAGTATTGGTTTTAAATACTCTTCTATTGCACATAGGTCACTGCTTTTTTTTGTTTTGTTTAACCATACAAAGGTCATTATTGCAAACAAACTTGGTTCACAAGTCATAATTATGTGTCAAACGGCTGACAGAAAACATTAATAAAAAGGAAATGGAAAAGGATTAGAGTCAACTATCCTGTTATCCAAAATACGATTTTTTGAAAAAAACTGACCATATACCCCCCAAAAAAATGCATCCTTCAAAATGCACCAGGCATAAAAAATTAAAAAATCAATCGCCATCCTGAACTTTTCACATAGCATCAATGAAAGGTTCAAACTAAAAATCAAACATTCAAATGAGCAACTATTGCTAGAGTTATATTATAGTGCACTTCATTTATTGAGAAGGGCACAAATACATTAGTGGCAAGGAATACTACGTGCATCACATGACAAACAATAACCTTCCATTTTATTGACTAACCTTTTTCAGCACAGGAATGAGTGGCGCTTCTGAGTATAAGAAGCAGCTACAGGATTGAAATCAAGGCAACCAGTGAGACGACCATTGAGCAAATTAAGAACCACAAGAACACCACTTTAGAGAGAGTCAGATTGTAGGATGAAAACAGGCTTTGGTTACTTCTGTTTGTCCAAAATGAAACCATCCAAAACCAGAACATATAATAGTTATTCTGAAGTGAGCCGCCGCCTCTTCCCATAATCAGCATCCCTTGACCTTGAACGATGGTCATTTTCTTGTGACACTCGTGCCTTGCTATGAGTCCTTGATGAACGTCCTCTTTCCCATTCATCATCATGCTCGGTTTCACGGTCCCTATACCTATGATGGTCAGCATATTTATCTCTCTCTTCCCTATATCTGTCCCGGTCCCGATCACGCGATCGTTCTCTGTCCCGGTCCCGGTCACGCGATCGTTCTCTGTCACGATCACGCTCTCGACCAACATCTCTATCATCTCGATTCTTTCTATCTGACCACTCAAGATCTTGACCCAAATCTTTTTCCTTAGGCATGTCCCTATCATCACGATACCTTCTATCAGAAGACGCAGACCAATCCCTCTCAGAACCCCTATCTTTTTCCTTTATAGAGTTAGGCCACCCACCCCTGTCATGATTAACCTCACCATATTGATGGTCAGATGCAGCCTCTTCTCCATAACTAGACTCCCCAACTCTTCCACCACCATGCTCCTCAGCTCCCCATCCACCCATACTTGGCTCCTGCCACATTCCCATATTAGGCCCGTCAACACTTGATGTAGGCATCATCCCCATTCCGTTCATAGGCATCCCCCCTCTCCCAAAGAATGCTGGATTCACATGAGGGGCTACTCCAGGCAGTCCAACACCAGCTACAGGTGGAAATGAGGACAAAATACCAGAAAATGGAGGTGTAGGAGCACCATGAAAGCCTCCATAACCACCCATTCTCCCCATAGGCCCACCAAATGCCGGATCAAAACCTTGACCCATCATATTCATTGATTGAGGATGCATCAAAGGAGGTGCCACACCCATTCCCTGCCCAAACCCATTTCCAGCATTCCCCATTGCTCCTCTGCCGCCCATCCCTCCACCCCTACCCCTCATGGGACCAACTGGACCTCTATTTCCCATCCCCTGAGCATTACCCCTCCCCCAATTACCTCCTCTCCCATAACCTCTATTATTATTATTATCACCACCACCACCTTGACAATTTCCACCTGTTGCGATGTTGCTGCCACCAGCTTTAGCAGCAACACCATCATTATTTCCTCTCCTAGCTTGTGAAAGAGGAGCTTGCCCCGTCTGTTGATTCCTATTCACTTGTGCTTCGCCCATTCTTTTAACAGTATAGGGTGATGCATATGCAACAACACAAGGCCTCCCATTGAAAACATGCCCATTCATTCCCTCTTTGCAAGAAGTGGCTGCAACAGGGTCATAAAACTCAACTTGACAATAACCCTTTGACTTCCCACTAGCCTTCTCATCAAAGAATTTAACTTCCTTCACTGGTCCATACTTGCATAGCTGTCCCTCCAATTCCGCATCAGTAGTCCACCAATGCAAATCACCCACAAACAATACAGTGCCACCACCAGCACCGCCACTGCTTCCTGTCCCTACTCCAGCTACACCAGCTCCGCCAAAACTATTTCCACCAACTCCATTCACACTCCCAACACCACCTGGCCTTCCCACCTCGTTGCCAACATTCCCGACACTGCCAGCAGCACCAACAATTGGTCCACCATGTGGCTGTTGCTGTAGTGGTTGTTGCTGACTCATTCCAGGAACGCCAAGGTTGTTATTTCCACTTTGCTCCTCAAATACTTTCATCTTACTCGATCCTTGCCCTAATTCAACCCTCAACCCACCTCCCCCACCAACGGAAGGCCCTGATCCAACGTTTCCCTTCAAAACCATTTCATTCCCTCTCAACCCTAAGTTCTGATTATAGCCCTCCACTCTCCTTGGTGCCCGAGACCCAGCATCACCACCAACCCCTCCACTAGCAGCCTCATTACCTCCGCCAATACCAGATATCGCAGGCTCGAGAGCTTCCTTAAGTGGCTCAACCTTCTTCTCCTCCACAACATCGTTTTGATACCCAGAACCCTCATTCTTTCTCATAGACTGAAAAATACCCTCTCCGACATTGACATCGTTGTAAAGATCCTCATATTCGTCGTCCTCTTCAGCCAAGAATCCATCGTCGGTAACAGCTGAGATCGCCTCGTTGCGATGAAACTGATCCGGACCCTCACCAAACCCTCCACTCTCGTCCATGTCTGTGTTTTCTTAATCCAGCTAGCGTTTCTAATTAGATATTTCTCTTTAATAATTTAATGGGTAGGAGTTTGGAAATGTATTAAGAAATTAAAGAAAGGGAAGCATTTTATTGAAAGTTATTAAACTGAAGCAACAAGAAAATATTACCGGATCCAAGATCTTACCAGGAGATGTAAGAGTCAAATGAGTTTGAGATAGAGAGAGAATGAAACCCTAATCTGGAAAGTTGTGTGAGAGAGTGTTTTCTGGTATTTTCTTTGTTTCGAGTTTAGTCCACTAATCTCCTCTAGGTGGGTTGGAAATTTCTAACGTGCGCCAGGTGGTGCTCATTCACTCTTATCTGATTGTTGTCGGATTACTCTTTCACCACAGAAGCAATTTATTTTATTTCCTTTCTGAAATGGTAAATATATAATTGAGTACAAGTTAACTAATTTACAAATAATATTCTAAAAACTCGAACTTTTCACCTAACTAGCCATCACGCACGTGCTAATGCACGTGGTATTGTGGTAATATATAGATAATATTTTCTTTTATATTAGTGATAAAAAAAATTATTTTAAAAAAAGTAAGAGATAAATTATTATGAAAAGATAGAATTGAATTAAGTATTTGATAATTCAATTTTAGTGATTTTAATTTAAGAAAGATGACATGCAATAGTAGTATAACATATTTATTTTTAAAATATACTTATATTTTGGATTTTTTTTACACTTTAGTTATATGATTATTAAAAATGATGGTATAAGAATAAATAATTATTTTTTTATTTTTATTTAATTTTTTTAGTTCTTTATCTAATACACTTGAAAAATAATTTTTTTCTTATACATCACATTTTAATGATAAAATTAAACTATAATAAAAAAAATAAACATAAAATTTAAGTGTTATTTTTATAATAAATAAGAAAACTAACTATATTTTTCTCTTTATTTTTTTAACTTTATAGAAAATTCATATTTTAATCAATGAAATTAGCAATAATCATTATTCTTTCCTTTTTAATAGGAAAATTAATTAAGGTATAAATAATTAATTAAAAACCCCATTGCAATTCATTTGACAATATTTATAAAAATTAATTATAAAATATTCTTCTAATTAAATTTTGGATAAATAACTATTTTTTAATCTATTTTTCTGTTTCAGGTGCCAACTTTGTAAGTTATCCCAGTGTGATTTACAACTTTTCATTAAAAATCTATTTTCTCAAATTTATCAAAAATAATAGAATTTAAAAAAAACTTTCGACATTAATATTTTTTAAGAACAAACTTTAATTATTTAATTATTTAATTGAATACAATATCTTCAAAAAATTGTAACATTTAACAATTGAGCTATATGTCGAATCGAATGAATTAGTATCCAGAGGCCTCATATAATCTATAGTGCTAATTTTATACTTGGTTTTACTTGCTACTTTTCATTTTAACTGTTTTTTATTTTATTATTAAATTTAAGAGCCATTAAAGATTAAGAAGGAAAACCAAACTCCAATCAGAATTCAATCCAAAATTAAACAATATGCACTAGTAACCTTCGACATATATATATATATATATGTTTTATTTTATACTGGAAGACAGTCTTCTGACACGTATCCAAATCTTACCCATTCTCTACAATCTACTATTTGCTATGAAATTTTCCTAAAGTCGCCGGAAAACAAACCTCATTCTCGAGGTCATGGCCATGAACCTTCTTTCCCCAACAAGTCCTCTATCCTTCCCACACAAACACCTAAACCCACCTTTTTTATATTCAGTCAAGCTTTCGAATTTTCTCGCTCTATCTAATATAGAGAAGAAAACAAGAAGCCCTTTTAAACCCAAAAGAATCATAACTTCCAAATCCAAGGGCAACGACTCAGCTGATGCCCCAGATAGACTAATCTCAGCCATCTGTTACTTTTACCCCTTCTTTGATGGCATACAGTATGGAAAATATGTCATAACCCAGTTCAGTCCCATTCAAACTTTGATACAACCTCTGATACCAGCCATAAAGGTGTTCAAGAGCTTTCCTTTTAATGGGTTTCTGGTATTTTTGACTCTTTATTTTGTTGTGGTTAGGAATCCCAATTTTAGTAGATATGTGAGATTCAATACTATGCAAGCTATTGTACTTGATGTGCTGCTGATATTTCCTGATCTTTTGGAGAGAAGCTTCAATCCAAGAGATGGGGTGGGTTTGGATTTGTTGATGAGCTTAGATAGCACTGTATTTCTGTTCCTTTTGGTATGTTTGATTTATGGGTCTTCTTCTTGTTTGTTTGGTGAGCTGCCCAGATTGCCCATTATAGCTGAAGCTGCCGAGAGGCAAGTTCTTTAGTCATGTTCTGGATTTTGCTCTCTTTGTTTGCTTCTTGTTTTCGTGGCTAATTGTATTTTTAATGGAGGAGAATTATTATATTAAAACTTTGCATTCTTCCAAAAAAGAAAGACACTTTGTAATAGATTTATTTTGAGTTGAAACTTGAAAGTAATGATTTATTTTTCTCTGAAACTTGACTAAGCAGTGTTAAACAACTTATGCCTTCATTTTGCATTTGCTATATATTCACATTCTTTTCCACAAAATTGCATATGCATTTGCTCCATCCCCATCCCTTGGAAACTAACAACAACGTTGAAATTGATAAAGGCATCAATAATTCGATTTTTTTCATAACTTAGAAATATAATTGATTTCTATTTTGAAGTGGTGAGAGATAATCAGTGATCACCCTCACTTAGTAAGGTTCAGTCTACCTGTTAAAGTAGAGTAACCATAATTGAATTTCACAATTCTTCCTATATTTAAATGGCTTAACGATTGAACTAAAAAATATATATAATTAGTTATCATTATTTGTCATTGAGTTCGAATTCGAGTATAGCCGCTGTTCTCTAATGTAGCCAATCACTTCATCAGCAGTAAGATACTTTATGGACAGTCCTCTAGAAATGCATTCCCTGAAATACGTTTGAATATAGGGCAAGAAAACATAATCAAATCACTAGCTCAAAATTATGTTTATAATGTCATCAGTGAGAGTATTTCGTTTACCTTACTCTAGTGGAACTTATTTGGTTTGGTATAATTTCATCAACAACCCTTATATTACACTGCCACAGATTTTCACTCATTAGACAACTCCAGAAATTATATTTTTTTTTTAAATTACACAGAATAAAATAACTTTAATAGTCAGTTAGAAATAATATAATTAAAAAAAATACATAACTCTTGCCTGTGTTTTGAGATCTCAAATCACAGACAAGAGTTTTAAGTGATTCAAAGATGTAACTTAAAATAGAAAAAGATGAGTTTTATCATTAGACCATTAGGTGAACTACCAAGAGTTAAGTAGTTACCACAAGAAAATTAGGATATTTAGTTACCTTGTTACTATCCAAGGTTTCGTCATTTGAAATAATTTTTTCGACATCTTGTCCTTCCCTGCGGATGCAGATGACACCAAATTCACTGCAAATGGACCTGACCTGATAAAGCATGAAAAAAGTTACGGTTGATCCTGTTTGGATAAGCCTACAAGAGACTCTGAAGATTAAAATCTACCCCTATGTAATAACCAGTTATAGAGAGGCATTATTAGCTTTGTTAACTTAAACAGAATTCATAATAACTTATTGAACTCAGAATTAATTCTTATCCACGCGATTAAAAAGAGATTGTTTTTATAAGCATCAAGTTGTAATAAGAGTTTTCTCCATATACGCACGCACCTGCTCACGGATCCAAAATCCAGGAATAGTAAAAGATTGAAGTAGATCAGAACCGCAAACAAGCATAACCTTAAGGGATTCTAGCAATAGTAGAAAGAGACAAATCATCATACTCTACAAAATTAAATATGATAACGCAAAAAATGACTAAACAAAGCTCTTCATAGTAAATATGTAATAAAACTCGAAGGTATAAAAACTACTAATACTTTTATCACTATTACCTCTGGGTATCAGCTTGTTATCCTGTAAGAAACTTTTAACTCTATGCAAGACAGCTAAGGTACGTTGGTAAGTGCTTTGTCTTCCCTACAAAAAATAAAGACCATACTTTCTAATTAACACTGTTAAGTATGACCAGGTGAGAGTTAAACCACATGCCCAATAAAGAGGCATCAAAACTAGACAAAATTTTCGTAACTTTAATGGAATATGTAGATGCCAAGACTTGAGAAAGAGTAAACTACCTCCCATGGATCAACCATTATAAATTCAGAGCTTTTGCAGGCTAGTTCACACATCATTAAACGATGTTCTGCACATATCAGGCCCTGGGTAGCATCCAAGAGGCAACTCTATTAGACCGTGTTTGTTAGCATGTAGGATATGGGTGTATGGAAGTATGATTTAGAAACTTTCATGCAGAGTAATGTATCAGTTAGTATGCAGTAAAATGACATCAAAACTACTCATATAAATCAGTCAAGCAACAATGATGACAAATCAATTTACGAAGTTATGCAGTTATGCACGTAAATGAGGCCTTGGAAGGTGCTAAGACATGATGTTACAAATGGCTAAGCAAGATTCTCTAGATCTTTGTATAGAACTGCTATGCATATCTGTGTTTACAAATGTGCTAGTAAATGATACAAACCTGCTTCTTATATGCATCATTTACAGGTGACATATAACCTCCAATAACACAAAATCCCTCTGAATTCAATGCATCTCTTGCCAACTCTGGTGCATAATAACAAAACTTATGAAGTCCACATTAAATTCAAAATTTGCACTTAAGTATACATACAATATATGTACAATACAATCATCTGCTAAAGAAAGGAGATAATCCCATCCAACTAAGAACAATCAGGATAATTACTTGAAGAACGTGCTCCTTCAAAATATCACTAGAAATGAAAATGTAAATTTTTCCCTCAATCTCCCAATGCCAAATAGTACAAATAAGGCATAGATTAAAGATAGTGCAAGCTTATAAGTTGAAAGTGATGAAAATAAAGATATTTGTTATTTTAAATTAAGAAGAATGTATCTAGTTAGGATTCCCAATATTGCTTAAGATTTATTTTATCTTAGTTTAAATTTCAATATTTATTAATTATGCTTGAATATGTTATTTTATTTATGAATAAACAACAATAAATAAGGGTATAAATAAGTGTGTTACCATTGTATTTGAATGAGAGAGATTGATAAATTATTCATCAATTTCTTCCCAGGTTCCTTTTGTTTATGTTCTCCCCTATTCAGTATATTTCTTTCCCCACCCTATTTCTAAATTATTCTCAATCCCTAATCCTAATTTTTGTATGTTCTTCCCCTTTCCTACCTCCCTCTTATTTTCCCCTTCATGTCTTCCCGAACCACCTCAAAACGGTCCACTGGTTTTTACATATAACAATATGGAAGGAAGAGGGGGGAACATAAATGAATATAAAGTTCAGTATCTCAAACAATTGGTTCTGTGCATTTTCACCGCATAAATATTCTGCACCATAGAAAGAAATACAAGAAAGACAAATAGCCCAAACAATGTCAAGTTGCATACTTTGAAGCCTAGAACAAGGAAAGAAGATGCGGACCACCATGAAACGTGACAACTTACCAAACATACGCAGATGCATAAAAGTGGGAGGATTGAAACTTCCAGTAGCTAATAGAACCACATATGTCCTGTCCCTGATTAAGAGAGAAAGAGAGAGCGGAATTTTATCTTTCCTCCATAAATAGCCATTCCATAACCCCTTCATATATTTATTTTTTAACCCCAGCTACAACATATATTCATTTTAACTATAACTTAAATAAACATATTTTTTTATAAGCAAACTACAAACAATGGAATTAAAGTGCACAAATTCAATCAATAACTTAAGAAAACAATTACTGTCTCAAGCCTCTCGATTGAGTTGCTAAGGATAAACTTACTTGGCGTCGTGATCCATCAGCCCCAGATCTAATTTATTGAGAGGCAAAGGAATAATATCCATTGTGGGTAACAAAAATGATAACCAAATTATCAAATTCTAAACAGGAGGCGAAGTTGAAGCTTTCTTGTCCGCGAGTGAAAGTTTGAGAGAATTCTTTAAATAAGATTGGATTTGAAGGCCTTGATTCGTTGAAGCTAATATTTCATGGTCGTGTCCGTGTCCTCTGCTTTACGTTAACTGGAAATCTGAACTCCGGAGCCATACGCCGAAAAGTAAATTTCATGAATAAATTAATAAATATATTATTTGATTTTTTTCGTTTATATATTAAAATATCATAAATTATTTTAATATGCTATTATAATTTAATAATTAAGTATTATATTTATAACATTATAAATTGAAATTTTTTTATAATACTTTAATAATATATTTATTAATTTACAATATAATATAATAATAAAATTTCATATAAATCACGATTAAACATATTTTTGATTCATATTGTTTTAACAATGAAATAATTTAATATACATTTTTTAAAATAAAATAATTTAATCTCTAATTTTTTAATCATGAAATAATTTAATTTTTTTAATCACATGTCAATTTAATTCATATAATTTTGTATTTATAAAAATCAAGAATATATAACATTTGAGTAAAGAGGTTATATATAAATGATATTTTTTTTATTCCAATAAAAAGATAATAGAAAATTAGTTATTGAAGAAAAAAATATAAATAAAAAGAGTTTTATATTAATAAAAACAAAAAAAAATCAAGACTATAAAAAAGATATTTTTGAAATATTAAATGATTATTTTTTTTTAAGAAAACAAACGAAAATACAAGCCAAAAAATATATATTTGGATGGAAAACATAACTTAAAGCTGTTTTATTTAAACTTAATATAGCATGTAAACCAATGATTAAATTATTAAAAGTTTAAAAAATCTAATAAGTAAAATGTTTTATTTTAGGGAAGAAGAATAACATCAAAAACATCCCTAAGTTTTGAAGTATTTTTAAAAATATTAAGATTTTAAAAAATTCAAAAATACTCATCAAACTTAACAGAATTAAATAATAACATTTAATAAATAAAAATGAAATAAGAAATAATAGAATTGATAACATTTCATGATGTTTTTTTACAATAAATGATAATAAATAAATAAAATTTTGAAAAAAAATCAATAAATTAAATTAAATCTTAAAGAAAAAGATGTATTTAAAGATACATCATTTTCATCTTTAATGAAATTATTTTCAAAAAAAATAATTTATTATGGAACAAGTAATAAAAAAATGAGCATTAATATCATAAATATAAAAAAAAATGTATAATATATCATTAATTGATAAGGAAACTATATTTAATAAATTATCAAAAAAATTAAAAGGATAAATAAAAAATTGGACACATTCATTTAGGAGGAATCTAAATATTAAAACAAGCTTATTTCAAAAAAGGAATAGATACACTTATAAAAATAATATTATTAGATAATAGAATAATAAACAGAAAATATGTTTTACTCAGAATAATCCATGGTAATTTAGGATACTATAAGCTAAAATTTACAACATATCCTAAATTTGTTACTAATACTCAAAATAAAAATTTAAACCAAATATTAAGTTTAGTTTATGAATTTGAAAGAGAATATTTAACGAAAAAAGGAAATCATTTATTTTCAATACACTACATAGTAGGGTATTCATTAATAAATAGTTATAATAGTTCAATATATTGACAAAATAAATTTATAGAGATAGATCTTTCAAGAACTTGGACAAATAATAAAATCAGAAATATTAACAGACTTTTAAATACTAAAGAAATAACATTTATATATCAAAGAAAACTCTCTGATATTAGGAAGAAAAAAGTAATGTGGTAAAAATAAAATATATCAAGATTTACTTTTATATATCATGAAGGATAAATTTTAACAAATAAGAAGTAAAAAAACTAAAAGATGAAGTTCAAGTAATGAAAACATTAGTTAGTGATGTCATATTAAAAGAACAACAATTTAAGGAAAAATTAAAAAATATAGAGTTACGTACAAATAGATTGAAGCCTAGTAGGCGTAGCAAAAAATCAAGCAATATTAATGAAAAAAATTTAACAAAAGAAATAGATTTAGTCTAAGGATCAAACACAAAATACCTACAAGTTATAATCGAAACACAAAAAAAATTATTAAAAGAAATAAAAGAATATGATTATAATAAATTAAAACAAGATATATATGTAAAATTTACATAACTAAGAAAATATATATACAACATACATAGAAATAATGATATTATAGGTCATAAATATGATCCCTTAAAATGATTAAAAAATAGAACCACCTATCAGATTCCCTCATACCTATAAATGAGAAGAAAAAATAAAATAATATAAAGAAAAATATATAATTTCAATTTAATGAAATACATAAAATAATTAGAAAAAAAATTCAGGAATCCCAAAAATATAGACATAGAAAAATTAATTAGTTTATTTATACTAACTAATTAAGAATTAGAAGAACATTATAATGAAAAATGTATATAAACAAAAAAGAAGACGATATGAGAATAATAAACCAGAAATTATGACCTCAAAATGTCATATAAAATCAATTTCATTACCAAATTTTTATTAAGAATAAATAAATGACCTATATAAGGAATAAAGAAGTAGGCAAAGGTTAGGAGAACCTAACACTACTAATAGAAGAAAACAATCACCCACGTGTTGTATTGGGGAACTAGAGGTAGTATCCTACCATAATTCAAGCTCTACGAAAATTATAGATCTGATCTCTTAGATTTAGGATGTATAAGAGATAGGAAAAAATGCCTAGAAGAATGGGCTAGTGGTATGAGTATACTCATATAAATCTCTCAAACTATACAAATAAACCCTTCAATCTATAGAGTATTAATAACTCTTAAAATGACAAAAATGTTAAAATTTGGTTTTCAAAATTAACGGTCCAACAATATTTATTGATGTAAGGTAATACACTTATAAGAAGAGAATATTTAGGTATAGTAGTAAATGAAATATATAAAGAGTTTATTGGAAAAGATAAAAGAAGAATCATTACTGAATCAACTGACAATGAAATCAATAAAGTCAAATGACATTTAACAAATATGAAAATTTATAACATGTGTTACATAGGTTCTTTTATTTTTAAACATGAAATATATTACTATAAATTATTACCATATATACAAACAACTTATAAGGAACTTTTTTCAAAAATTACCTGAAACATTACATAAGACCTTAATAGAAAGTTGAAATCAAAAAAATAGGGAACCTATACCAAACATACAAGTAGGAATAATAAGAAGTCTTCCTTAAATGTTGGATAATCATCAAATACCAAGAAAAATATATATAAATAAATAAGAGAAAATGACAAAATCTCTTATTATGCAAGAGATTTTAAAATGCTAAAAAAATATGAATGTAACATAAAACCCTAGAAATAGAAATATAAAA
This sequence comes from Hippophae tibetana, assembly GCA_037013495.1. Classification (NCBI taxonomy): domain Eukaryota; kingdom Viridiplantae; phylum Streptophyta; class Magnoliopsida; order Rosales; family Elaeagnaceae; genus Hippophae; species Hippophae tibetana. Next base: position 6,326,835 of record CM072812.1, read on the forward strand.
AATTTAAAAATATAAGAAATTTAAAATATACAAATTCAAAAAACAAGATTTCTAAAAATATAAAAAAATATTAATAGGAAAATCTATAGGAAAATATTTTTTTGAAGAAAAATGTATCGATCTCCTAAAAACAATAATTATTACCCTTCAAGGAAAAAAGAAACGCACATATTGGATATGTAATAAAAAATGACATTATGTCAATGAATATCCTAGCAGGCTTCAACATAAAAAAAAATAAAAAAAATTTCCACATAAATCAAAAATCTTATCATAAGTTTTTAAGATGATATTAGAAACAATTAGGGAATTAGATATAAATAATACTTATAGTATTTAACTATTAGAGGAAATCGAAGAAGAAATAACCGATTCAGAATATAAACATTTAGAATATGAGTATTTTTTATCAGAAAATGAATGATTTGTATAATATTACAAATCTAAATAGTATTTATATTAAGGTAGGACTTAAATTTAAAGACTTTGTCAATTATCATTTACATACACATAGAATACAAGAATTAATATGTGTGTAGCAAGTAAACATGTGTTTTCAAATAAATACTAAAAATAGGCACCAAAAAATTTAATTGTAAATTATCATTTACATACATATATGAATACAATAGTTAATATGTGTGTAGGAAGTAAACATGTGTTTCTAAAACAATACTAGAAATAGGCACCAAAAGATTTAATTGTAAGAATTACTAATAATACTACAATAAATTTTAATAATGTTTTAAAATATACAAACATAATAATAGGAGGAGAAAAAATTCATATCTTATCATATATCAACAAGAAATATGTGTTGAATTATTAATAGGAAATAATTTTTTAAACGTATATAAACCTTTTACACAATATTTAGATAAAATAAGTCAAACAATATTATATGGTGATACTATTTATGTATTAAAAATAAAAAACGTTTTGAAAGTATTAAACCCAACTTTTATGCAATAACATAAAAAGCGAAAACGTGGTGAAATAAACACAAAGCAAAAAAAATTATTTAGAAAATATTTTATTAGATAAGAAACATAAATAAAACTTTTTTCTTAATAAAAATAAGAATATAAAGTCCTAACATGTATCAAAAAATTATTAAAAACCGTAAGCTCAAAAAATCCTTTAGATCCAAAAATTAATATATCTAAAACGATTGCTAACATAAAATTAAGAGTCCCTAACAAAGTTATTAGAGTAAAATCAATGATTTATACTCCATAATATATGATTGAATTTGGAAAACAAATTCAAGAACTTTTGAAACTGAAAGTCATAATACCAAGTAATTCATTCTATTCTAGCACATCATTCTTAGTTGAAAAAAAAAGGGAAAAAATAAGAGAAAAAAAGAGAATGGTAATAAACTTCAAAACATTGAATAAAGAAATTATTGATGATATATACTTTATTCTAAAGAAAGAAGAATTACTATCGTTAATAAAATGATTAAAAAAAATACTTCTCAAATTTTGATTGTAAACGTAGATTTTGGAAAACAAGACTAAATGAAGAATCTAAAAAATGAACGACATTTAGTTGTTCCATAGGACAATTTCAATGGATTACTGTATAATTTGGATTTAACAAACCCTTTATATTTTTTAAAGATATATGGATAACATCTTTAAAAAATTATAAAATATTTATTGTGTCTATATAGATGATATTTTGGTTTTTAATAGTGAATTAAATAAAAATTATTTGGATATTGTTAATATTCTACAAGAATGTGTGAAAGAAGGCATTATACTTTCTGAAAAGAAAACAGTACTTGCTCAATAGAAAATTAAGTGTTTAGGATTGGAAATTGAAGATAAAAAACATAATATATAATTTCATATATTAAATAACATTAAAGATTTTCCTAGTAAAGTATGAGAAAAAAATAATTATAAAGATTTATAGGAAATTTGACATATGTTAAAGAATATATCAAAAAACTTGTACAAATGTCAAAACCTTTACAAGAGAGATTTATAGAAAATTGGATAGAATAAGATACTCTATGGATAAAGTAAAAGCAGACGTAAAAAAATTATTAACTGTATACCATCTAGGGACAGATGATAAAATAATAATTGAAACAAATCCCTCACAAGAATATTATAGAGCAATTTTGAAAGCAAAAGTAGATGATAAAGATAAATATATTTGTAGATATACATCAGGATCTTTCAATGGTCAAGAGTTAAATTATCACAGTAATGAAAAAGAATATATAGCTATTAAAAAGGTCATTAAAAAAATTACAATATATGTCAAAAGTTTCGAATTCATTATTAGAACCAATAACATTTTTTTGGGTTATTTCTTAAGAACTAATATTGTAGGTGATTATAAACAAAGAAGATTAATTAGACGACAATAGTGGTTGAACCTCTAACTATTTTTATGCTTACATGAATGAAACATCTTGATGTTTAGATTAAGATAAAAGAAAGGGAGATAAAAATCCTATATGAACAACTTGATCTGTTGTATTTCAAGAAGTCTTTTACGAAAACAGGAAATAAATAAAAACTTAATTGTTCAAAACAACTCTTAGAATCCAAATTTTTTAAAGAGGATTCTTCATCAAAAATTTAATCTAAAGAAGATAAAACTTATAAAGAATTCAAGATGAAAAGGAAGAATCTAACTAATCAAAAGAGAGTAAAATATTTGAAATAAGAAAGCTCAATTAAGTTGATAAAGAGAAACAAAAAAAGACTTATGTGATCTATAATGGCCCAAAACCAAGAATCTATAACAACTAGGTAGAAGCTAGTAAATCTATTCTAGAGTTTAGTGGAGTAACTCATAAAGTCTTCATCAGGGTTGAAGACAGTTATGCCAATTACAAAGTACCAAAACTAATAACTCTAGATGAGATATTACGGAATTACTCTACATCACTGCAACAACAACCAGCAACACCAAGCAAGTTGATAACCCTAGGAAAAATAGTAAGGCCTTCAGTACCATTTAGAGAAACATCTCTTCCAAAGAAATCAAAGATAATAAGACATTCAATACTATTCAAGGAAACATCCCCTAGAAATTCATTAGTTATTGAAGATAAAAATGACAAATATAGAAATCTCATCAAACCATAATAGTTGAGCCTCTACAATTTGGTCAGAAAATCTACCCAGGAACACACAGAAGATATGATGTTCTACACTATAGCAAATGAATTTCCTACAGGAAATAAATTCAATATTTTGGAAGGAACTAATTCGATATTTGTTTACAAAAATTTCCATGTATGACTAATGAAAAACATATATCCGAGAATTAATTTAAGTAAATTTAATTATTTTCTTGACAATTTCAAAAAAGAAATCAAGAACTTCACGAAGAAGATAAAATCAGGTGATAAACATGTTTATCTCAGATTTTCAGTTCATTGGTGGATTGAAATAAGGAAGGATGTATCAATTTATACCACTTCATCAGGGTAGAAATTTTCAACATAAATAGAGAAGTTCCCAAACCAAGGGCGCTTACAGAAAAGAATTCAACACAGAAGAATTCTGCGTATTAAGAGGCAAAATATTAAGTCAAATTTACTATGAATTCAGAAAAATTGTTAACTCCGTTGAGATAAAAGTAAATTACTCAACCAATAAAACTATTATCACTTCTTATAATAACATGACTCTTTCATAATAGGACGGTGAAAAAATCACCAAATATGAGACAAATTTTAACACCAATAACTTGGAAATTGGTAAAAAAAACAAGGAAGAGATTATGCTTCTATGCTATAAAAGCCATCAAAGATAAAAAAATGCATTTATTGCATCAAAAAATTGAGAAGAAGATGTGTCATCATCAACATCATTCAAATGACTATCGATAAAAAAATGATAAAGAAGAATAAAGAGGAAGAACTGTTGGTAAACATGAATTCCTTGTAGTATAAAAGAAACCCTTATTTTTATTTGAATGACACGAAAAAAACCATAGCACACACCTCAGAAAAAACACACTACCTATAGCATAGTAACCTTTTATATCTAGAAATCTCAACCAGTAATTATGAGTGACTAAGAATCCCTTCAAAGTGCTTAGTTGATCTTAAGTTTGTAATAATTATTATTTTACGAATAAAATATAATTCAATTACTCTTTTATAATAATTATAAATTGGACATTATTTATGTACATATGCATAATACTCACCATTACGAAGAGAATATTAAGATTTAAGCAAAAATGATGCATAATTGGTGTAACAAGAGAAGACGAACAAAAAGAAAGATTGTGGTGGACTCATTAAGTTCAGGTATAATAATTATAACTTTTAAGTCATTTAATAATTTTAAATATTTAAATAATTATTTATATTAAGTTACAATACTAATAAACAAAAAGATGAAAATATAAATAACATAATATTATGATAAGAAAACTAAAAAAATAAATTATCTTTAATAATTAGATGAATTAAAAAAATAAAAAAATAAAATTATTTTTAAAAAATTAGCGATTGGTGTTAAACAACTATCCACTAATTTATTATTAGAGTTATAGAAATATTAATGCTATTAAATATAAAATCTAGAGATATTATAATATTTTTTTAAAATATCAAAAATATAAATAAAAATATGCTAAATTATAGAATCATTTTAGATGAATATCTTAAAGAATATGGAATAAATTACTTTATTACTAAATGAATAAAAATAAATTGTTTTGTTTAGAAGATTGGACAATTATTTCATATGTGCATCCTAACCCAAGAAAAGAAAAAAAAATCATAGATACTTTTTAATTTAGTAAAACTTGCCCGCAAATCATCAACTAGAAGAAACTAATAAGTGCATAAAGTCATTTGCCCACCAAAGATTAACATTTATTTTATTTGCTTATGATACACACCCAATATTTTTCCTACTTCAGAATTCAATATTCCCACCAAAAAAAATAAAATTTCATGATTAGCCTCTGTATGAACCAAATCAATTACATGGTTGATCTACAATATCATGCTTCTAACTTACTGAAAAGTCTAAATATCACAGGCTTTAGATAGATGAAATCATTAATCAAGATCACATCAATTTTTTAAATGATCCCCCCCCGCTTGCCTAAGAGAACTTTTTTCAAACAGCTGGTAGAGAAAAAGTCCAAGCTTTTATCATAAACCAAAAGAACTTAGTTTCTTCCGGGAAAAGAAACAAACAACAAACGAATTGGAAAAAAAAAAAGGTGAAAGGTAATAAGAATTGGAGATGCGCACAATAACTTTCCCACAGAAGCTCTTTTTACTAAGTAAATGTAAACAAGATCGATCAAAAGGAGATGGTGATTGATAATATCATCTAATGGCCCGGATATCTTTAATCCCAAATAAATCACAAAACACCCAAAGAAAAAAGGAAAAGGGAAAAAAGAGAGAGAAGTGGAAAGAGGTAGTGTAGGATCCAAAATGGGTGTAGATAAGAGAGGCTCAGCACAAACATACACAAAAGGACATAGATTAAAGTCAGAGAAAAATGGTGGTCTTGGTCTTGGTTTGATTTGTTATTTAGTCCCGTGCACTTTCGATTTTGAACCTTTGTTTGTGCTCTACCCAACACGTATCCTTTTCTTCTTCCATTTTACAATATCGACCCTCTAGGCTAACTTTTCAACAAAAAAACATGGCAATGAAGGTTTCAAATAAGGAAGAAAATATATAAACTTCATAGGGTAATTTTTTTTTTAAATAAGTTTGCTAACAATTCTAAATTTTAAAAAGGGTATATATATATTTTATTAATTTTTTTATAAATTTAGAGAGATTTTAATAGATTTTATTTCCTAAAAAGTCTATAAATTTTAATAAATTTGAATAGATTTTTAGTGTTTTTTTTTTACAAAAAAAATTTAGAGACTTTTATAATATATTTTATTTTTTTATCATATTTTTGTTGTGTTTAAATATTTTATAATTATGAAAAATACTCAATATATTATTATGTATTTTATTTAAAAAAATTAATAAAATCTATATGTTTTAAGCTATAAAAATATTCACAATTTTCGTAAAACAAACATGGATTTTCATTAATTAAAAATAATTACATGTTTAATTTAACTTATCATAAAAAATATTATAATATATTTAGTTTATAATAATCATTAAAAAATATTTTTAATATGTGAAAATGATTAATTTTTTTAATTAATTGTATAAATTAGTTTTTAGATTAATATATATATATATATATATAAGAAAAACATATTATTGGTAGACTTTTTTTAGCATAGCCTTTTATAATTTTTTTATCTTTCTTTAATAACATTAACACAATAAAAATTTATAAATATTAATTACACATTTATATTATTATTTTTAAATACCATTAATAATAACACTATATTTTCAAAATTGGTTTAAATAGTTTAGGATGTGACACATGGGTCTTGGAGATCCACTCTTCATATTAGTGTATAGTTTTAGTTATTAAGTCGGCAACAAAAGTTTAAGAACCCCAATATCTGGAATGTGTATCTTCACCTATGAACAACTTTTACTTCGCTGCTAAGGATGTCGCAGCATCTTCTTTTACCATAACAACGTAAAAGTCATACCATAGGATATTTAGATGTACGAAAATTTCATAAAATTATTATATTTATAAATATTGAATTATTTTTTATTTTATTTATATATAAATAATATAAGATATTTAATTTTAAAATATTAACTTATCATATTAATTATAAATATTACACATATATAATTTTAATTAATATATAATATTATTTAATATATAATTATAAAGTAAAGATTAATATAATAATATAAATTAAGCTTTTTAAAACTTATAAGATATAAACGGGATAAAAAATAATCCAATAACACGAACAAACCCTTTTGCACTTTTAAAACCGGCAATGCATGGTATGATAGCTTCGTAATTCTTTTATAGAAAAAAGTTTATAAAATTATCTGAAATAATATTGTTAAAAAATTTAATAATAAAATTAAATAAAATTTAATATAAATAATCATAATTAAAATTAAATGTTATTTAACCAATTAATTTTTACGAGAAATGTTTGTACTGAATTTTTATTTTAGCATAAAATATGAATGAGATATAAAGATATTATTTTTATTATTATAAATTTTAAATGTATTATATTTTTTTTATTTTTTAAATAAGTTTTTTAATTTATTTTAGCGTATTCTTTTTCTTTAATAAGTTTATTTTTATTTTTATTTTTATGTACATATTATTATTCGGCATTATGTTCGTTGGATTATAAAGATCCTCTTTTTTACTTTAAACTACAAATTCGATCTACACTCTACTCGTTTTAAACAAAAGATAAAGATACTATTTGTTCATGTGGTGTAACGAGGAAGGAAAGGCATGTTTGAAGCATAAAACTAACTACAATTATTTTAATAAATAATTTATATTTAAAATAATATTTATTTTATTTTATATAATTTTTTACTAACAAAATAATTTAATAATAAAAATAATATTTATTTTTTTAATATTTTTCTTATATTTTAAAATAAAAAATTATTTTTAATTTAAAGCGAACAAATTAAAACCTATAATTTAAAAAAATTAATTCATACAGATTTAATAAAATGTTAAATAAAATTTAGAGTTACATTCATCAATTAGTACAAGGGACAGATCTATGTACTACTAATAAAGGACACGTGACATATTTTAATTTTTGAAAAATTAATTTTTAAGTAATATTTATAAAATTATAAATAAATTAATATATAAAATAAAATTTTATCTTGTTTAAATTTTAAATTTTAAGCTTTTAACATTTAATACATAAATAAAACTCCATAATATGAACACATTTTTACTAAAATGTGTTTATATATATATATATAATATTTTTTAATTAAAAATAAGTAATAAATGAAAAATAATTAATATTATATTTTTACTATGTATAGAGTGTATCTTAGTGATATAAATTCTAAATACACAACTGTCATCAATAATATTGATTTTTTATAATAATAATAATAATTATTTTGTATAATATGATTTTTCTATAATAATATAATTATTATTTTATATATTATGATAAAAAATCACATAATTAAAAGTTTTAATGTTACTTAACAAACTTACCGTAAGTGTCTATCTTAAAATCTTAAGGGTTGAAATGTAAGATTTTGTAAAGAATTTATAATAATTATTTTAGAAGTGAGTCTTCGTTTGTTTGGTAAAAAAAAATCTCAATAATTCATATACGATTATTTCAATTTATCAAGTGCGAAAGTTTAATCATAATAACATGATATTTTACAAACATATCTTAGGTGAAAAGAAAACACATCGAATATAATGCAGAAAAAAGTATAGATTGTATTATTTATATTTGATTTTTTAAATTATAAATCATATTATTTAATTCATTAATTTTAAAAAATAAATAATTTAAAGATAAAATATATTATCTAATAATTTTTATTAAATATTATGTTAAAATAATATTTTAATTAAAAAATTATTAAAATAATGTGTTTTATATTTACTTGACTAATTTTGTTAAACCTAAAAAAACTAACTAACACAATTTATAATATTAGAGATTAAATGATACAAATTTAATCTTAAAGAGACATTTGGAGTCCCGTTCCCTACAATTTATGTGTACGACACATATAAATTATATATTAAATAAAAAATAAAAAAAAATTATTATAAAGATATTATAGATTAAATCAGTTATGTTATTTGGTTTCTTATATTATAAATAATTTTATTTAATCTTTTAATTAATAATAAATTATATTATTTTATATTTTATATTAAAATACTATTTTAATAAAAATACTGTATTTTATTATTAATTTATCTAATTCAAGAAAACAAACAATATTAATGACATGATATAATATACCTTTATAACCCATGTCCTAAAAAATATTAGAGTTTTCTTGTTTTTTAAATATTGGTTTTCAGATCTCACTGATGATTTAAAATTGATAAATATATAATAATAATGATTATTATTGTTTCAAATTTCTTATTTTATAAAATGAAATGAAAAAGTAAGTATTTAAATATAAATTTTAAGTTATTTTTATTATAATTGAAAATTTGATGTTAAAATATTTTATAAATTGATTAACAAAAATACTATTAAAACAAATAGTTAATTAAATTATTAATATAATAATAACTAAAAAATATGATCCAAATAAAATATAAACATGAATGATTTAATAATAAAGTTAAATATAATAGAGTAATATATGAATTTATTATATTAATATTTTATTATTAAAAAAGTTAATCATATATAAACGATATATATTATTTAATTGAATTTAATAAGAATTTTTTGTTTAAAAATAATTTATATTAACTAACTGTTATTTTTAAATTAATATGAGATATGTTATGATATTGTTATAAAAATTATTAGTTTAACATAATATGATATGTTATTAAATGAACTGATTAAACATTTATTAAATGAGTGATCATAAAATATATGAATTATTACTTTTAATTTAATAAATATCATTGTATTATATAAAATAATTATTCATAAAAATAATATTATATGAATATTTTTGTATTTATTGTTGGCAAAACTAACAAAAAATTGTAAAAAATATATTTTGTATTTATTTGTGTAAAAAATTAAAAATAAAATAAAATTTGGTTTAAAAATAAATTAATCAAATACTTATTTAACGGGTATCATGATCTATGTAAATTGTCGTATTTAATGTAACAAAATTATTTACGTTATATAAAATAATTTTTCATAAAAATTATTTATTATAAAAATAGTTTAGTATTTATTGGTGTAAAAATAAAAAAAATAAAAATATATAATAAAGTTTTTATTTATTATATAAATATTTTGATATTTATTAAGATAAAAAAAAGATAATTTGGTAGTGTACTAAACAAATATAATTTAATGAGTGTTTTTATAAGTATATTTTACTAAAAAAATAAGGTATGATAGTTGAATATATTTTAATTAATATGTGATAGCACGTTATCTTAACACAAAATATATTATTAATTCATTATAAATATAATTTATTCATAATAAATTGATTAGATTCAATTTATTAATTAATTTGATAAGTATAAATTATATAAGTGATCACTTATAAAAATTAAAATAGTTATCATAACGTAAATTAAATAAAAATTAAAATAATAATTCATAATAAATATATTTATTATAAAAATATTTTGATATTAAAAAAAGTTGCTTATAACAATAATAACATTCTATTTTTGATAGATAAAGATTTTTGTTGTTTTCAATTTAGTTTATTATTTTTTTAATTTTAATTAATTTAATTGATGGTTTTTTATATATTTAACAAATTTAATTCAAAATGTTATTAATTTAATTTAATAATCTTCGTATTTTTTTAAAATTAAAATATAAATAGCTAAATTGATATAGTTGGAAAGATTTTAAACTAAAATAATCTAAGTTTACATTACTTATTCACGAAGTTGTGAGAGTAATATATAAATGGAGTAGAAGTAAGCACACAAATAAATGAATTATTAATCTCAAAATAAACGTTCTCATAGGCAAATAATTTTATTATATAATCTTGATTTTTAAATAAATAAAATCTAATATATATATATATATAGTTATAATTAAATATTTTTATTTATTTTAATAATTAATTATTATTTTAAATATTTATATTTATTAATACCTATAATTTTAAATAGTTTATTTAAAATTGATTATGATTTGTTAATATTATTTATATAAATATCTAAACTTACTTATATATATATACACGTACATTATGTTCGTTTAATTTAATAACACGTTTTTTTAAAGTTTAATTACGTGATTGATTTCTAATATTTCTAATATTTGTCATATTATATATTTTGTCTCATAACTTTTTCTTCTTCTTAATATTATGTCTAATATTCTTTTTCAATTTTACATATTTAATCAAAACTTAAAAATCTGCATTCTAATAATTATAATTATTGTTAAAAACTTTTGTTTTACATTATTTTGTATATTAGTTTTAAAATGTTAACACAATTATTAATTTATATTTATCTTTGTATCAAAATGTTAAATTTGTAAATATAATGGACATAAAAAATTATAGTATAAAGTATAATATATGACCAATTTTACGACAAAACCTCAAAGTGAAAAAAAAGAGAGAAAAAAAAACCTAGCCCTTCAATATGATTTTTTGGGTAGTAAATATTAAATATCAAGCTAGATATTAACCTGAATTTTGCTGTGAAAAACGTTTGAGATGTGAATACATATTAGTTCATTTATTTTGTAATAATATTATATTAATTTTATAATTATTTTATTTTATTATTTTATTGATTATTTAAAAGACGCATGTAAATTTAATTTGATTTTATTAAAAAAAGACATATATAATATAAAATAATTATTTTATTTTATTGTTATAAATTTATACATATTTTTATACCCTATTTAATTTATAAAAAAATATCTAAAAACAAAATAATTTATTATTTTAAAAAAATAATTATACATAAATAATATATGTATATATATATAAATTTATTTATATATTTATAATACCACTTATTTTAAATGATAATATATCTTTTTTATTAAATAAAAATGAACAGAAGTTCAGTATACCAAAAAAAAGGTTTATTTATAAAAATATATTATATAATAATAAATTATACAACACATAATAATATATTAAAAAACAGATGTAACTTTTTTAATTAATAAAAAATTATTAAATTAATTATCACTTTATAACAACTTTTTTCACATAAAATTGCTTTATATTTACAAACCGACTAAGTTTACTTCCTTTGTTACATTTCTATCTTTACAAAAGAAGTACAAACTCCTTAGCTTCTTCTCCTTGGTTAGACTCCTCCCCCCTCTTCTCTATCTGCCTGTATCTTCTTCTGTTTCCGATTCTCCGAAAACCCTAGCTTCTGACTCTGTTTCCTCTTCGTAAACGACTTAAACAATCCGATCGTTGCGAACACTGTTAATTCAAAATATTTTGAAGCTAAAAATTTCAATTTACTTTGTTCTTTTCCAGAATTTCATTCCTAAATTGGATACGCTACCCTTTAATCAATTATTGTTTTTCTAAGAATTGATCGTTTTCCCCTCTGGTTTCGGTTCTTTGGTCCGTACAATGCTCTGAGTTCCAAGATGAAGCTAAAGAGAAGGAGGGCACTTGAAGTGGTCAGTATAAAAGTCCAATAAAATTGATTTGATCATACACATTTGTGCATCTACTTGTCTTTTCAGAGTGTGAATTGCCTGTGTGTATCGATTTCTCATGCTTGGAGTGGTTTGTGTCCGCTTCTGTTCTTTTTCTTGATTTTTGTTTGTGTGCCCATTTAAAAATATATAGTTTTTCAATGGTTTGAGAAGTAGCTAATATATATGTTTTCGTTGGTGTTTTCGTTTCCGTGCTTGCGTTTTTTTTCTCCGTTTTGTTCGATGGAAATTTCCACCAGAGGCTGTGAATTTTGAGTATAGGCCTGTTATATTTTATCTTATGAGGTTTGTCCGATGTTGGACCTCTTGGAGGGAGATTTAAAATTTTCTGGCTCTAGATGGTTACATCGAATAGAGTTGTTTTCTAGTGTATATGAAGTTTGGATCGATTTTCCTGCTGTTGATATACTTATTAGGTTTTATAAGATGTAAAAGTTAAAACTCATTTTGAAGGTTATGAGTTTTACCGAACATTAGTTCAATGGAAAGAGTACGATATAAATGTTTAGGATGATGCTTTATTTGAGTGTTATTGGCGCAGTGCTATATGATGATAATGCTATTCACATAGAAAGAAGAATTAAAGAAATGTAACCTATTAAAGAAGTTGAACTAGAGACATTGGAATTCTATGACTAGTTTATTTTACAGCTTTACTAATTACTTAAGGAAATCATCGTTAAGATGTTCGGTCCCTAGATGGTTACATTGAATAGAGTTGTTTCTAGTGTATATGAAGTTTGGATCGATTTTCCTGCTGTTGATATACTTATTAGGTTTTATAAGATGTAGAAGTTAAAACTTATTTTGAAGGTTATGAGTTTTACCGAACATTAGGTCAATGGAAAGAGTATGAATAAATGTCTAGGATCTTTAATTGAGTCGACGAGGTTTTTGGCATAGTGCTATATGATGATAATGCTATTTACATAGAAAGAAAAACTAAAGAAGTGTAACCTATTAACACTGTTTGGATGGATGACACAATGGAGGTGATTTTAAATATTGATGCTTATGAGTTTTTTCCCTTACTGCAACTTAGATTTTGATCGGAGATGAATTGTCTGTTACACTCATTAACTTCATATTTTAGAATAATTTGTTTTGAATCCTTATTATATCCTTGGTTAAAATTTTGGTGTCACATTAATGCTAACTACAAAGAAGTCTCTAGAGTTAAGTAATATGGTAAAGCAAGTTTTCAGTGATAGATAGATGTAGGAAATGATTATTAAGTCATTTTTCAATAGTTTAAGCATTTGTGAAGATTACTGACCAACATATTTCAACGTGATATGAGTTGGAGGTCTTGTGTTCAAACCTACGGACTCCAATTGTTGAATTTCAAGTATTGGGTCTACATGGTGCATAGAACCTACATTTGTGGGGAGTGATAGATATATAAAAGTATTATTGATTCTTCTCCCAATAATTTATCATTTTGGGAGGATTGTTTTTCCAACAAACTGTCAAACTCTAACAAGATATCGGAGTGGGAAGGTTACGTGTTTAAATTCTGCAACCCCTAGTTGTTGAATTTCAAGTGTTGGGTTTTTAATGCGTTTAAAAGCCCACATTTGAGGTGATTATTATAATGTATAAAAGATATGTTGGACTATTTCTAAATGACTTGAGCTTTTGGGATAATTGAGGGCCAACACACTCTAACTTGGTATTTGAGCAGCATGTCTTGTATTTAAATCCCTGCAATCTCAAATTATTAAATTTAAGTGTTGGACCTATGAGTATAAAGCCTATACTTATAAAAATATTATTAGCTAATCTTCCATCAGCTTAAGTTTTTGTGAGTATTAGTAACTAACAACTTGTAATATGGTATCAGAGCAAGAGGTCTTGTGTTCAAGTATATGCAATCCCAACTTTTTGGAATTTCGAGTGTTTGGTCATACAATGAGTATAAAGTCCATACTTGAGGGGAGTGTTAGATGTATAAAATTATTATTAATCTATCTTCTAATAACTTAAGTTTTTTAGAGTATTGGTGATGTAATAACTTTTAACATGATATTAGAGTGGGAGGTTTTGTGTTTAAGCACCTGCACTCGTAATTGTTAAATTTCAAGCTTACAAATGAGGGGAGTGTTAGATTTATAATGATTGTTAGCTCATGTCTCAATAACTTAATCTTTTTGAAGAATTGGTGACCAACCCACTTATAATATTTAGTTAATACTTTCTGGTCTAGTAATAATCTTTATTTATTGCTTTTGTCTCAGCCTCCAAAGATCAGATCTTTCATCAATAGTGTCACTGTTGTGCCACTTGAGAATATAAATGAACCTCTAAAAGGATTTCTATGGGATTTTGATAAGGTGCGTCTACAACCTTTAGTTATTACGGTGTTGTGGTCATTATTGTGCAATTTGATGTTTTATGTGTTATGTTTATGGTGCAGGGAGATTTCCATCATTGGGTAGATCTTTTTAATCATTTTGATACATATTTTGAGAGGTACATCAAATCCAGAAAAGATGTACAGCTTGAGAATAATTTACTTGGTTCAGATCCTCCTTTCCCAAAAGAAGTCGTTCTTCAAATTCTTTGTGTTATAAGAATAATTTTGGAGAACTGCACAAATAAGCACTTCTATAGCTCTTATGAGGTACTACTACTTGTCTTTAATGTATTTTGGCGAGCAGTTTGGTCCATCAACTTACCTATATATTAAGCTCTTTTGTAAGGTTTATTATATTTTGAATTACTTTAATGGAACACGAATGCAGTCCTTCATTGTTATTGTAACAGTTATATATATACACACATTTTATCATTTGTAATGTTTTTTTTTAGTTATTGTGATTGGTGTTGCTATTTTCACATTCACTAACCCATTATTATTATCATCACTATGGTATGTGGATGGTGGGATTCTTTTTATCATGCTTTTATTTATTTATTATTATGTACAATATTCATATCTCCTTGATTTATTACTTGATTCTTATTTTGGTTAATTAAATTTTGTTCCATTGCAGCAACATCTTTCATCTCTTCTTGCCTGTACTGATGCTGATGTTGTTGAGGCATGCTTGCAAACTTTGGCTACATTTTCAAAGAAACCAATAGGGAAGCACTCCATCAGAGATTCTACACTGAATTCAAAGTTACATGCTCTTGCTCAAGGTTGGGGGGTAAAGGAAGAGGGTCTTGGATTAATTTCATGTGCTGTATCAAATGGTTGTGATCCGATTGCTTTTGAGCTAGGTTGCACTCTACACTATGAGTTCTATGCATTGAGTGATTCATTAAGTCGAAACCCAGCCAAAGAACAAGCAGCCCAAGGTTTGCAAATTATTCATATACCTACTATCAACACTTGTCTAGAGACTGATCTGGAACTCTTGAGTAAGTTGGTTGCAGAATACAACGTTCCCATGAATTTAAGATTTTCTCTTTTGACAAGATTGCGATATGCCAGGGCTTTTGGCTCTTTAGCTACTCGACAACAGTACACATGTATTCGCTTGTATGCCTTCATCATCCTTCTCCAAACAAATAGTGATGCTGATGACCTAGCTTCTTTCTTTAACACTGAGCCTGAATTTGTCAATGAACTAGTTTCACTACTGAGCTATGAAGATGTGGTGCCAGAGAAAATTCGAATTCTTTGCCTTCACTCCTTGGTTGCTCTTTGTCAAGATCGGTCGAGACTGCCTACAGTTTTATCTGCTGTCACATCTGGTGGCCACCGGGGTATACTATCCAGCCTCATGCAGAAGGCCATTGATTCTGTCTGTAGTGACACTTCAAAGCAGTTGATTATGTTCTCAGAGGCTCTATTATCCCTTGTAACAGTTTTGGTTTCATCATCGTCAGGTTGTTCAGCTTTGCGTGAAGCAGGATTTATCCCTACCCTTTTGCCTTTACTTAAAGATACAAATCCACTGCACCTGCATTTGGTGAGTTCAGCTGTTCATATTTTAGAGGCTTTTATGGACTACAGCAATCCTGCTGCTGCATTGTTCCGAGATTTAGGGGGATTAGATGATACGATCTCTCGTCTGAAAGTGGAGGTATCTCATGTAGAGAATACTGTGAAGCAACAAGATGACGATTCTGGTAATAGTGAGACCAGTATACAAGTAATTTCAGGTGCTTCCACCACGTTAGATGAAATGCAGCCTATATATGATGACACATTAATTTTAAACCGTCGGCGCTTACTAATGAAAGTTTTACTGCGTGCTATATCCCTTGGAACTTATGCTCCTGGAAATACAGCCCGCATTTATGGCTCAGAGGAGAGTTTGTTGCCACAATGCTTATGCATAATTTTCAAAAGGGCAAAAAAATTTGGTGGCGGAGTATTTTCACTTGCAGCTACTGTAATGAGTGATTTAATTCACAAAGACCCTACCTGTTTTCCTATCTTAGATGCAGCAGGTCTTCCTTCAGCCTTTTTGGATGCTATAATGGATGGTGTGCTATGTTCTACAGAAGCTATAACATGCATACCGCAATGTTTAGATGCCCTTTGTCTAAATAATAATGGTCTCCAGGTGGTGAAAGATCGGCATGCTTTGAGATGCTTTGTGAAAATATTTACTTCCAGGGCCTATTTGCGTGCTATTACCAGTGATACACCAGGTTCCTTGTCTAGTGGTTTGGATGAACTAATGCGCCATGCTTCCTCACTCCGAGGGCTTGGGGTGGATATGCTAATTGAGATTTTAAATGCCATTTCAAAAATTGGAAATGGGGCTGATGTTCATTCCTTTCCCGCTGATCCAATGTGCTCTTTTCTTCCTACTCCCATGGAAACGGATGGAAGCATTTCAGATGACAAGGAACCATCCAAGATGGATAGTTCAGATCAGACCTCTGAACCATCTTCTGATTCATCTTTAGCAAATATAGAATCATTCCTTCCTGAATGCGTGAGCAATGTTGCACGACTTCTTGAAACCATACTTCAGAATGCTGACACATGTTGCATATTTGTTGAGAAGAATGGAATTGAATCTGTTTTGCAGTTATTTACTTTGCCTTTAATGCCTTTCTCGGTGTCAGTTGGTCAGAGCATCTCTGTGGCTTTTAAGAACTTCTCACCACAGCATTCAGCTTCTTTGGCTCAGGCAGTATGTTCATTTTTGAGAGAGCTTCTGAAATCAACAAATGAACTCTTAGTTTCTATTGGGGGAACTCAACTTGTTTTGCTTGAATCTTCAAAACGAACTAAGATTTTGAGATGTCTTTTCAGTCTTGAAAATATTCTGTCTTTGTTTAATTTCTTGTTGAAGGGGACTACTACTGTTGTATCAGAACTGGGCAACGCTGATGCTGATGTACTGAAAGATCTAGGGAGCACATACAGGGAGATCATTTGGCGAATTTCTTTCTGTAATGATCTGAAGTTTGATGTGAAGAGAAATATCGACGAAGAACCTGAGAATGTAGAGGCAGCTTCATTGAGTGCTGTCGAAAGGGACAGTGATGACGATACTAATATTCCAGCTATGAGATCTTTAAATCCAGTTTTTGTTAGTAACAACTCTCAGTCCTTATGGGGTGGAGAACGCGAGTTTCTTTCAGTTTTTCGTTCTGGTGAAGGTTTAGGTTTGCATCGACGTACTCGACATGGGATTACACGAATGCGAGGTGGAAGGACATGCAGGCATTTGGAGGCTATGAACTTTGACTCTGAAGCTTCTAATGTATCTGAGATGTCTCCCTCTCAGGATTTGAAAAAGAAAAGTCCGGATATAATTGTTTTTGAAATTCTCAACAAGCTCGCAACTACAATGCGTTCCTTCTTTGCAGCACTTGTTAAGGGATTTACACCTCCAAATCGCCGTAGAGCCGACTCAGGGTTGAGCTCAGCATCGAAGACTCTTGGTACTTCCATAGCTAAAATTTTTCTTGAGGCACTTAGCTTCTCTGGGCAATCTACTTCAGTGGGGCTTGATACATCATTGTCGGTAAAATGTAGATATCTTGGGAAGGTTGTGGATGATATGGCAGTAGTCACTTTTGACAGCAGAAGAAGAACTTGCTATTCCTCAATGGTCAATAATTTTTATGTAAATGGTACCTTCAAGGAGCTGCTTACAACCTTTGAAGCTACAAGTCAGTTGTTGTGGAATTTGCCATACTCTATGCCAGCATCAAGTAGTAACAATGAAAAGACCGGTGAAGAAAGTAGATTGGCCCACAGCTCATGGCTGCTTGACACTTTACAAAGTTATTGCCGGTTGCTTGAGAATTTTGTTAACTCATCTCTAGTTCTATCCCCCACCTCTGCATCCCAGGCACATCTACTTGTTCAGCCAGTTGCGGTTGGTTTGTCAATAGGGCTTTTTCCTGTCCCGAGGGACCCAGAAGCTTTTGTTCGCATGCTGCAATCTCAAGTTCTTGATGTAATTCTTCCTGTCTGGAATAACCCCATGTTTCCTCAATGTAGTCCTGGTTTAATTGCTTCCATTGTTTCACTTGTAACACATGTTTATTCTGGTGTTGGAGATGTAAAGCTTAATCGAAATGGCATTGCTGGAAGTGCTAGCCAACATTTCATGCCCCCTCCCCCGGATGAGGCAACAGTTGCCACAATAGTTGAGATGGGTTTTTCAAGGGCCAGAGCAGAGGATGCACTTAGACGGGTGGAAACAAATAGCGTTGAGATGGCAATGGAGTGGCTTTTCAGTCACCCTGAGGATCCTGTGCAGGAGGATGATGAACTTGCTCGGGCACTTGCTTTGTCACTTGGAAGCTCATCAGATTCATCCAAACCTTTAGACACTGACAAGTCTGCAGATGTGGTGGCAGAAGAAGGTTGTATAAAGACACCCCCAGTTGATGATATTCTTGTTGCATCTGTTAGATTGTTTCAGAGCAGTGATGCAATGGCGTTCCCGTTAACTGATTTGCTGGTGACACTTTGTAATCGTAACAGAGGAGAGGACCGTTCAAGAGTTGCTTCTTATTTAATTCAGCAGTTGAAGCTTTTTCCCTTGGATTTTTCTAAGGATACTAATGCCCCGAGTATGTTGTTGCATATAATAGCACTGATTCTTTTTGAGGATCCTAGTACAAGAGAAACTGCTGCACAAAATGGTGTTGTTTCTTCTGCTATCGAAATCTTGACCAACTTTAGGGTCAAGAATGAGTCTGGCATTGAAATAGTTGCTCCAAAATGTGTTACTGCTTTACTACTTATTTTGGATAGCATGTTGCAATATCAACCCAAAATATTTTCTGAAAATATTGAAGGAACTCAAACAGGGGCCAATTTAGCTGGAGCACAAGCTTCATTGTCTATTCCTGTCCCTATTATTGATAAAAAATTGACTCCATATGCCCATGAACAAGGCTCAGCTTTGGCATTTGAAAACATATTGGGAAAATCTACAGGGTACTTGACCATTGAAGAGAGTCAGAAGGTGCTGTTAATAGGTTGTGACTTGATTAAGCAGCATGTCCCAGCTGTGATGATGCAGGCTGTGATGCAGCTATGTGCTCGGTTAACTAAATGTCATTCTTTAGCCTTGCAGTTCCTCGAAAATGGAGGCTTAACCAGTATTTTTGGTCTTCCCAGAAGTAGTTTTTTCCCTGGATATGACTTGGTTGTTTCTGCTATTGTTCGGCATCTTCTTGAAGACCCACACACATTGCAAACTGCAATGGAGTGGGAGATTCGACAAATCTTGAGTAATAACCGGAATAGGGGACGTATGTCTGTGAGGATGTTTTTGACATCAATGGCACCTGTTATCTGCAGGGATCCAGTTATTTTCCTAAAAGCTGCTGCTGTTGTATGCCAGCTGGAGACATCAGAAGGTAGGACCTCTGTTTTGTTGTCCAAGGAAAATGAGAAATCAAAGACATCAGTGGTTGAAGCTAGATTAGCTTCTAGTGATTCTGTGCGGATTCTTGAGAACAAAATAAATGAGGGATCGGGTAAATGTTCCAAAGGTCACAAGAAAATCCCTGCAAATCTGACTCAAGTAATGGATCTGCTTCTTGAAATTGTCCTAAAATTTCCCTTGCCAAAGAACAAGGAAGATTTTTGCAGTAATTTATCTGCAATGGAGGTTGATGAACCTGCTACCAAGGTAAAGGGAAAATCAAAGGTTGGTGAAACAAAGAAATCAGAGTCCGAATCAGAACAATCTGCAGGACTGGCTAAAGTGACTTTCGTTCTCAAGTTATTAAGTGATATCCTGCTTATGTATGTAAATGCAGTTGGGGTTATACTTAAAAGAGATTCAGAGTTGTTCCAGACTCGGGCATCTAATCTGTCAGATAATCCTGGATATGGTGGAATATTTCATTATGTTTTACATTGGTTGCTACCACTCACCATGGATAAGTCTGCAGGACCTGATGAATGGAGAGACAAATTGTCTGAAAAAGCTTCATGGTTCCTGGTGGTTCTGTGCGGTCGTTCTGGTGAAGGACGTCGAAGGGTAATTAATGAACTTGTTAAAGCTTTATCCTCATTGTCGACGTTGGAAAGTAATTCTACAAAGAGTGTTTTATTACCAGATAAGAAGGTCTATGCTCTCCTTGATTTGGTATATTCTATTTTATCAAAAAATTCATCTTCCAGTAACATACCTGGTTCTGGGTGTTCCCCTGACATAGCCAAGAGTATGATAGACGGAGGAATGGTTCCATGTCTAACTAGCATTCTTCAGGTGATTGATTTGGACCATCCTGATGCTCCAAAATCTGTGAATCTTATACTGAAGGCATTGGAAGGCCTAACAAGAGCTGCTAATGCTAGCGAACAAATATTTAAATCTGATGATGGGAACAAGAAAAAATCTGTGGGCTTAAATGGAAGGCCTGATGATCATCTGACTGCACCATCAACTGCTGAGGTTGTTCGGCATTGTCAAAATGCAAGCAGTGAACAGCACCTAGGAGATTTGGGTGGCAATGAAGAACAAAATCAAGGGCACGCTCAAAGGCATGGTAATGATAATCCAAATACAAGTCAGCCAGTGGAACAAGATATGAGGATAGAGGTAGAAGAGCAGATGACTTCTGATCCAGCAGTGGAGCTTGGAGTGGATTTCATGCATGAAGAGATGGAGGATGGTAGTATATTGCGCAATCCTGACCAAATGGAGATGACTTTCCGAGTCGAGAACAGGGAAAATGATGACATGGGTGATGAAGATGATGATATGGGGGATGAAGGTGAGGATGATGAGGATGATGATGAAGGGGAAGATGAGGATGAGGATATAGCAGAACATGGTGGTGGTATGATGTCTCTAGCTAATACATATGTGGAAGATCATGATGATACTGGCTTGGAAGATGACTACAATGAGGAGATGATTGATGAAGAGGATGATGATTTTCACGAGAATCAAGTCATAGAGGTCAGGTGGAGGGAAGCCCTTGATGGTCTTGATCATTTACAGGTACTTGGGCAACCTGGAGCTGCAAGTGGCCTTATTGATGTAGCTGCAGAGCCTTTTGAAGGGGTTAATGTAGATGACCTTTTTGGTCTACGGAGACCTTTAGGTTTTGAGCGACGCCGTCAGAATATTAGGTCATCTTTTGAACGACCAGTTGCAGAAAGAAATGCCTTCCAACATCCTCTTTTATCGAGACCATCCCATTCTGGAGATATGGTGTCAATGTTTTCCTCAGTTGCTAATTCATCCAGAGACTCAGAGGCTTTATCATCAGGAAATTTTGATGTATCCAATTTTTACATGTTTGATGCTCCTGTTCTTCCGTATGATCATGCATCTGGCAGTCTCTATGGTGATCGTTTTGGTGGTGGTGCACCACCACCATTGACTGATTTTTCCGTGGGTATTGATTCATTGCAATTACCTGGAAGGAGAAGGCCAGTTGATGGCCGGTGGACCTTTGGTGGACATCCACAAGGAAGTGCTCATGCTGCTGCTGTTGCAAATTCTGTTGAGGAACAATTTGTATCCCATTTACGCAGTCATGCTCCAGTTGATACTCCTGAAAGGCCGTCACAGGATTCAGAAATCATGGAGAAACAACAATATGCCCCTCCATTCAATAACAGTCAAGCTGAAGTGGAGCGTGGCAATAGCAGTGCTGGACGAAGTGAAGGTCCTAACAATGGTGATGAGTTAGCAGCTGAGGGTGCTTCTTGTGTGGGGCAAGTGGATTCACAGCCTGTTTCTCAAAGAGCACAGGAATGTCAGCAGATGCCTGATACCGTGTCGGTTCAATCACCTTTTCTAAACCACACACCAGGTGGTCATGATAGCATGGAAATTGGGGAGGGGAATTGTACTTCTAGTGATGAAGTGGTGGCAATGCTCGGGGTTGCGGACTCAACTGCAGGCATTTTTGCTGATCAACAACATGATAGAGGTTTTGATGCGTCTTTCAACTTCCATGACATTCCAGTGCAGGCTGTGGGTGGTGATAGATCACTTATAACTGCCGAGGTGGGTAGTATCCAAGGGGACTCTGGTTCATATTTTCCCAATTTAGGCGATCTTCAAACTTCAGTGCCTGCAAATCTTGATGTTGATATGAATGGTATTGATACTGAAAGAAATCAAAATGTACACCCCCTCCAAACTTCAGAGTGCAGCACAGAGGAGCAGTCATCAGTGCCCAACTCACTAGTTACCCCAGTGAATAATCAGGCTGACCCAGGAAGTTTGAATGATGTGGCTGCTTGTGCTAATGCAATTGATCCCACCTTCCTGGAGGCACTACCAGAAGATATACGGGCAGAAGTTCTAGCTTCGCAGCGAGCTCAGTCTGTCCAACTTCCTACTAATGCAACCCCTTCTGGAGAAGATATTGATCCGGAGTTTTTAGCTGCCCTTCCTCCAGATATACAAGCTGAGATTTTGGCTCAACAAAGAGCACAAAGGATGGAACAACAGGCCGATGGCCAACCATTAGATATGGATAATGCTTCTATTATCGCTACTCTTCCTGCTGATATACGTGAAGAGGTTTGCATCTCTAATGATCCCTTCAAAGGCATTTTACAAATTACAACACACTGCATGTTTTGACAATTTTTCTACCTATTTTTATTTCCAGGTACTTTTGACTTCTTCAGAAGCTGTCTTGTCTGCACTGCCTTCTCCTCTACTTGCTGAAGCTCAAATGCTTAGGAACAGAGCAATGAGTCATTATCAAGCTCGTAGTCTTTTTGGAAGCACCCACAGACTAAATAGTAGGAGAAATGGGTTGGGTTTTGATCGGCAGTCAGTAATGGACAGAGGTGTTGGAGTTACAATTGGCCAAAGGACTGTGTCTGGAATTGCGGATAAATTGAAGGATAAAGAAATAGAAGGCGAGCCACTTCTAGATGCCAGTGCTTTGAAAGCTTTGATAAGGCTTCTGCTGTTAGCGCAGGTAAATTTTATCGGTCTATTTTTGCATTTTATTTTCACCTTATTTTACATTTTTAATACACATTCAACCTATTTTCAATCAGATTGCAATGAGTCACTTCTCTTGAAATAAACTTCACACCACAGTTTTACAAAAATAGGCTGGCACAAATGTATCATGCATAGCTTTATTCATGTATGACATATGCGGCTGATTAAGATTATTGCATTGACATTTTTTTTAATATTGTCAGCCTCTTGGTAAAGGCCTTCTACAGAGACTTTTGCTAAACCTATGTGCTCATAGTATTACGAGGGCAATTCTAGTCCGGCTTTTGCTAGAGATGATCAAGCCTGAGGCTGAAGGGTCTATCAGCAAATCACCAACAACTAATTCCCAGAGGCTTTATGGTTGTCAATCAAATGTTGTTTATGGTCGATCACAGTTATTAGATGGTAATGCTTTTTTCCAATGAGACAATGGTCATCTGCATGTTTTTTGTTTTCTCTTAGTTATTTACTCATTTATTCTCTCTATTGTTCTTTAGCAGGTGTTCCTCCTTTGGTCTTGCAACGGATCATTGAGATTTTAACTTATTTGGCTACAAATCATTCTGGTGTTGCAAATCTGTTGTTTTACTTTGATCCCTCAAATGTTCCAGACACATTAGGTTCAATAAATATGGGTAACAAAAATGACAAAGGCAAGGAGAAAATTGAGGAAGGAATAGTTTCTTCAAAGTTTTATGGAAACAACCTGGATATGGATATTCCATTGGTGCTGTTTCTGAAGCTGTTGAATCGACCTCTCTTTCTCCGTAGCACTGGCCACCTTGAGCAGGTAAATTGTAGTTCATTTGAACCTGTTTATGAGATAGCTTGAACCACATTTTTGCTCCTTTTTTTCTGTACTACTAAGAGGACGGCCTCGGAACACTATTCTATTTTCTTGTTCACCTGAATATCTGGATGCTTAACTAGAAAGCAAAAACAATTTAGATAGTTAATGTTATGCCTTCTGCATCCTCATTCTTGACAATATAGTTTTGTTATGCTATAATTCCAAAGTTAGAAATGAGTTGTGTAGCCTAGTATGTGTGTATGTATACATCACACTAGAGGTCCATTGTTATTTAAGTAGCCCAAACTCATGCATGTAACTGAAGGAAGTATCCAACTGCTACTCAAATATTTTAGCGTTTGCTTTATGCAGGTCATGGTTCTCCTTCAAGTAGTTGTGCATAATGCAGCATCAAGGATGGAGTGTCATTCTCAATCTGATAAGGACACTCATAATTCTCAAAATATGGCCACAAATGAAGCTACTGATGATATGAAAAAGGATCCTCCTATCTTGGATGAACCTAGTCAACAGGATAAACATGGTAGTGCAGAATCATCTACTTCTGATGGAAAGAAAATTAACGATATGTTTTTGCAGCTGCCACAATCCGGTTTGAGCAATCTTTGCCAGCTCCTGGGTCGTGATGGGTACTACTTGTATTCTTATTTTATTTCTGAATTTTTGTAGATTTAATACTTTTTCTTAGCTTTTAAAGTATTTTAGCTTACTATATTTTCTTTATCTTGAATTATTTAGTAGGATTGTCCATTCCAATGTGTCTTTATCAATGTTGTCACCTTCCTTTTCCTCTATTTTCCTTTTCATATACTGCTTTGAAATAAAGATATAAATCAGTCTATGACTAACCTGATCTTAATATTTGATTAGGCTTTCTGATAAAGTGTATACACTTGCTGTTGGAGTTCTGAAGAAGTTAGCATCTGTTGCTGTGCCACAACGAAAGTTCTTT
The DNA here is from genome assembly GCA_037013495.1 of Hippophae tibetana. Taxonomy (NCBI): domain Eukaryota; kingdom Viridiplantae; phylum Streptophyta; class Magnoliopsida; order Rosales; family Elaeagnaceae; genus Hippophae; species Hippophae tibetana. The sequence continues at coordinate 6,352,216 of CM072812.1, forward strand.
ACTATTGAGCTCTCAGAATTAGCTCATAGTTTAAGTAGTTCTGCTGCAAACGAGCTTGTCACACTTCGAAATACACAGATGTTGGGTCTGAGTACTTGTTCTATGGCTGGGGCAGCAATACTACGTGTTCTTCAAGCACTTATCGCACTCACATCACACGGTGATAATGAGAACTTAAGTTTGAAGGAAGATGTAGAGCAAGAGGAGCATGCCACCATGTGGAAACTAAATGTTGCTCTTGAGCCATTATGGCAGGAATTGAGTGAGTGTATTAGTGCAACTGAGACGCAGCTCGGCCAAAATTCCTCAACTCCAGCTATCTTAAATGTAAATGTTGAAGAGCATGTACAGGGATCCTCTTCCTCTTCTCCTCTTCCTCCTGGAACCCAGAGGCTACTGCCTTTTATTGAGGCATTTTTTGTTCTTTGCGAAAAAATTCAAGCCAACCAGTCAAATACTCTGCAAGATCACGCCGATGTGACAGTAAGAGAACTCAAAGATTCTACTGAAATCTCAGATCCATCAACCACAAGATGCAGTGGGGATCCTCAGAGGAAGTACAATGGTGTTGTGACATTTACAAAATTTGCTGAGAAGCATCGTCGGCTTTTGAATTCATTTATCAGACAGAACCCAGGTTTGCTGGAGAAATCACTTTCTATGATGCTGAAAGCATCCAGGCTAATTGATTTTGATAACAAGAGAGCATACTTCCGCTCAAGAATTAGGCAGCAGCATGAGCAGCATTTGGCTGGTCCTCTGAGGATAAGTATTAGGCGAGCTTATGTTCTGGAGGACTCCTATAATCAATTGCGCATGCGTCCTACTCTAGACTTAAAGGGACGACTGAATGTGCAATTTCAAGGCGAAGAGGGTATCGATGCTGGTGGCCTGACAAGGGAATGGTATCAGTTACTGTCAAGAGTAATATTTGACAAAGGGGCATTGCTATTTACCACTGTGGGAAACAATGCAACTTTCCAGCCAAACCCTAACTCTGACTACCAAACGGAGCACCTTTCTTACTTTAAGTTTGTTGGCAGAGTGGTAATTCTCTTTCATTTACGAATTCTTGATGCTTGTTGTATATTATGTATGGTCGGTCTTAAGTTTTGTTTCTTTTGCTTTTGATACCCTATCTAGGTTGCAAAGGCACTTTTTGATGGACAATTGTTGGATGTTTATTTCACTCGCTCTTTCTACAAGCACATTCTCGGTGTGAAGGTGACGTACCATGATATTGAAGCTGTCGATCCCGATTACTACAAGAATTTGAAGTGGATGCTAGAGGTCAGTGGGTCTCTATTTTGTGAATCTTAAGAACATAGTTCATACGACGTGTTATGCTGGATGCATCCTTTGAGGTTTAACCATAGTATTTTCCTGTATGACCAACAGTTTTTTTTCTATTTCTATTCCAGAATGATGTAAGTGACATACCTGACCTGACTTTTAGCATGGATGCAGATGAGGAAAAGCACATCCTTTATGAGAAAAACCAGGTATGTAAACGTTAAGTTTTGTTTTGTTGATTCATTGAGTACATTCTTTTCTGACCCTGGGGTTTCCAATACAACTAACAAGAGATTTCAACCTAGCTTTTATAGAAAATTAAATAGGTTTTCTTTTTCATTTGAACAAGGTTACTGAAACATTAGAATCACCAAAAACATTCAGCCAAATTTTTTATGAATGTAAAATATTTTTTTTATTTTTTCATTTGAAATAGGTAACTGATTATGAGCTCAAACCTGGAGGAAGAAATATAAGGGTTACGGAGGAAACTAAGCATGAGTATGTAGACCTTGTTGCTGATCATATCTTGACGAATGCTATCCGTCCTCAAATTAATTCTTTTCTGGAAGGATTTAATGAGTTGGTACCACGAGAACTTATATCTATTTTCAATGATAAAGAGCTTGAGCTACTGATCAGTGGGCTTCCTGAAATTGATTGTAAGTTGGATTTCTTTTTTATATGAAGTATCTTGTATTATGTAACTGCTTTTGGGCTTTCTATAGTGGAAATTAAATTGCGCTCTTGTCCTTGCAGTGGAGGATCTGAAGGTGAACACTGAGTATACTGGCTACACTGCAGCATCCAGTGTTGTTCAATGGTTTTGGGAAGTGGTGAAAAGTTTCAACAAGGAAGACATGGCAAGGCTGCTACAATTTGTGACTGGGACATCTAAGGTAATGTGATGCAAATACACATGATTTCTTGCCATGGAACACATTATTTATCACCAGTGTTTTCTTTTATTTTATCAACCCCTCCTCTCAAATGTTGTAAAGGACTTTTTTCATAGTAGATGTTGTGATTGATGGTCGACCAGAATACAGTTTTCTAATCTCATCCATAATGCTGCTCTTTTGGGAGCCTTTTAACCAGTTGAGCTCTGTTCTATAGTTGCAATTTTGATGGGGGAACAACATGGTAATTTTTCAAGTAAAGGAAAAGAAGATTTTTTTTTTTTGTATTTAGTTTGGTAGCTCACCATGCAACTGTGATTTTCCTTTATTTATGCCCAACGTTTTGAACACAAATACACAATCTTAGGTTATTGTTATTTTTTCCCATTCTCTCCCTTTGGATATGTTTGCCTAGAATGAAACCTTCAGAGTATAGTATGTTTTACCACTGAACTCAGATGGTATTTGCCACTAATGTGGCTTTGAAGTCACAGGATCGAGCCTTGCTAGAAACGTGTGTGTGCAAATGCATAGATCTCTTTAAGCAAAATCCTATGAGGTTTTTCTAATGGTACAATTTGTCGTTTTAGTCATGAACTATATTTTTGATGTCTTTCAGGTTCCCCTGGAGGGCTTTAAGGCTTTGCAAGGTATCTCTGGTTCTCAGAGGTTCCAGATTCACAAGGCATATGGTCCTCCTGACAGGCTGCCTTCTGCTCATACGTGGTATGTCCTTTTTCTTTTATATTTAAAATTAAGCAGATATCTGTATAGAATTAGTTTTGCCTTTATGCGTAAACTAACATGCATTTATATATTCAGCTTTAATCAGCTAGATCTGCCTGAATATACCTCAAAGGAACAGCTTCATGAACGGTTGCTGCTGGCCATTCATGAAGCTAGTGAAGGATTTGGCTTTGGTTAGCTGATAGTCTTGCCCCATCACATCCTGGTTCTGCTTTCAAGTTACCATGCACATGCAAGCATGCATCCCGCCTCAGTTTCTTTCATAGTTCTATTTGGTAAAAGGTTTATATTCATTCAATTCACAGCCAATTTTTATAAAGTAGGTATGGTTAAAATGATCTTTTACTGGTGTTTGTAAAACTTATGTTTACTCTCTCATTCTCTCAGGCTCTATTGTATTCGTAGATGGGAAGGAGTGCTCTTGAGGCTGGTAATTTGAACGTCTGATGAAACCACAACATTAGGAGGGGTGCAAGATTCAGATTTTTAAGGCCAGAGCACAAACCATGCTTTTTGTCTACCTTCATCATGCACCATTGATGTGTCCTTCTGAAGATTGGAGTGCCTCTTGGGAGCAATGGCTTGATAAATACTATTTTTTTTTATTATTGTAAATTGTTTTCTTGCCGTCTTCAAATATTTGGGAAGCATACTAAGAATGTACTAGGTTTCACTGTTATCAAAAACTGAACGATCATTTTGGCCGAACTGCCTCACTAGAAATAGCTTTTATAGTGTCAAAATGCAGCTAATAGGCTTTGGTATAAAAATAAATATATGTATTATCATGGTTTATGAAGTGTCATCATACTTGTAAGCTTAAATAAAATATAAGTATGCAATATTTAGGAAATTAATAATAGTGTAATTTATTGATTAGACTATCAAAACGAAAAATTGTTGTGGAAGCAACCGAGAGGTGTGACTATCGTTGCATATTTTGGCACCAATTTGATAGCATATATTATTTTTCTTGTATTATACTTGTATCATATTTCTACCCAAAAAAATTTATTTTGTTGAATAATTTATAAACCTACCAAAAAATATTTCTACGTTAAACAAATATTATACATGAATAATATTCTTTTCGTATATCAATAAATGAAGTATTTTTTTCTATAATAAATTTATTTTTTCCATGGAATAAAACATAATAGAACTAATGTTTAAATATATTTAAATTATAGTTATTTTTATAATTAATGAAATATTAAGATTTTTGTTGATGGGAAAATTTATAATAGATATCTATTTATAAATTGATTTTTAATAATAAAATTTATTAATTATAAAACACATTAAAAAAAAGTAAAAATGAATTTTTAATTTTAAACGATGATAATTGATATAGTTTAAATTTGTAACTGCAAAGAGTTTTATATGTTAAATTAAGTTTAATATTAATAGTTAATTTATTTTGAGTTATGAATCATTTATATTAATTTATTATTAATATTTGTGTGGATTGATTCTTTAGATTATAAACTATTGTCATTTAATTTTTTAGGTATAAGAAAATAGATTAATTAAGGTTGAATTACATCATTTTAATAAAAAATTTATAAAAATATTTTTTTTATGTAAAATAATAATTTTACCAGTATTTAAGAAGATAAATTGACAATTAATATGAAGCTTTTGTTTTTTTATAAAAAAAATATTTTAATAGTTTTTAATTGTTACTATTTTATTTAATTTTTTTAATAAAACTAAATATATATTTAAATAAATTTTGGTTAAAATATTAATAATATTGATTTTTCTTAAATAATTTCACCTTAAATTTTATTTTCAATCTTATTAAATGTTCGTGTTTTGATCACATTTCAAATAATTTATTTTTAATTTTTGTTTTAAATAAAGTAAACTGAATTACACTTTTCAATATAAAATATAAAAATGATACTAATACTTAATGTAAAGAATTTTTACCCTACCTATTATAATTATATTCTTAATAGTTTATTTTTTAAAATTAAACTAATCATATTTATATTTATATATTTTTTCATATTTTTATCATGTTTATATTTTATTGCAAATTTTTAACGTATTTTTATATAGAAAGAAACATATTATATTTTATACGTATATTTATTCAAATAATACTTATCTTATATTTTGTTCACTATATCCATTTTTCATATATATTGATTAGGTATTATATATTTTAGTACTTAATAAATTCTAAGATTAACTTGTGATCTAAATAGTATGAATTTTAATCCTATTATCATGAACCTAAGATCAAATCTCACCCTATAAAATTTATTTTATTTAATTAAAAAAACTTTAATATCTCTTTGTTAGAAAAAAAATATATGTTGTCAATTTATTTTTCAATTATTATCATTAAAGGACTCAAATGACCTAACATAAGGGACTATTGAGTCTTTAAGAGTTTCATACATCGAAAAAGTTGCACATATGTGAATTAAACTTTCGATCTATATAGGCATCCGAGACCTATAAGGGATAGATACATAACTCATTGAATCTTTTTGTGAGTTATATTTTAAATCGATTAATCATATCTGAATACGTAAATTAAGCAAATAACATAAGAAAAATAAAAAACAATATACTTAATTCAGCATACTAAACAAATAATCAGTAAATAAGAAAGTAGATATACATTAAACACACTAGTGATTGTTACCTCGCATGCTCTTATCCAAGCTAACAACATACATCAATATAGAAAACAACACATAGTATTCGAATCAAGAACTATATAGGCATTCGAGACCTATAAGGGGGTAGATACATAACCCATTGAATCTTTTTGTAAACTATATTCTAAATCGATCAATCATATCTGAATACGTAAATTAAGCAAATAACATAAGAAAAATAAAAACAATATACTTAATTCAACACATTAAACAAATAATCAATAAATAAGAAAATAGATATACAGTAAACACACTAGTGATTATTACCTCACATGCTCTTATCCAAGCTAACAACATACATCAATATAGAAAACAACACACAATATTCGAATCAAGAAAACATACTGTAAAAGATATAAATGATTTTTAATCACTTTAAAACCTCCAATGTGCGAACATATTTGACAAATAATGATTGTACTCTCACAATATGAATTAAGAAAATAGGATAGTAAAAATAAAAACAACAAGCTTAATTTAATACACTACAAAATAATTAGTAAATAAGAAAGAAGATATACAGTAAATACTATCAATGACATAAATTATGGACAAGATTACAAGATTTATTTTACCATAATTAGTGTATTAGTTGTATATATATTATTACCTAAAATAGATAAACAAAATATTATATATTTAGGTAATAGAATATTGTATATATTCTTACCTAAAATAGATTATACAATAATTCTTATTTAATAAAAAGGATCCTCGAGAAAAGGTCATTCAATCATTTACTAAAAAAATTCAAACACAAGTGACTGTTGCATAACATGCTTCTTTCTAAGCTAACAACATACATTAACATAAAAAACAACACACAGTATACAAATCAAGAAAACATACTGGAAAAGTTATAAAGGATTTTCAATCACTTCAAGACCTCCAATGTACGAACATGTTTGACAAATGATGATTGTACTATTACAACATGCGATCATACACAACACAACATGTAATGAAAAAATCCACATATGATCCAACTCTTAGGTTTCTTATGGAAATCACTCTATCGCAAGCCATTTATTAACAAGTATAAATGTAAATATCTATATCAATCGAGATACTTGTCCTAACTCTGCCTAAGTTGCTATTATTAGTTATCAAAATAGTAACTGATCCAAGTAGATCCAAGCTTTTATTCAAAGCTCTATCATCACGTGATGTGATCAACCATTGATGGATCAACCTTTTAATGTATATACATTGCAAACCTGTAACACTCAGCTCACACACGACACATAATCATATAAGCACCTTACCTATGGAAGCCATTGCGACATCGCAACACTCTACTAACACATAGTGACCAACTGACACACGACAACCCAACAAATAAGATCCTCATCTATGGACAAGGTTATTACTTCGCAACCCTACACTACCACACGACAACCAGTCGTCATGCAGTCACAAATTGAGAGAAACTCATTAAAATGATGTGCCTCTTCACTAATCAACCATGTGTTTTGATTTTCAAATTATCCTTATTCAATCTCACATTTTTTACACTCAATTAAGTGTTTGAGAAATATAAGAAAGACTTATCTTTGATGTCCAACATCTTATAGACAATAAATTATTTTTCATACCCGACTCTCAAAAGAAAAATAGAGTAAGAACGGACTAAAAAATCTTGTGCCAAAAGGGCAAAGTCTCTTCATGGATTCTGACCAAAGAAATAAGTATAATTAAAGGGGAATTTATAAAACAATTCAAAATCTCTCAAACCCTTGTCTACAAGGATACTGAGAGTAATAACTATACCTTGGTGAAAGTAATAACTATTACACACTTGTCGACCCACAATGGAGAGGGATGGTAAACCAATAGTGGGAACATTGAATTTTCCAGATTCATTAACATCGTTAACTAAAGATTAGGAGATAAATTGATATTGTTGATTTGGGTCGTATACGGAGATGGTGAATATTCGTCTTATTTTATTCTGTTCATGTCAATTTCTCTCTTATTCCTTTCCACTCATGCTTATTTTTTAACTACTATTTCCATTTTTAATTTCTCTTGCTTCATATTTAAATTATCAATCAATTTTCATTTGATTTTGTTGCCTCAGTTCAATTTATTTGTCAATAATTTTTTAAGAGTTAAATTCTCATTGGACTCACTTTTCTAAATTTCTTTTGACTTATTTCCTCTCTGGAATTGATCTAATAGACTCCATTTTGGATCTATATTGAGTGTATTGTAAAAGATAGACTAAGAAATATGACTTGGAATTGAAGAAGCCTCCTACGATCTTTTTGGAAGGAAAGTTGATATTAATGTTCTAGTTGGGAATTTGAACTCAAAATAAATATTAAATTATTAGTTTCTTGGTTTGTTTCCTGGAATTATGTTATTTATTTTTTTGGTATCAAGTCTAGTTGATAATTTTTTTATATCTTGTTATTGCTTTCATTTTAGTACTTTAATGCTGGTTTAGGTTTTACAAGTGATATGTCTCTATTATAAAATGCTACTCGTTTTTCTTTTTACTATGTTGGATTACGCTGATGATATGTGAGTTCTTTCTTATATATTTATCTAATAACACTTTGTTAGAAATTGAGATTATTATCTCAAATACATCTTAGGTTTTACATTTTTTTCAAAATTACCCTTGGGTTTTATTTAATATCAAAAATATCCATGAACATTATCAACGTTATATCTCCGTTTAACATTAGGGACAAAATGATAATCTCACCCCTATACATTTTTCATTCCCGTGGGAAAAAAATCAAAATTACCCCCGTGGTTTTCAATATCTTTAGAAATATCCTTAACGTTTAAAAAAACTACAATACCATTAAGGTTTAAGGTATCTTCAAAAATGCCCTTATTATTTAACCGAAGCATAAAAAGCCGTGAAAAATCACATCAATATCTAAAAAAATATTTTCTATCCTTGCCTATATAGTTTTTTGAATATTATCGTTGAGAATATTATCGCAAATACTCTTGAAGTTTTGCTTTTCTTCAAAAATACTCATGCTATAATAATTAATTTAACTTTATCAAAAATACTTCTACTATAATAATTAATTTAACTTTATCAAAAATACACGTACTACAATAATTAATTTAACTTCATCAAAAATGTACCTACTATAATATTTAATTTATTTTTATAAAAAATATCTCTGCTACAATATTTAATTTATCTTCATCAAAAATACCCTACTTCTCAATAACATGATATAAAATATTTTCCAAAAATATTTAACTTGATATTTTGTGCTTTGTTAACTTAATTTATCTTCAGGGGTATTTTCTAAAAATATTTTATATCGTGTTATTGAGAATCAGGGGTATTTTTGTTGAAGATAAATTAAATATTGTAGCATGAGTATTTTTGATAAAGTTAAATTAATTATTGTAGTAGAGATATTTTTGATAAAATTAAATTAATTATTATAGCAGGAGTATTTTTGATAAAAATAAATTAATTATTATAGTAGGAGTATTTTTGAAGAAAAGAAAAACCTCAAGGATATTTATGATAATATTCTCAACAACAATATTCAAAAAGCTATATAGGTAGAGGTAGAAAGACTTTTTTTTATATTGATGTGATTTTCACGATTTTTTGATACTTCTGTTAAATAATAAGAATATTTTTGAAGATACCTTAAATCTCAGAGGTATTGTAGTTTTTTTTTAAATATTAAAAATACTTCTGAAGATATTAAAAATCTCGGGAGTATTTTTGATGTTTTTCCTAAAAATTATATCTTGTTGATTCCTTTGATGTCTACTTTAGCTTACTAAACATGGAGTCTATGTTGTATATATCTTTCTTATTTTACCTAATTTTATGATTGTATTTGGTTTTGTTAACAAAGTTTCTTCTCCAAAAAACATCACATATGAATGTTATTTGGTAATATACACATTTACTTAGGAATGTTAGTTTTCTTTGTAGGAATCAAAATTCGTGGAAAATTAAATATTTTTGGATAAAAGATGATATTTTTCTCTATATTTTAATATCTTAATAATGAAAAATTAATATTATAATATATGAGACAAAAAATATAATAATAATTTTTAAATTAATAAAATAAATAATTTATTTAGAGCTATAATTTACACTTTATTTTTAAATTTATTAGATTTAATTATATAATAAATAAATATATTTAAAATTTTATGATAGCTTAAATCATTAAAGATTCAATTGATTTTAATTTATTTATTAATCCTCTAATCTTTTAATTTCATAAAATATTTGAACATTATCTCCTATGACAATCTTTTACTTATTTTCCTTTATTTGTTTATTCTTATTTTAAATAAGCTAAAATACAAAATTGATCTATAAATTTTTAATTAAATTTACACATAAATTTTTTAACTTTTAAAATGTACTATTTAGTTCTCAAAATTTTAAAACTTTATATAGATATTCAAACTTTTAAATTATATGATTTATTTCTCAAATTCTTAAAATTTCACATATACATTATAAACTTTTGATTAAGAAATACATATTTTATTAATCAAGTAATGATATATATATGAAATTTTAAAAATTTATAGATTAAATTATAAGATTTAAAATTTTAAAAATTACTTATAAAACTTTAATTTTAAAAATTAGAAAGAACAAAAAGTATATTTTAAAATTTAAAGATAATAATAATCTTTAATATTTTAAGTAATAATATTTATCTAGAGAAAAGGATACTAGTCTAAATCTTACATTAATATTAGTAGTTTAAATTTGATAAAATATCTTATTCCCAACCCCACCCCACCCCGATTGGCATCCATAAATTACTAGAATTTAAATATAGCATATCTCATGTAAGTGGGTTGTCACAACCTTATTTTTCAAGTAGCGATCGTGCGACACTTAACACTGTCCGTTGCACTAAGCATGCCTTTGAATCCAAATGAAACTCCAAAGAGAATAGAAAGAGAGTTTGTAAAGAATGCTTTGTATTGCTCTAGAGAGAGTTTACCATACAAGATGCTAAGGATTCCCAAGATGATTACAAATGAAGACCAATGGGTCTATTTATAGTGTGGCTCTAAGCTTAAGGCTATGCCACCACTTTCTAGATTCTACTTTCTAGATTCTTTTAGTTCTAGAATATACAAGAGTGTTTTTGTTTTATCTACAATATGCCACAAGGTTCTAGGATCTTCTAGCCAACTCTAGAGTCTTTTAGGTTTGTCTAGTTCTTTCATGCAAGTTCCGGGATGTTCCGTAAGCTTCCAGCGGCTTCTACATCCTTCATGGAAATGGTTAAAGGATTCTCTATTAATTCATTCTCTTCGACCCTCTCATTAGTTTTTTTCTTGTTTTTCTGGGTCAATAGCTTTAACAATAAGAGTTGGCGGAGAAATGGGCTTGTGTATTTCTTCTAACTCTTTTCCACTTCTCAATGTAACTGCTTTACAATGCTCTTTTCCTTCCCTTTTTGGATTGACTTTGGTATCACTAGGTAAAGCTCCTTGAGGGCGGTTGTTGACAGCAGTAGCTAGTTGACCCAATTGAACTTCGAGATTTCTAATAGATGTTGCCTGATTCTGGAGAATAGTCTCATTCTTAGTCATGTATTGAGCAAACATATCTTCCAATGAAGGCTTTCTCTCTTGTTGTGGGACTTGATTATGAAAACCTAGAGGATGAGTGGGCTTCATAGAAGATGATTGGCCTTGATTATTACTCCAAGAAAAATTAAGGTGATTCTTCCATCCTGGATTGTAAGTGTTGGAATAGAGATTGTTTTGATTCCTATTGTAATTGGAAACAAAATTGACAGATTCAGCGTTGTGAGGACATCTCTCACTGGCATGATTTCCATTGCAAATTTCACATGCCACAAAAGGACTCTGAATAGAATGGACACCCATGGTATCCATCTTTTTTACTAATGCGGATACTTGTGCAGTTAAAGCGGTCATAACATCAATCTCATGAATTCCAGCTGCTTTCTTAGGCAACATCCTCTCTGATGCCCACTCATAACTATTTGAAGCCATTTCCTCTAATAAGTTGTAAGATTCATCAATTGATTTCCCCATTAGAGCACCACCTGCTGCAGCGTCAATCATGTTTCTGGTTTGTCCCATCAAACTATTATAAAATGTTTGAACTTGAAGCCACTTCGGTAATCCGTGGTGAGGACATCTTCTAAGTAGCTCCTTGTACCTCTCCCAAGCTTCATATAATGATTCTGAGTCGAACTGCATAAAAGTGGTGATTTCATTCCTCATCCGTGCAGTCTTTGCCGGTGGAAAGTATTTGGCCAAAAAAATTTGCGCCAAATCCTCCCAAGTAGTGATAGATCCACATGGTAATGAATTCAACCAATTTTTAGCCTTTTCCCTAAGTGAAAAAAGAAAAAGTCTCAACCGAATAGCATCATCAGTGACTCCATTATGCCTAAAAGTGTCACAAATCTCTAGAAAGTTTGCAATATGGGAGTTTGGATCATCATGGGGTAAACCTCCAAATTGAACCGAAGTTTGAATCATATGAATTATTGTAGGCTTAATTTCAAAATTATTAGCTTGAATTGATGGTCTTCTTATGCTTGAATGAATGCCGTCAACCATAGGCACTGCATAATCTCTTAAGGATTCTGGTTCTTCTACTTCTGGAATTTTATTATCCATAACTAGATGTTCTAAGGTGTCTTGTTTATTATTTTTCTTTAAATTCAAAATAGTTCTATGGATTTCTAGATCTAAAGGAACTGTGTCAAGATTTCTTATGCGTCGCATACAACGTTTCCCTTAATCCAAAAATCTAACAAGAAATAAGAAATAAATAAATCTAATAAAAATAAAAAAACATAAATAAACACACAAATCTAAGAAAATACCACTAAGCAATAAAACCAAATATTAAATTTTTTTTAAAACTAAAATCAGATTAATTGGAATTATTATCAACAATGAAAATGGTAAAACAAAATCCCCGGCAACGTCGCCAAAAACTTGTTGTGTGTTTTACAACACACAAAAAACGTGCAAGTATACACGATCACAAGTAATAATATGATAAATAAATTATCGTTCCCACAGAGAAATGTTACCAACTCTTGTTAATTACTAAAATTATTTAAACCTAATTTTATTCAAACAATCAATAATTTTATGCAGTTTGACTTAATCAATAATTTTATTTCTTTTTAACAATTTTTATGAAAATTCTAGGATTGCAGTTTACCCAAATTAATTCACTTGAATATTTTATTCTCTCTTGATTTATGCTCTCATGTTTTAAGTTATTAACCAAGAACTCCTAATTTATCCATATATCTCTTTCAAGCTCCATACAGACACATCCAGTTAAAATGATTCACTATATTTTTATGAGAATTAATTTCAACCAGATTTATTAAGTTCTGAGTTCTCAAAAAGTTACACATACAATAAAAGTATATTTCTATCCCTTATGTATATACATTATTTTATCCCGAGCAACACACAAAAATTCTTTTTTCAAGTTTATTTAAGTGCCACATATCAGTTAATTAATCTTTCGATAATTAAAAGCATTTAAAGCAGGTAAAATAAACAACTTAAAACAGTTCCACAAATCATTCAAAAATAATTACTTCAAGTTTCATAATTTACGTAACACTGCAATCCTAGAACAAATAGATTAGTTCATAGGAGAAATTAAAATTACAACACCACAAAAATAAAACATTGCAGAGAAACAAAAATTAAAAGAAAATGAGTTAGGAGAAACTCTTTCACGATTCCTCAATGAAAAATAATTTCTTCCATTTCCTTCTTCTTCGTCAACCTCTTTCTCTGTAATTTCCCTAAGATAATACACAACAAAAATGTCAAAATAAAATGTTCTGCGTGTAAAAGAGACACGCAGAGAGGAAAAATGAAAACTTCTTAAGAGGAAATAATTAAAGAAAATCAGAGAACTGTAAAATCCTTCAAAAATTTGAGAGAGAACTCTCTGCTCAAAAAAATGAAAAACGAAGAAGAGAAAATTCTACAAAAAACTAAAACAAAACCAAAAACGTGTCAAAATGAAAATTTCCGTAACATATATCCCCCACTTTTCAATTATTCCTTTTTTTATTATTATTATATTAGTGGGGGACACAAATAAATGGGGGGAAATAAAAAAACATCACGCGTGAAAACAATTCTGCGCGTTTCTAATTTTTTTCTTCTTCTACGCATGCCACGTGTTGCCATGTGATTGGCTACGAGCAATTCAGAGACACGTGTCAGTGTTTCATTGGACGGGAAAGTTGGGCTCATGGAGAAACGATGGAGCGCAACGCACGTGATTTTGTCGAAGAGTGATTCGGTGCGTGACAACTGGATCCACGTGCTTCAATCTAGACCGTTCAACTGATCCAACGGTGAGCGATGCGCCTCGGAGAAATTCTACGTAGCCGACATGTGGGTCTCAACCTGCACGCCAGTCTGCGCGGCTAGTGGGCCCCACTTGGGCGTCGATCCGCATGAAACAGAATCTATGCCTACGCGATTTTGTTGAGTTTGATCTGGACGCACGAATCTCAACCGTTTCTTCTTTGATCGGACGGTCCACGTTTCGCGCGTGGGTATGGCGAGTGGTTCTTCTCACCTGCGCAGAAAAATATACTTTCTTAATTGCATTTTGACCAACAAATTTATTTCAAATTACATTTCAACTTTCTTTAATTACAATTTAGCCCTTTTCTAATTTAAATTAAATTTTTAAACTTTTAATAATTAAAATTAAGCCCGATTTAAATTTAAATTATATTTTCGACTTTTATAAATTGGAATTAAACACTCTTTTATTTGAAATTATATTTTTGGACACAAAATTGCAATTAAGTACGTTTTCGATACAAATTATTTAATTTTTATTAAAAAAATATAAAAAACAGTAAATACTAATTTATTCATCGAAAATTAACTAAAATCATTGAGAACATAACAATTATAATTAATAAAATAGGTGAAAATAACTATATAAAATATAGTTATCACCAGTCCAAGCACTGAGATTGACCTTAACTCCACGAGCAACTCCATGCAATGGTAGTGTTGCCGAGTTAACCGCTTTGAGAGATCCCCCTCCACGGATTACCTTAAGGCCTAGTCGTTTTGCTTCTTCCACTGAAACAAAGTTATGAGATGCACTTGTGTCGACCAAAGCCTTGGCGACCTTCCCGTTTATGACTGCATCTATATACATCAAGCCTTTAGGGGTCTTTGGGGCGCTCTGCATTGCACCAAGTAGGCGCAAATAACCCATCTTTTCACCTTTGTCCGATTCACCTCCATCTTGATCATGTGTGGAGGCAACTAAGGCACTCAATGCCTTTCTTTTCGGACATTCACGTGCCTAATGCGGTCCGTCGCAAATGAAGCACGTCACACGGGGCTTCAAGGCACCACGATCCTCATTTTCCTTCCCCTTATCCCGTGGTTTGAATGAGGAGTTGTCTTTATGATTCTTAGGTCCTTGACTTTTAGCGTGGCCTCCCCACTCTTTCCTCCAACAAACTTTTTATCTGTGGCTTTTGAGCTATCCTTGTTTGTGGAGTAGTCAATAAAGCTTTTTGCAGTCGCAATGGTTGAAGACAAGTCTTGGACACCACATCGCTTGAGCTCGAGGTTAGCCCACGATTGGAGACCATCCATGAACAAGAATAGGCCATCCTTGTATGATGTGTCAGGAACTTCAAGCAGCAAGTTTGTGAACTCTTTCTCATAATCCCTTATACTATCGGCCTGCTTTAACCGTCGTAGTCGGCCTCTTGCCTCATCTTCAGCATTTACGGGAAAGAACTACATTTTGAACTCCCTTTTGAAATCTTCAAAGGTATTAATTGTGCAAACCCCTTGATAACTATATTTTATATAGTTATTTTCATCTATTTTATTAATTATAATTGTTATATTCTTTACAGTTTTTAGTTAATTATAGTATTAATAAATTAGTATTTACTGTTTTTTATAAATTTTAATAAAATTAAATAATTTGTATCGAAAACGTACTTAATTGCAAATTTGTGTCCAAAAATATAATTTCAAATAAAAGAGTTTTTAATTGCAATTTATAAAAATCGAAAATATAATTTAAATTAAAATCGTGCTTAATTTTAATTATTAAAAGTTTAAAATTTTTAATTTAAATTAGAAAAAAGCTTAACTGCAATTAAAGAAAGCGTAGAAATTAATTTGAATTATATTTGTGGGTCAAAATGCAATTAATAAAAGGTTGAATTTCTGCGCAGGAGAAGAGCCACTCGTGCCATTCACAACGCCCAACACACACCGCTCGATCATCTCATCAACGGTCAAGATTTGGCGCGTGATAACTGTATTTTATATAGTTATTTTCACCTATTTTATTAATTATAATTGCTATGTTTTCAATGTTTTTAGTTCATTTTAGTTTAATAAATTAATATTTACTGTTTTTTATATATTTTAATAAAATTAAATAATTTGTATCGAAAAATTTAATTAATTGCAAATTTGAGTCCAAAAATATAATTTCAAATAAAATAGTATTTAATTGCAATTTATAAAAGTCAAAAATAAAATTTAAATTAAATTCGGGCTTAATTTTAATTATTAAAAGTTTAAAATTTAATTTAAATTAGAAAAGAGCTAAACTGTAATTAAAGAAAGTTGAAAATGTAATTTGAAATAGATTTGTGGGCCAAAATCCAATTAATTAAAGTTTAAATTTCTACGCAGGTGAGAAGACCACGCGCCAAAATGCACGCGCGACACGTGTGCCATTCACGCCCGACCAGAACGCGTGGGTGCAGAATTGTTTACGCGTCTCGGCGCCCGAGTGGGGCCCACCTGCCGTGCAGGCCGGCGTGCAGGTGGGACCCACTTTTCTGACGCGTCAACCGCTGTCCCCCACGTACGCGCGCGTCTGATCCTGTGCGCTGATCTCAGCGTGCGCCCGGATTTTCCTCCAATCAGAATCTGCCACGTGTTCCTTTTGAATCCCTTCCTAAAATCAACAACTGCCACCTGTCCCCTTCTATTTTTCAGCCAATAATGTAACGACACGTGGCATGTTACGATGAGCGCGAAAGCGCAGGATCGCGCCCGTATGTGGCCGTTTTTGTCCGTTCCTTTTTGTCGCCGGTGCCGTTTCCAGCGTCCAATGAGAAGCTGCCACGTGTCCGCGTTAATTCATTTCAGCGAATCAGACGCTGACACGTGGCACGCATAATGAATTAAAAATTGCAGAATCGGCGCCCCTGTCTCACGAGTGAATTTATTTAATATTTTGGATCCGATTTTCGATACGCGTTATTTAATTTTTCGATAAAAAATTATTACGCGTTTTATTAAAAAAATAAAATAAAAAATGTAATATTTTAGATGTATTATTTTTGGGTATAAATAGGAGATAAAATGAGAGTTTTAAAAAGTTTTTTGTGAGTTTGTAATTTTTGGGGTGTTTGTGTGTTGGTTGTGGAACACGCAGAAGCCATTTTTGGCTTTTGTTGTGTTCTGCGTGTGCCAAAAATTTGTTCTAAGTTATGTTTTAATTTTCCTTCTTCTTCATCTTAATTTTCTGTAGGTGTTGTAATTTTAATTTTAATTTTATGAAGTAATTTAATTTTTCTAGGGTTGCATTTGATCTAAATTTATGATGCTTTTATTGTAATTATTTTTGATAGATTTATAAGACGTTCGATTTGTTCGTTCTATTTTGTGTTTAATGCTTTTTGATTATTTATGAATCTTATCGAAACGATCCATGGCACATGAATAAACTTGGAAGAGGCATTCGTGTGTATATTGCTCGTAAATAGAATGACATGTATGATGAAGGATAAGAATATACCCTAATTGTATGTGTGACCATTTGAAAACTTAAAACGTAATTAATTTCGGTGAATTTAATTCTCAAAGAGATATAGTGAATTAATTTGACGAGGTGTGTTTGTACGGAGCTCGGAAGAGATGTATGAATAAAATTAGAAGTTTTCGGTTGACAAATTAAATGTACTAAAAAATATAAATCAAAAGAAAATAAAATGATTTGAGTTGATTAATTTGATGAAAAATTGCAATCCTAGATTTCTTTTATTTTGTTTTAACTCTTTTCTTACATTTATTCGAATCAACGATCGTTTTGAATAAAATCAGATTGAGATAATTTTAGTACTCAACAAACTATAGTTACAAATCTCCGTGGGAATGATACTTTACTTACAAATTTTATTACTTGTGACCGTGTATACTTGCACGTTTTTGTATGTTGAAAAACACGCAACATCGCGTGAAATCCAGACGCAGCAAAAGCGAGTGGGTCGGGAATTCCTGAAGCGCGCAGCTCGGCACACGTGGGGCCCACTGCCGTGCAGGGTGGGACCCACATGTCGGCTGCGCAGAATTTCCCCGAGACGCATCGCTCACCGTTGGATCAGTTGAACGGTCCAGATTGAAGCACGTGGAACCAAGCTGTCGCGCACCGAGCCGCTTGTTGACAAAATCCTGTGCGACGCGCTTCATCCAAGCAGCGTACACCCTCACGTTTCAACGACAAAGAAGCAGCCACGTGTCTCCTAAATATTACAGCCAATAACATGATGACACATGGCGTGTGTTTGGTAAAATAAAAATGTAGAAACGACGCCCATTTCCAGCCGTTGTAAAGTTTCAACGTGGGAAAATTGTGTGTGTTGCGGTCCATCCTTTCTCCATGCGCCCGACATGCCCATCCAATGAAAAGCAGCAACGTGTCTCTGAATTTCTCGCAGCCAATCACATGGTGACACGTGGCATGCGTAAAAAAAAAGAAAAAAAATCAGAAACACACAGAATGGTTTTCACGCGTGGTATTATTTTAATTCCCCCATTTATTTTTGTCCCCCACTAATAAAATAATAATAATAAAATAAAATAAAAAGAATAATTGGAAAGTGGGGATATATTTTACGTGAAAAAAAAATCATTTACGCGTTTATTTGGGGTTGGAGAGTTCTTTTTCTTTTGAGTTTTTTTTCTAGCACAGGGTTCTTACTCGTTTTTCATTTTTCTCTCTTTAGAATTTTTTTCATTTTTCCTCTCTGCGTGTCTGGTTTAACACGCAGAACATTTTATTTTGACATTTTTGTGTGTATTATCTTAGGGAAATTACAGAGAAAGAAGTTGACGAAGAAGAAGGAAAGGGAAGAAATTATTTTTCATTGAGGAATCGTGAAAGACTTTCTCCTAACCCATTTTCTTTTAATTTTTGTTTCTCTGCAATGTTTTATTTTTGCTGTGTTGTAATTTTAATTTCTGCTATGAACTAATCTATTTGTTCTAGGATTACAGTGTAGTGTAAATTATGAAACTTGAATTAATTATTTTTAAATGATTTGTGGAACTGTTTTAAGTTGTTTATTTTATCTGTTTTTATTGCTTTTAATTATTGGAAGATTAATTAACTCATATGTGTCACTTAAATAAACTTGAAAAAGGAATTTTTGTGTGTTGCTCGGGATAAAATAACGTATATACATAAGGGATAGAAATATACTTTTATTGGATGTGTAACTTTTTGAGAACTCAGAACTTAATAAATCTGGTTGAATTTAATTCTCATAAGAATATAGTGAATCATTTTAACTGGATGTGTCCGTATGGAGCTTGAAAGAGATATATGGATAAATTAGGAGTTCTTGGTTAACAACTTAAAACATGAGAGCATAAATCAAGAGAGAATAAAATATTCAAGTGAATTAATTTGGGTAAATTGCAATCCTAGAATTTTCATAACAATTGTTAAAAAGAAAAGAAAATTATTAATTAAGTCAAAGTGCATAAAATTATTGATTGTTTGAATAAAATCAGGTTTAAATAATTTTAGTAATTAACAAGAGTTGGTAACATTTCTCTGTGGGAACGATAATTTATTTATCATATTATTACTTATGACCGTGTATACTTGCACGTTTTTTTATGTTTGCAAAATAGACAACACCCTTCGTTTCACATCTCCATACCTCCGTCTCTACCACAACATCGTAGTGTCAGACAAATACATGGCTGCAGTTCGGATCTTGCTGGCATGGTTCGTTATGCCAGTAGCCTCAAAATATTGTTCCAGCCCCCATAGGAAGTTCTCAACTTCCCTAGCATTCCTAACACCATTGAAGGTCTTAGGCTTGAGAACATCTACCCTCTTAGCTTCAATGACATTGGTTGTGCTAGTTCCCGCGGCCATCGCCCGCTTACATAGAGCTAGATCACCACTCATGTCCTCCACTCTAAGCAAGACATTAGCAAGTTCTCTTTGGACAAGATTCCTTACCTTGGCAAGTTAAGTTTTTAACCCATCAATCTCTTGCCTTAATCTGTCATCTAGCTCGTTAAGGGACATCTTGACCGCTGCATGGATCTCAACATCCTCAGCCTCCAAGCCATTGCAACGTTCTTCTAAGTTGTCCACCCGATCAAACAGCTCCCCTAAGCTATCCTATGCACTCCCAACTCGTGCTTCTAACCTAGAAAGTATGTCTTTTGACTTGGCTCGAGATTCCTTTGATGGTTTCCAGGTTTCCGCACGGCCACGTTCCATAGGTGGAACATCGACGCTTGGTGTAGATGGAGCAGTGTTCTTCATTATGCCAAAGGTATAAATGATTCAACCGAAAGCTCTGATACCAACTGTCACGACCTTATTTTTCAAGTAGCGATCGTGCAGCACTTAGCACCGTCTGTTGCATTAAGACTGCCTTTGAATCCGAATGAAACTCCAAAGAGAATAGAAAGAGAGTTTGTAAAGAATGCTTTGTATTTCTCTAGAGAGAGTTTATCATACAAGATGCTAAGGATTCCCAAGATGATTACAAATGAAGACCAATGGATCTATTTATAGTGTGACTCTAAGCTTAAGGCTACGCTACCACTTTCTAGATTCTACTTTCTAGATTCTTCTAGTTCTAGAATATACAAGAGTATTTTTGTTTTATCTACAATATGCCACAAGGTTCTAGGAACTTCTAGCCAACTCTAGAGTCTTCTAGGTTTGTCTAGTTCTTTCATGCAAGTTCCGGGATGTTCCGTAAGCTTCTAGTGGCTTCTACATCCTTCATGAACCATCCGGCATGTTCTAGAATATTTTAGCTCATTCTAACACCCTCCAACGTACTTTCTCATGTAAAAAAGTCTAAATCCTTCAAACAAGTACCATTTATTTGGATTTCGTGTGATAATTCAAGCGGGACGTGACATGGTGCTCACAACACATAATAAAAATACATTATATTTTAATTATATTATTCAATATTATTTAAATATTAAAATTTTATAAATTTTCTTTCTTCCGTCTCTATTATATTTTTATTATTAAAATTTTATAATTTTTTTTTCATCTTATTAAATATAAAAATATCCATCTATATAAACATAATTAAATCGTACATCAATTATTTATCGAATTTCATTACCGGATATGTCCTCTGCCTCCGTGCAAGTGCTTAATACAATGTCTCTTTCTCCGCATGCCCTCAGTTTGCCAGCTCAATATTCCGTTCAGTCTCCCAACGTCTACCTTTCGATGCTAACGGCAATGGCGACGTCATTACTCTCCCTTTATTATCAGAGAAAATAACGTCGTTCAACTAAGAAACCGTGAGCCTAAATTCTCATCTTTCACATGGCGCCATAGGCCCATTTCTGGCTCAATCTCTGTCTTTCTCTCTATCTTCTATAATCATTTTCTTTCCTCAGGAAAAAAAGTTCCTCTACTGCTTGAATTCATGTCTGTACGCAATCGCTATTCCTTATTTGATTAAATTTATGCCAATTTTTTTTTCAATTTGTTTATATATATATATATATATATATATATATATATTTGTTCTGATGCTTATTTTGTTTGATTCTTGAACTAAATTTGATAGGTTGGAGCCTTAACGCATAAATTTGACAATTACATGTTTATTTGATGCTAACGAATTACGAACAATTTGCTATTTGTTTTTCTTATCCATTAATTTTGTGCAAAATTCATGGTTTTCTGATAAGATGGAATGGTACTGTAAAACCGATTATTTATGGATTTAAAATTACATTTATGTAAATTGTAGTGTTTGGAGTGAATGATATGGTTTTCCTTATTTAATTGTAAAATATCGTAGAATCTGGTTTTGTAGGATGTTCTGCAATCTGAAAGCGAAAGTAGTTTTGGCAGACCAACAATGAAAAATAAAGGGATTATGATGTTATGCTTTGTGTTTGTATATTATACGGTTATTTATACGTTTTACAGCCCTTTTAAATTAAATGTGGAAATCAACTAGATAGTTTTTATGATCCTATATGAGTCCCACATCCTAAGTATGGGATTGACATGTGGGTTAATAACCACTTGGAACCCTTCCTTAGAAACCTGGTTTTTGTTATTATTGGCATCAGAGCATGCATCCCGTGGGCTGGCTTTTGTCATGGTGGAGTGACAGTGGAGGAAGGCTGCTATGATAGGGTCGGATTTGTTAAGTCATCCAGACCAAAATATGGTCTCCATTGGGTCTGAAAGAAAGAAGTAACCTTGTTGTGGATAACGAGTCCAATAAGTATGGGCCTTCGAAGTGCCGTTCCCTTAATGGTTAATGTCAAATCTGAAAGAGGGTTCTTATTGAGGTGGAAGAATCCGGAATATTGGTCAACGTGGATACCTGTTCTAAAGGATGGTGGAATTTTACATAGCTAATTGCATCCTACGTTGCTTAGTATGGGATTGACATTTGGGTAATAACCACTTGCCCACCCTTTCCCTACAAGTCGGTTTTGTAGAATGAGTTCTACTTAAAGTGATTTGATACCATAGATAATATAGTTGCATTTCTTTTCTAATGTGAGAGGCAAATTTAGTTATATTTGCTTTCTTGGGAACTAGAATGTAGGTGGGAATTTGAGATATTTTCTTTGTCTTTCAGTTTTTTGGATAGGACATCAAATGTTGCTCATAGTATTTCGTGTGATTAGTAATGCAGTATATTGTCCAGTCAAGAACTCAGGTGGCTTTCAATTCTTGTGTCCATGATATTTGCGTCTAAATTTCTTTCCTATTTCTTTTTTCATGTATGAAAGTCCCAACCTTTTTTCTCAATGTTACGCAAAAGGCAAGGTGTATGAGCTTTTATTTTTGAATCCAATCCTTATTTAAGGGTTTTTGTAATCAGGGAATCAATTAGAAAAGGCATATGTACTATGTAGGATTGTTAGCTTTCAATGTTTACTTTTTCTGAGAATTCCTATGGAGGAAGACATGAAATTGATATTTAGCATGTTTTGGTTGGCTAGTAATAAATGGTAGCTTGGGAAGTACAAAAGAAATAACATTGAGTTAAACTTGCACATAAAAAAGCTGCAAAAAAAGTCAGATTAAACCTGTATCTGTGAGATTCTTGGACAATCATATGAAGATCTTAATAAATGTCACTCACTTTCTCTATATCATCAAGGCTGAATTAATCTGTATTCTATCGTTTTGCATAAAACAATCCAGTTATAGTTTGTTTATTTGAAGTAAATTTCTAGAGGTACTTTGTGTTTTTTTAAAGTGAATGAGTCGAATCAAAACACTTTCCAAAAAGTTGCACTTTCTCCTGCAGGAAAAAGGTCGACCACTGCCAAAATTTGGTGAGTGGGATGTCAATGACCCGGCTTCAGCTGAAGGATTTACTGTGATATTTAACAAGGCTAGGGATGAGAAGAAAACTGGTGGTAAACTTGAGTCTCCAGGAAAGGTTGATCCTAACATCGAGCCTACCAGACATGGAATGGATCCTGGGAAGCCTCAGTCTGTATGTTGTTCTCATTTTCACTTCTTTATTTCTTTCTCCAATGGTTTAATACTGAGTGAAGGTGCCAACGCCAACGCTATTGTTTTCTTTTTTGGATTTTGTAAACAATGAAATGTTGCCTTGTTTTTGCCAGTCAGACTAGCTTACAGAAAAACAAGTGCCATCTAACTTCTTTCTTATAGAAGTTTTTCAAAGATATAGTACTTTGTTGTTATAGGAAATAATTGTTGAAGAGTATAAATAATTGTTAAGTTCACCTCCTACAAACTTGAGCTTTTGGGAGAGTTGGTTTTCTAACAACTTCTATATGGTATCAGAGCAATAAAGTCTTAGAATTAAATCCCTGTGATAACCTCTAAAATCAATTAAATTTTTCAAATTTAATGTGTCTTGCAAAAGGATAAGGAAACACACCTTGTGGAAAATTCAAGTGATGGCCATTTGCAAAAACAAAGTAGTTCATACTTGAGGGGAATGTTAAAGAGTATAATGATTATTAAGCTTATCTCTTATAAATGTGAACTTTTGGGAGAATTAGTGTCTGATATTTCTATAATAATTTCACATTATTTTGAATTAAATTGTATTAGATAAGAAGAAAATGGAAGTTTTTCAAGAAGAGACATGATTGCTTCATGAAGTGTAGAGTTAAGCTCTTCGTATTGGGTGCATCATTTGCTTAAATCTTTTCAAAATTATATTTTCTTAACAACACATTACTCTATAATTAAAAAACTACTGCTTGGGTTAAATTCCTTACCTTCTTCCCTCAGAAAAAAAATGGTTTTGCTGCATGCATGAACCACCTACACAATCTTGACAAGGAACTTATAATTCAAGTGCTTCCATGGAAGAGCATGCATGTTGTTCTTTACAAGCTCCACCATATTTTTCCATAGAAGGCAGGAGCTGAGAAAAGTGATAGGTCCTGCTAGAAAATTCACTGTGTTGTAAAATTGAATTTTGATGGGAGGAGTAAACGAGACAAACACATACTGTATCTATATATTGTCTGATAATTATGATTATTATTAGAGTTCAATTTATTTCTCTCGCATCCGGACCGATCTATGTATCATCGTAAGTCTCATTTTTTCTCACTTTTCTTCCATGGACAAACTCTTTGCTGCTCTTCTGCTAATCCCACGTTCTACAATGGTCTTGGTTGAGAATTGAACCGCAAGTCCCTCTCCCTGTTATCATCTTGCTTTGATATCGTGTACTGGATCACCCTAAATGGACGATGGTGAACCATCAGAATTCCCATGACCCTTTGTACTAGAAATCATCAGCATTTGGCATAAATTTATGGCTTCATCTTCTGCTGTCTTAGATTCTTGTGTGGTTCTTCCAAATCTAAAAGGCTTTCTTGTTGTCTTCTCAGACTTGGAACCTTTGAAGCAACTCTCATACTTTGAAGCAACTCTCATACATTAGCACAAAGATGGCACATGGTATGACAAGACCATTTTGGATTTCTTTAGCATGGGTTGTATGCGAGCCTAGATTGCATGTACTCCTCTCTTAATATAAAAGTGGGGGTTTTTTGAAGTCATTTTACTCGTGTCAAATAGATACTTTAGTCACATTGTTTTCACAAAGAATACATAAGTTACTCTCTTGTTAAAAATGAGACGATTTAGTCGCTTTTTAAACAATGATTTAATATTTTATTATTAAAACTTGAGCAAAATAATTGATATCAATTTTCCCCCTCTTCTCGTCTTCGGTCGTGCCATTTTCTTCTTTTATTATGGTCTTTTTAATAATTTTCCCTCTCACTAGATATTTTCTCCCTTACATTTTTCTCTTCACTTCAAATTCCCTTCCAATTAACTACTTTGTTTACTATAAGAAGATATAACAATTTTTTAAAAATTTATTTCGCATTTTTGGTGTAGAGTTTATACATCTCCTAAGTTATTGTAATGGATATACTAGTCTATTATTCTATCGACGTACAATTTTTTTTAGAAAGTGCATTAAATTGTTTGTTATTTCTTTTTCCTTTTTCATTTAAAAAATTATATGTTATTTTTTTGAGAAAATGATAAAAGTAGTACCCTTAAAAAATTTAATCACAAAATAGTACAATTTATATCTAATTTATACATTTTTATTATTTAAAAAAGTTTGACACATCATTATACATTTCATATTGTTTAATCAGACATTTTTCAAATTAAATTATGACCATTTAGATATGTTTGATGTTAAATGTTATCTAATTAAATCTTTTTAAATGATATTGGGATGTTATTTTTGTCATTATAAATTTTAAAGATGATTTTTGATAATTTACCTATTTTTTTTTCTGAATGAAAAAATTCATTTATCATCTTTGACGAATATGTAGTTTATTTATTCTAAATCAATATTGACTATTTTGTTTTTGATCTTAATAATAAAATAATATGTCATGGTTTAAATAATGATTAATTATTTGTTTTTAATAAATGAATGACCTGTATCTTCTTTGTAAAAATAATATAATTAAAATATCTTGTTGATACAACTAAATAACCCTTAAAATAATTTATCCATTATATAACATTTAGTGGATTTGATTTATAATATGGTCTCAAATGTTACGTGAGATGAATATCTTAGTAAACAAATAAATTGTTTAAATGCACCTTACATGATAAGTTGGTAACAAAAAAATTAGCGATCACCATAAATGGTGCCAAATTAGGTTTTAATGAACCAAATTCTCGTTAGTGTAATTTATTTTGTGAAATATTTTTTTTTATTAGTGGATTTTTAATATCTATATTTTTTTAGTCTCGAATTCAAGATTTCTATTTTATATTATGATAGTATATATCGTTAGATTATAAAATCATATACCCAATTTTTTTTATTGAATTTTGAGAAAGTTGAACATTTTTTTTTTCTTTCAAACAAAAAAAAACACTTATTTTATGTATAAAATAAGATTTGTGGCAACACTATACATATTTCACATGAAGAAAAATAATAATTAATATTTTTTTATATATTATATTTTGATCGGTGTAAAGTAAACTATATTTTTTATACTTTAGTAGTATTATTTGTTGGAAACTTTTAGGTCAAATATTCTCTCTTTTTATTTGGGACGGAATGAAAGTGATGGAATATTCTCTTATTTTCTAACCGAGCCTATAATAAATACAAACCTTTTTATCTTTTAATTCTGGTAGCGGCCTAGGGTAACCTTGAGTGGGTTTACCGTTTTATTTTATTTTCCATCACGGGGCTTAACATTTGTATGTTAAAAACGATAGAACAACATATTTACAATTTTTTAAACTCAAATTTGAGATTTTTAACATGCACAAATTATGGCTAGCCATGTATCACATGAAATAATAATAGAATAGGGATACAAAATTTACTCAAAATTTATTAATATTATTTATGTTATTAAAAAAATTATTATTTTTATTTATTATAAATATATAAAAAAAATTAAATAACTTTTTCACGGGTAAAATAATACTTGAATACGATATCATGAATGTTAAAACTAATATATGATAATGTAATACAAACATAATTTAATTGATAAGATTAATATCTCTATTCTAAATATATTAGTTGTTTATACTTCGTTATATATTTGATTTATTAATTATAAGATTAAAATATAATATTTTTAGTTTTTATATCTTGATACCTACTTTTTATTTTTAACCTATAATAAATTAGATGACTAGATTTTGAGATAAATTTATTTGTGTCAGTTTAAGTAATTTTTATAAAATAGAAATAAATCACTCATATTTTAAAATTAAAACAAATGTATTAATTTTTTAATAATAAATGAATATTTTATTATTAAAATCAAACACAAATGAAATAAACATATTTAATTGGGATAAATTTATCAATTTACATGTTTTCTCCGTTATCATCATCTGTTATAAGTGTTTCATTCCTTTAGAGATGCTATTGCTGTTTTATTTTCCCTTGCATCTCATATCTATCTACTATGGTTAAGTTCTGTTGACGGATTATTGAAGCCGTCATGGTATTCTCTCTTACAGCTCCTACAGTTGGCGTTTACTTCACATCTGACCAAGTCAACTGCGGAGAAATTTAGAGGGTACATAATTCAACCATTTGAAGCAGTGCTTGGGTCCCTATGAGTAGTGACTGTTGAGATTAGTTGTGATCCTTATCGGTTACTTTAAAATATTTAATAATTAACATATTTTGTATTAAAATTACGTGATTAAAATATTTTCAAATAGCATAAAATAAATTATTTTTATTATAATTTATTATAATTAATTTATATTTAAAATTAAAAATTAAATTCATTAATACACATTATTAGTAATATTCAAAAGGTAAAACTTTTCTCCTATGAATGTCATGATTTGTGGCAGAGGTTGCTAGGTTTTGACAATTTTGTAATTTTGAATACACATATAAAATAAAAATATTATCAAACATATATTCAAATCAAAAGTAGAGATATTATTAAAAATAAATAATATGGAATATTTATATTGTAGAATATATATTAAAATAAAAAATTGATACATTATTATTGATTTATGACAACAATAAAATTAATTAAGGGTGAGATGCTTCATTTTTATTTTTTTTTGGTTGATTATTTTATTTATAAAAGATATTATTTAATATTTTTAATTATAAAAAAAATTATAAGAATGTCAAATGTTAATATAGCACTAATATTTTAATAGTTGTCGGTTTTCAACGTTATTTTAGATTCATTAAAAGGATATTTTAGTCATTTAATGTGTTTTCACCATTGAAGATGAAAAATGAACAAACTTTTTGAACTCGATTGGGGTTGTGGGGTGTTCGATTGTGGGTTATGGGTTTAGAGCTGATGATTCGCGTGGACGTGGAGACTGGAGAGACAGCCTATGCTATTTTTGTTTTGGTGGAAAGTGACGAAGTGTTATTTGGATTATTTATTTTTTTGCTTTTTTCATTAAATATTAATTTTTAATTTTAATCTTTAAAAATATACATTTTTCTCATAAATTATTAAATAATAATAATAAGATATTAAAATTTATATTTTATTAGTACTTTTTAAGGATCAATATAATCAAATAATATTTTCTTAATATTTAAAATGATTAAGCAATACTAATTAAAAATAAATGAAATAAATAATATCTATAACTTATTCAAAATTACTATTGTGATCATTTATTCTAAAATCATTTGTAAGATGTCACGTTATATTATTATTACAAAAATATCAAATATTCACACTCTACAAGCCACGTATCATGAATGTGATATAATATTTTTATTATTTTATTTTTATAAATTAATATATTTTAATCAAATTATTATTACATTTTTAAAAACTTTATTTATTTATTTTCAATATTAAGTTTTTATATTATTTTATTTAATAAAAAAACTTAAATTTAATCGGAATAAAATTTAGTAACATTAAATTTATAGATAGGTGAAGAAAAAAATATCTCAAAAATAATTCAAATTATTAAAATTTTACTCAAATAACTAAAATTTCTACTAACATAACAATAATATAACTAAACTAAATATTATATTCAATATATAAAAATAAAATAATCATTATATTTAATTAATGAAAATAAGTAATTATCGTATTCATTAGATAAACATAAAATAATCATTATATTTAATTAATAAAAATAAAATAATCCCAAAACTATTTTTCTATCTCAAAATCTCATATGCTTTTTAAACCCATTCGTGACCTCATGACATATTTCTTTAAAACAATATCTTAATTTAAATCTTTTATTTTTAAGAGATAAATACCATCAAAAATTTATATTTATTTTGTATAACATTTTAATCTGATTGTTATTAAAAGATGACCGCATAAAGATAAAATAATTTTTTTATATTTTTAGCTGCATTAAATAAAAATTATTATAATTTGTTTTTTAATTTGAATAAACTATAACTCAAATAGTTAAAGAAAAAATTAAATAAAAAAATTAATTAATTAATTAAAAAAATATTATTTGTTCTTTTGCGGTAACTTTTTCATAAAAATAATACTAAGATATTATAAAAAAAATAAATATAAAATACAAATATTATTTTGAAAATAATTACACAATTTGTACAATCATTCTTCTTATTTTTAAATACGATTTTTTTAAAAATTGTAAAAAGATAATTAACTCTTCTTATTTTCATTCAAAGACACTACATATTTATATACAAAGTTAGGGACACTCTTAGGTGACATGCACCAATACACAACTAATATATTCAATTAGTGATAGACACCTAATACACAACTAATATATCTAACACTCTCCCTCAAGTTGGAACATATATATATTAATCATGCCCAACTTGTTACAAAGATAATCAACCTAAACCCCACTTAAAGCTTTCGTGAAGATATCTCCAAATTATTCTCTAGTCTTCATATATCCTGTAGAAATCAAATCTTGTTGAATTTTCTTGCGAACAAAATGACAATCAATTTCAATGTGTTTAGTTCACTCATGAAACACAGGATTAGAAGCAATATGAAGAGCAGCTTGGTTATCACACCACAATTTCGCTGGTACTGAAGTTTTAAGACCTACTTATCCAAGAGCTGATATATCCATATTATCTCAGACGCAGATTATGTCATAGCCCTATATTCTAACTCTGCACTTGATCGTGACACAACATTCTGCTTCTTACTTTTCCATGAGACCAAATTCCTCCAATGAAAATACAATAGCCTGATGTGGATCTTTTTTCCACTTTGGAACCTGCCCAATCTGCATCTGAAAAACATTCAATATGAGTGTGTCAATGAATTGCATACAAGATACCACATCCATGTGATCCTTTCAAGTAACACAAAATTTGCTCTAACGCTGCCCAATGATGAACTGTTGAGGATGACATAAATTGGCTAACAACATTGACCGAATATGCAATATATGGACGAGTCACGATAAGGTAATTCAGCTTTCTAACCACCATTTGATATCTCTCATAATCTTTAAAGAGTTTCCCATCTCCTGTAAGGTGAATGTTTGGAGTCATTGGAGCACTACAAGGTTTTGCTCCTAATTTTCCTATCTCAGTTAATAAGTCTAGGACATATTTTCTCTGAGATAGAAAGATACATTTTTTACTCCTTGTGACTTCAACACCCAAGAAATACTTTAGCATCCCCAAATCCTTCATGTGAAACTGAGTATGTAGAAAAGACTTAAGAGATAAAATTCCCGTAGTATCACTTCCAGTAATAACAATGTCATCTACATACACAACTAAAAGAATGATACCAACTTCTGATTGTTTGTAGAATACAGAATGGTCAGACTTGTTTTTCATCATACCAAACGTTTCTATAGCTTGACTAAATTTTCCAAACCAAGCACGAGAACTCTGTTTCAAACCATACCAAGATTTACGGAGACGAAAAACTTACCTAGACTCCTGAGCAACAAAATTAGGAGGTTGCTCCATAAACACCTCCTCTTGAAGATCATCATGAAGAAAAACATTTTTGATATATAGTTGATGCAAGGACCAATAGCGAGTAGCTGCCATAGAGATAAACAACCGAACATAGGTCAATTTAGCAACAGGAGAGAAAGTGTCATAATAGTCCATTCCATAGGTTTGAGCATATCCCTTAGCAAGAAGACATGTCTTTAATCAAGCAACTGACCCATCCAGATTAACCTTAACTGTGAACACCCATTTGCATCTGATATCCCGTTTTCCCAAAGGTAAATCAACCAAGTCCCAGGTACCATTGTCATCCATCGCATTCATTTCCTCTATCATTTCATGATGCCAACCAGGATGAGATATGGCTTCATGAACAATTTTAGGGATAGAAATAGAATCAAGAGAGGCAATAAAAGAGCAAGAGGAAGACGATACGCCGTTATACGAAACAAAAGAAGAAATATGATAAGTACATTAACGTTTACCTTTGTGTAATGCAATAGGAAGATCATCGTTCAGGATTGGATCTGATGATGAAGGAACATGTGCAGGACATGAATCAGAAGGTCTATGTCTGGAGTAGACTTGAGTTATAAGAGGCCTAACAGGAACTGGATCAGAGACAGGTTCAAATGATGTGATAGAATAGACTAACAAATCATCATCCTCCCTCTGACGTGCAGGAGGAGGAGAAGACAAAAAATAAGGTACGTCTTCCATGAAGGTAACATCAATTGAGACAAGATATTTGTTAAGACTAGGACAATAACATCTATAACTTTTCTGGAGACGAGAATAACTAAGGAAGATACACTTCAAAGACTTGAGATATAATTTAGTAACATGCGGACGAACATCTCGAACAAAACAAGTGCTACCAAATATCCTAGGGTCAATTGGAAATAGTGACTTATTAGGAAACACAATTTTGTAAGGAATCTCACCATGAAGAATAGATGAGGGCATGCGATTAATAAGAAAAAAATGTTGTTGAAACTACATCAGCCCAAAAAGGTTTAGAAACATTCATTTGAAATAATAAGGCACGTGCAGTTTCGAGAAGATGTATGTTCTTACGTTCGGCCACTCCATTTTGAGATGGAGTATCAACACATGAAGTTTCATAAAGCATGTCATTTTGAACCATATAAGATTGAAACAAAGCTGATGTATATTCTTTGGCATTATCACTTCGCAAAGTACGAATTGAAACATTAAATTGAGTTTTAATCTCAACACAAAATGCACAAAAAATAGAAAACAATTCAGAATGACTCTTCATTAAATATAACCAAGTTACACGAGAATAATCATCCACAAAAGTAACAAAATACTTAAATTCAGGTTTAGACAAAATAGGACAAGGACTCCAAACATCAGAATGAACTAATTCAAAAGAAACACTAGCACGTTTATTAACTCTTGGATTTGAACTAAGACGATGATGTTTTGCAAATTGACAAGACTCACAATCTAATGAAGACACCTTACTAAACTGAGAACAAAGTTTCTAAAGTAAAGGAAGAGATGGATGACCGAGTCTACAATGTGTCTCGAAGGGAGAGATTACACCAGGGCAAGGACCATATTTTAGTATTGGTGTGTCAAGAATATAGAGGCCTTCAGAATCATGTCCTTTACCAATAGTCTTTTTCGTCATAAGATCCTGAAATAAGCAACGATTAGAAAAAAATAATGAGATATCACAGTTAAGATTGCGAGTAAGTTGACTTACAGAGATCAAATTAAAGAATAAGATACCTAATACACAACTAATATATTCAACTAGTGATAAATACCTAATACATAACTAACATTTCTAACAAAAATAATAATCACACTATCAATCCATGGTATTGAATAGAAACAAAACAAAACCCTTGTATCATACTAAAAATGAGAGAAAATAATCAAAATTAAATTTTAAGTATCACTTAATCATTTATTTTTAATTAGTGTTATTTAATTTTATCGATTATTAAAAAAATATTGTATAATCTTTTTGTTTATTAAAATGATATTGATAAAGGATAAATTTGAGTTTAAATCAATCGTATAAAAAAAATTTAAAAGTTAAAAGTATAAATTCAAAATTAATTAAAAAGAAACAAAAATAAACAGATTGTGTTTGTTTTAAGTGGATAAAAATATATAAAATAACCAAAATATTTATTTAATAAATAAAAATATATATTGAATTCATAAAAATATTAAAATATTTGTGATTAAGTGACGTTTTTTCTTTTATGATCCTTTTTCATACTAAACAATTGAATGATAACTTCTATAAATAAAATGATAAATATATTTCAAAATTATAAATAAAAAGATTAAAATGAATCAACATTCTAAAATTAATCATAGCTTTAATTTCTAAGTTAGTAGTGACTTTTCATGTATTTCTTTATCAAATGTTTAATATTTGTAAGTTTGTTACAAGGTAAAAATTAACTAGAGATTATTAAAAATATATTATTTAAATTTTTTAGTCACATAATCTTTACAAAAAATATATAAGTAATTTAATTTTTAAAATTAATATATTTTAATCACATAATTTTATAATCATGTGATTGAAGTATTTATATTTATTATAAAAAATGAATATGTGATTAAAATTTTACAATTTTAAAAATCAAATAATTTATGTATTTTTTATAAGAATTACGCGATTATAATATTTTAATGACATAAATAAAATAACTTAAACAATTTATCATCATTTGATAAAGTTTGATTAGATTATATAATTAAATTTATAAAATTTTATTAAATTAATTTTATTTATATTATTTTTATATTTAACAGTTACCTTTATAATTAAATAATAATATTATAATAATTACTTTTATTAGTAACATAAAAAAATTATTTTATTTTTAATATTAATTATATTTTACAATATCATTAATAAAATGTTTTATTAAAAATAAAAATTCACAACATATCCTTATCCATGAGAAAAATAATTAGAACTTTTCATAGGATGGTCGTCACGTTACTACATATAAAGTAAACATCAGCTACAGTACTATGCTGACACATATAAAGATATTAATAGTACAAGACAAACGCTAACCACTCCCATTGTCCCACATGTATTATTTTATAAAATGTTTTATTATATTGACAATTATTTTAATTTTTATTATAATAAATATTAATTTTTTGAAAATATTCAATACTAAGCATACTTTCACGTTTGAAGATCAACTACGTACAAAAGTGTTAAAAACAAAGTTGAGAGAGATTTTTTTTTTAGAAAATATAATTTTATTAAAGTTAAAATATATAATTTAAGTAAAAAAATCATCCATTTGAATATATTAATAATTTTTAAACTAAAACTAAAAGTTTTATTAAGAAAAATAAATTTTTTCAGCTTTTATATTTTATCTATTAAAATATTTTCAATCAATAAATTTGTAACTAATATATTGATTATTTTTTAAAAAAATTCGATATAATATCATAATTTTACTATATTTGATAATAAAACATAAAATTTATGAAAATAAATGTGATATAGATTATTTAAAATAAATAATTAGATGATTAAAAATTATCATAAAATATATAAAATATGTATTTATTTCTTTTAAGTTGGGGGATTTAAACCCCTAATTACTATAAATCAATTTACAATCAAACACGCACATTCCGGAAGATCAATCTCAACACACATTAAAAAGAAGTTGAAGAAATTAAATTACACATATTTTAATAAAACTATTAATAATAAATTATTATAATAATAACAAGTTTAATTATATTAATATCGTTCCATTTATTTATATATCATAATATAAATTATCCTGTAAATAAATAAATGCACTATTATTTTAATATCTTATTTACGAGTTTAATATCTACTACCATACCTATCACATGTTACAATACTTTTGTTTTGTGCTCTGTCCTATTTTTAAGTTTTAGTCAACGATAGCGTTTGCTCAAGTGGGACTCCGCTTCGGTTTGATACTTTTAGATTTCGCCGTCCGTACTTCCAAACCACTATGATTTAAAAAAGCATTATACATTTTTTTAATAGTTATTAATTTATTATTTAATTAATAAAAATAGAATTTAAGATAATGAAAAAATTATAATTATTTTTAAAAAGATAAATAATTATAATCTAAAAAATTATTAATATTTTAACAATTAATAATTTATTATTTAATTTATATTCTTTATTTGATAAAATAATAAGACTTAAAATGATTAAAAAAATAATAGTTGTTTATATTATTTAAGATAAATAATATTATATAAAAATAATAGTTTTAATTTAGATAATTATTATTATATTAATTATTAATAATTTATGATTTAATTTATATTAGTTAATTGATAAAAAAAATAAGAATTAAAGTAATTAAAAATGATAATTATTTTTGTTACTTAATACAAATAACCTTAAATAAAAAATATAATTTATTTTAGATAATTTAATACTTAATTGATAAAAAAAGATATTATATAATTAATCAAAAGTATATAATTATTTATATCAATTAAGATAAATAATTTTATATCTATGAAAAAAGATAAATAGTAATAATCTATAAAGTCGATAATATTTTAATTATTAATAATTTATTATTTTATTGATAATTTTTTTAAGATAATTAATTAAAAATAATAACTATCTATATTATTTAAAATAAAAAATATTATATAAAAAATATTTTTTAATATTTTAATTGTTAAATATTATTATTTAATTTTATATTATTTAATCGATAAAAAATGATAAAAAAAAATAATATTTGAGATCATTTACAAAAATTAATAATTTTTATGTTATTTAAACAAATAAATAATTATAATTAAATAAAATTTAAGATAAATAAATTATAAAATAATTAAAATAATAATTATTATTTTAAAATATATAAATAATTTAATTTAAAAAAAACTTGTTGTGTGTTTTACAACACACAAAAAACGTGCAAGTATACACGGTCTCAAGTAATAATATGATAAATAAATTATCGTTCCCACAGAGAAATGTTACAAACTCTTGTTAATTACTAAAATTATTTAAATCTAATTTTATTCAAACAATCAATAATTTTATGCAGTTTGACTTAATCAATACTTTTTTTTTTCTTTTTAACAATTTTTATGAAAATTCTAGGATTGCAGTTTACCCAAATTAATTTACTTGAATATTTTATTCTCTCTTGATTTATGTTCTTCTGTTTTAAGTTATTAACCAAGAACTCCTACTTTATCCATATATCTCTTTCAAGCTCCATACAGACACATCCAGTTAAAATGATTCACTATATTCCTATGAGAATTAATTTCAATCAGATTTATTAAGTTCTCAGTTCTTAAAAGTTACACATACAATAAAAGTATATTTCTATCCCTTATGTATATGCGTTATTTTATCCCGAGCACCCCACATAAATTCCTTTTTCAAGTTTATTTAAATGTCACATATCAGTTAATTAATCTTCCGATTATTAAAAACATTTTAAGCAGATAAAATAAACAACTCAAAACAGTTCCATAAATCATTCAAAAATAATTACTTCTAGTTTCATAATTTACGTAGTACTGCAACCCTAGAACGAATATATTAGTTCATAGCAGAAATTAAAATTACAACACCACAAAAATAAAACATTGCAGAGAAACAAAATATTAAAAGAAAATGAGTTAGGAGAAACTCTTTCAGGATTCCTCAATGAAAACTAATTTCTTCCATTTCATTCTTCTTCATCAACCTCTTTCTCTGTAATTTCCCTAAGAGAATACAACACAAAAATGTTAAAACAAAATTTTCTGCGTGTAAAAGAGACACGCAGAGAGGGAAAAATAATACTTCTTAAGAGGAAATAATCAAAATAGGTAGAAGAACTCGAAAATCCTTCACAAAGTTTTGAGAGAAAAACTCTCTGTACAAAAAAATGAAAACAATGAAGAAGAGAAGATTCTGCGAAAAAAAGAAAACTAAAAACGCGTCCAAAATGACAAATAATCCCGTTAAATATATCCCCCACTATTTAATTATTCCTTTTTTTTTAATATTGTTATATTATTTTTTTAATTAAATAGCGGGGGACACGAATACATGGGGGGAATAAAAAAATATCACGCGTGAAAACAATTCTGCGCGTTTCTAATTTTTTTTTTTCTTATACGCATGCCACGTGTCGCTATGTGATTGGCTGCGAGCAATTCAGAGACACGTGGTAACGTTTCATTGGACGTGCAGGTCGGGCTCATGGAGAAACGATGCTGCGCAATGCACGGGAACATGTCGAGTAGCGGCTCGGTGCGCGACAGCTGGAACCACGTGTTTCAATCTGGACCGTTCAACGGATCCAACGGTGAGCGATGCGCCTCGGGGAATTCTGCGCAGCCGACATGTGGGACCCACCCTGCACGCCAGTCTGCGCGGCCAGTGGGTCCCACTTGGGGCGCCGCGCCGCGTGAAGTAAATTTCTGCTCCCACTCTCCTTGGTCGGGTTTGAAGAACACGCGCCCATCCTAACTGTTTCTGCGTTGATCTGACGGTCCACATTGAACCGTGGATGATGCCGCGTGGAATTATTCACCTGCGCAGAAAACTTATTTTTATTTAATTATATTTTCACCCACAAATATATTTCAAATTCCATTTTAAACTTTGTTTAATTGCAATATAGCCCTTTTGGTAATTTAAATTAAATTTTTAAACTTTCAATAATTAAAATTAAGCCCAATTTTAATTTAAATTATATTTTTGACTTTTACAAATTGCAATTAAACACTCTTTTATTTGAAATTATATTTTTGGATATATATTTGCAATTAAGTACGTTTTCGATACAAATTATTTAATTTTTATTAAAATAAAATAAAAACAATAAATATTAATTTATTAAACTAAAATTAACTAAAAACATTAAGAATATAGCAGTTTTAATTAATAAAATATGCGAAAATAACTATATAAAATACAGTTATCAACACCCCAAAACTTAAGTTTTTGCTAGTCCTCAAGCAAACGAAAAGAAATAAAACAAAGATAAATGCATTTAAAATAGTGATTTTCAAAATATTTCTTTTTGGTCATTCCAATTTACATAACTCAAAGAAATAAAAGAATTTTATCTAAGTATCAAAATCAATTTCAAATATATTCCATTTTCACAATGAATTGTAGTGTGTGTAAAGTCTTTTCATTTTTAATCGCATGCAATCCGGATCAGTTTATGCAAATATAAAATCAAACCGATTTTGATGAAATCACAAATCTCATACGTTTATTTTTCATTTCTCTCTCCACTAATGTAGACAAACACAACCAAAAATCAATAGGACTTAATTAAGCTTGTAATGTATGGCTTAGGTAAAGGTAGGATAAAGGATATATTTGGCTCAACTTTTCCTAAACATTTTAGGATTGAAACAAGAGATTTTCTATCATCACAATAAATATTTCCCAATTTAGGATTTAACATCACATACAATAACCCTTTTTGTTTTTGTTTTTTTTTTTTGTTGTTTTTTTTTTCTTTTTTTTTCGATATATAATTCAATATTTACTAACAATTGTCACATGTTAGTTTGATAAGAAAAATGGACATATCTCCACATGTATATATATATATATATATATATATATATATTTTAGTAGGCTTTGAAATGAAATAAAAATATATATAGAAATTTGTAGCTCAAAGGGGTATACTATGGATAAAGTATATGAAGGTAGATAGAAAGGCTCAAACGATCCAAAGATGGCCTAAATCATTTTCTTAGTTAAATGTTATCTATAATTTCGCCTCGAGAGAAAATCAAATAAATTCTAAGAGTTGTGATACCACATATATCAATCGAATCCCGTACTCACATAAACATTTTCTAAATTACCATAGCAATTCAAAATTACAGACAAGTGATCATAAATATTTCAATTTGTAAAACTGAAACACACGTAAAAATTATTCATCGCTTAGACAATATTCGAATTTTTCCAGGAGTTATGTATTACTTAAAATGAAGAAATGACATAACAAATTTAGGTCACCATTAAACGCAAAATATCTTCTAATGTTCGATCAACCAAACAAACAAAACTAGACAAGCAACAACATCAAGCAATATTTTCAATAAGTTTAATTTCAACACCCCCAAACTTAATATGCACATTGTCCCCAATGTGTGGAAATTTAAAGAACAAAGGAGATGTGTTAAAAGAAACTTCCCTGAATGGTGAGTTGACTTGTGAGATTGAATTCCAAAAGCGTTCTCCTCCTTCGATTTGCACCTATCAAAACAAAATAACAGCATGAAGAAATATGCAACTACTACATGTTCTAAAAGAAAATAAACAAATAAATAAAAATTAAAACATATGGGTTGCCTCCCAAGAAGCGCTTGATTTAGAGTCATCAGCTTGACTGCCTTTATCCTTGGTTTAGGTTGGATCGGATAAGAAAATGGTGGACTTTTGACGATCAATGTCACCCCCCCAATAATGTTTGAGTCTTTGCCCGTTCACTTGGAAGCTGTTTTGTGCTTCTTCACCTTTAATCTCAACAGCTCCATATGGGTGTACCTTGATAATAATGAAAGGCCCTGACCACTTAGATTTCAATTTTCCCGAGAAGAACTTCAAACGAGAGTTGAAGAGGAGTACTTTCTGTCCTGGTTCAAAGTGTCGATGCAAGATTTTGTTGTCATGCCACCTCTTCGTTTTTTCCTTATAAATCTCGGCATTTTCATAAGCGTGTAAACGAATCTCGTCCATCTCATTGAGTTGTAGGAGACGTTTTTCGCCAGCGGCTCCTAAATCAAAATTTAAATTTTTGATAGCCCAATACGCATGGTGCTCTAATTCAACCGGGAGATGACAAGCTTTTCCAAACACTAACCGATATGGGGACATCCCAATGGGTGTCTTATATGCTGTTCGGTATGCCCAGAGTGCATCATCCAACCTTTTAGACCAATCCTTCCTTGAAGGATTTACCGTCTTCTCCAAGATCCTCTTCACCTCTCTGTTTGATATCTCCACTTGTCCACTAGTTTGAGGATGGTAAGCAGTTGCGACCTTGTGAGAGACACCGTATTTAGCAAGGAGGGTGTCAAAATATTTGTTGCAAAAATGAGTTCCCCCATCGAAGAATGTACATATGCAGTGTACTATAGAGAATAAGATAGTTTTATGATTATTAATCAGATTTTATTAAAATTTTAATAATTATTAAATTTATGATGTATTAAATGTATGAAGTGGTATTATAATGTTTTAATAACGTTGTAAAGTTTTTTTTTAATGAAAAAGGAGAAGAAGAAGAAAAATTACCGCACTTGATCTTTCTCTCTCTCTTCATTCCTCCCGCACTCTTCAATCTCTCCTTGACTGACTCGCTCTGTTCATAATTTGTCCCAATCAGCTTTCGAATTTTCAAATCTCTCTCTCTCTCTCTCTTACGACATAATCTTTCATGCCGTTTTATTAACTCCAAGAAACTCCTACAGTTCTACTGTATTCAAGTTTTATTTTCTTTGTCTTTCATTTGATTTCATAGAAAACATTTTTTGGCTGGGGAAAGTTTCGAATTTTCTTGGGAATATCGTGTATAGCTAAGTTATTTATTCTTAGTGGGTTTTGTTCTTTGATTCAAAATAGTCGAGGGAGTTTTGACTTTATGCGAGCATGATGATCGGCGAAGATTATATATAGCCATTGTTGTGCGACTTTCTTTGTCGCCTTCCTGTTTTCAACAGTGGTGATTTCTAGGGTTTGTGATGCTTGCTTTCTTTGCGGTTCTGATTAGGATTGCTGGGTAAGTAATTGTCTTTTTTTTCTTTCCAACTTTATGCCTTTAATTGTTTGTTCCCCTCTGACTTTTTTACTGGTTTATTTGATGAACTTATTGCTTCCATAGTTTACAGGATTACTGGATCATTGAAGGGTCGCATTCCTATTTTTATCTTTTGATGATTTCGCGCTCTCTCTCTCCCTTTCTCTATCTACATCTCTCTCTGTATGAAGCTATTATTTTGATTTTGTGATGTATGAAAACTTTACGGCATCGTATATTCATATTAATTTCTGAGTAAATAGTATATGTGTTTAGTTGGGATATCGAAACATTACCCGAGACGTATACCTAGGACCCATTTGTAGTTATTCGGTAAAAATCGAATATTTTTTTCTATTAGGGATAACTTTGAGTGTATCTTCGTTTTCTTGAAATTACGAATTTAATCTAATCTTTGTTAGTGGTTTTTAAAATAATGAAATTATCCCCTATTATTTATATAGTCATCTATAATTTGAGTTGGTGTATTCTTGTCAATTTTTTTTTTCAGAAATCCTATTCAAGAAGTTAATAATTTTTTTTTGTCATCTATTACACGATCTGTATCTGATCTCGTGCAATTAAATGAGCGCTTGGTTCCTTTTCAGCTCTGAAAGCTGAGTCAACTTGGGTTAATTTGTCAATTGATCGGTCAGTGTCAGGCCATATGAGTCACACCGATGGAGATTAATCATTTGGATTTACATGCATATCATGAGAAACAAATACCTTCTATGTTAAAGTTAAATTATTTGGAAGTCAAAATCATGTTTTTAAATTGCTATTTTGAGGATAGTCTTAATTAGTCTCATCTATCTAACGAATCAGAGTTTAGCTTCAAATGATTTTTTTGAGGCTTAGGTCTTTTTCGGTTAAGGCTATTGAGACTATAAGCATCAATGTTTATATGTTTATGGTATTATCTTTTCATAGGTGGGTTAAAAATCTAGGGTGATACAATACCAACTCATACTAGGCTAAGAATTAGTTTTTAGAAGGCAAAACAACCAACAACAAAAAAGTAGGCATTTCTCCCTACTAATATTCTCAAAATCACATTTTCACTTATTTTCATTACCATTTCCATAATGAATTATGACTATGTTATTATATATTTTTTATTTTATGAATGATTATTCACAATTAGTAATAATTAAGTTAGGTTTAGAATTTGCATCGTGGATGAAAAATTTCTCAACACTCTTAAAATGAGGCTTACGCCGCATAATGCCTTGAGGCTTACGCCTCGTCTCATGCAATAGAAAAGCATCAAGGCTTAAAACTGCCTTTTTAAACCTTAGTCAAAATTGGTTTAAGGAGTTAACTCAGTGATGGTATCTGATATATGTGAATGCCAAAAGGAGGTCGCATACATATAGTATTTTTGGAGTGGTGCAGCAATCAATACAGATCTAGTTGCATAGTTGATGTTCTGCTGCCTAGTTTTATGATGATACTTAGCTAGAATGAGGTGCTACTAGGAGATTCTACTTGGATTTGGTTAAGTGTTAGTATGTTGTTAAATACTTAAAATACAATTTAAGTTTTATCATGATTTATAGAGAGTTGAGTATATGTAAATACCATTTGGTTTTATTCTGATACATGCGGTCAATTTTCATGTGGATGGACTTCTTTAGGAGTATTTATGCTTTTACTGCTGTTATGTTCCCCTTTTGCCTATAAGAACCTTGCATATATAGTTTATCACTTTAAAAAGTCAAATGTAGCTTCAAAGTATCTGCATTGTTTAATTATAGAGGTCATTATTGGTTATCCTTCTGAGGACAGGTCTGGGGATAGCCATAATAAATTTCAGGTGGTGTCTTTAAAGTCATTATTCTTGAAAACCATGATGAATATGACATGTGAGTTATTTTTCATGGCCTTCCAGTTTGGTTATTTCAGGTTGGCTACGGGATAGAATTAGGATTATTTTATGGGTCCAGGTACACTCAAGTCACTAGATTTGTGTCTTTGGAACATTTTAGTCCATAAAATTTCAATTAGTACATTTAGGTCCCTACTTTTTTAAAAAAGCGTACACTTTAGTCCCTGAGCTTTATGATTTAAGTAAGTTAAAGAGATTAAAGTGTCCCTTTTTTGTACATTGATGTCCTAAACTTTTAAAGTATAGGCACTAAAGTGTACCAATTGAAAATTTAGGGACTAAAGCATCCCAAAGACATAAATGTAGGGACCACATGAGTACTTTTTTCTCATTTTATTTCTTTTATTCAAAATTCAACTGTGTGAAAGTGTTCCTTGGTCTTTTTACAGTTCGAGGCTAGGTTTGATTCTTCACAATTGGCCTATTCTAATGTTGAATCTGTTTTTGATCTTCCTAATCTCGTCATATTTGTTTGAGGCCATTTATCATCCTTGCCCTGTTTGAATTCCCTATCTTACTTCCCTTACCCTTTGTAAGAGTTAATTCTGTGCATATAGAACAATGAACTTCCACTCTTCATGCTGAATTACTAGATTTTGGGTATAATGTCCTCAATTCCCATCTTATCTCTTTTTCAATCTTTTCATTGTAAATATTTATGGAAAATTTCATGTTTTTAACAGGCAAACATCAGAGATATAATATACGCATAAACCAGTATGGGTGCAAAAGACCAAAATAGTACAGTGTCTCCGAATACTAAAGTGGTGGGAGAGATAGACACCAGTGCACCTTTCCAATCTGTTAAAGATGCAGTTAATCTATTTGGTGAAGGTGCATTCTCTGGGGAGAAATCTTCCATCAAAAGATCAAAACCTCATTCCACAGAGGTAGCTTTCCTTTTCTTTAGCTATATCTATAGATTACAACTCTCTTCTGATTTGTGTTCTTTACCAAATAGATTATTCGATGTGACTGTGCCATATTCTTAGAAAATAAATAACACACTCATACACACTCTCTCTTGTGTGGAAGGTTATTATGATAAATTTCTTAGTCCTGTAGTGTGTTTGGTTTTCTTTAATACAAGTGATAGACTAGTTTTGACCAGAAAAGTGGGAAAAACTTGGGTTGGGTGAGTAGGAAAAATTTGTTTTCGCCGAATCTTAGGCAATATATGTTTTTCATTTTAATGAAACCTTTCCTCCTCTCCCCTGCATTTTTCTAAGATATCTTCATGCGATTTCCCCCCACGTTTCCAAATTGCAGAGAGTTTTGGCTAAGGAGACACAACTTCATTTGGTCCAGAAAGAATTGAACAAGTTGAAGGGAAAACTACAGAGTGCTGAAACTATTAAAGTCCAAGCACTTGCAGAACTTGATAAAGCAAAAGTAACAGTTAAAGATCTTACCAATAAGTTGAGATGTGTCTGCAAATCCAAGGAATCAGCTGTTATGGCAACTGACACTGCAACACATAAGGCAAAACACCTTGAAGAAGCAAACTCTTCCAATCCTGCTGTAACTTCTTGGGACAAGGACTTGGAAACAGAAAGGGCACAGTACGTGACCGTTATTTATGAACTTGATGCTGCAAAACAAGAATTACATAAATTCCGTCAGGACTATGCTGCCACCTTGGAAGCAAAACTCACTGCCTGCAAGCAAGCAGCGGATGCTAATGATTCAGTGAAAGCAAATGATGATAGAGTTGGAGAACTCTCGAAGGAGATATCAGCTGTTCGGGAATCAA
This sequence comes from Hippophae tibetana, assembly GCA_037013495.1. Taxonomy (NCBI): domain Eukaryota; kingdom Viridiplantae; phylum Streptophyta; class Magnoliopsida; order Rosales; family Elaeagnaceae; genus Hippophae; species Hippophae tibetana. The sequence goes on from CM072812.1 coordinate 6,396,509, forward strand.
TTGTGCTAGTTAAGCTTGCAATTTTGCAAGCCCAGCAGGAGCAAGCAAAGATATTTTCTGACAAGGATGTACTGAGGCAGTCGTATAAAGCTACCTTGGAGGAGTCTTCAAAGAGGTTGCTTGCTCTGAAGCAAGGTTTTGACCCAGAGCTGCCTAGGATTCTTGAAGCCCAACTTACTGAAACTGTAAATGACATTGGGAATCTGCAAAAACAAATGGAAAATGCTAAGGCTTCTGATCTAGATTCTGCTAGAACTGTTACTTTGGAGCTTGATGAAGCAAAGGAGTCATTGACGAAAGTAGCAGAAGAGGAGATCTCCCTTAGAAGCTTGGTGGAAGCTCTTAAGGTGGAACTAGAGTGTGTGAAGAAAGAGCATTCGGCGCTGAAGGAGAAAGAGGCTGAGACAGAATCTATAGCTGGAAATTTTCATGTTAAACTTCACCATAGTAAGGCTAAGCTCGAAGCATGCCTTGCAGAGGAGTTTAAAGCAAGAATTGCTTCTGATGAAATGATTACAACCCTGAACCAGCTGTCATTAGAAACTGAAAATGCAAGACGAGAAGCAGAAGAAATGAAGAATAAAGCAGAGGAATTGAAGGAGGAGGCTGAAGCTACCAGAAATGCACTAAAAGAAGCAGTAGAGAAGCTCAAAGTTGCTATGGAAGAAGTTGAGGAAGCGAAAGCTGCTGAGGAAAGGGCTCTTAATCAGATTAAGGTCTTATCTGAGCGAACTAATGCCGCACGTGCTTCAACTTCAGAGTCTGGTGCAAAGATCACCATATCTAGGCAAGAGTTTCAGTCTTTAAGCCATAAAGTTGAGGAATCTGATACATTAGCTGAAATGAAAGTGGCTGCTGCCGGTGCTCAGGTAGAAGCTGTCAGGGCTAGTGAAAATGAAGTGCTGAAAAGGTTAGAGGCAACTCAAAAGGAAATTGAAGATATGAAGGTGGCAACAGAGGAGGCTCTGAAGAGGGCAGGGATGGCTGAAGCAGCCAAGAGAGCAGTAGAGGGAGAGCTTCGAAAGTGGCGTGAAAAAGAGCAAAAGAAGGCAGCTGAAGTTGCGTCTCGTATACTAGCAGAATCAGAGATGTCAATGGAATCATCACCACGCCACTACAGAGTTCAAAGGCAGAGCCCTCCTACCAAAGTTGTTGAGACCCAAAAGTTGGTGAAACAGAGCACCTCTCTTTCAAAAAAAGTACTCATGTCCAATTTGAGTGGGATTTTTAGCAGGAAAAAGAATCAGATTGAGGGTGGGTCTCCTTCTTATCTACCTGGTGAAAAGCACCTCTGATTTTTGAGATCGTATCTTTAGTACATATGAAATCATAAATGACTGACAATTAAACTTGTGTCTATGTCTATGGTTGAGACTCGTGCAGTCATAATTATATATATATATATTGTTTTGGAAAATAGTGCTTTAACAAAGATGGTCTTGTAAGCAATCATTGGTGGTATGATATTGTATGTACTTGTGTCAAAGTATTTAGATTATTTCTCGAATCACTTGAAAAGGTGTTCCCCTCGTTGGCTTTGCCCTTTTGATTGAAGCCAACATGGTTCGAAACTTGGGAGTGCGGAGATGTGTATGCAACCTTAGTCGTCATTTTTGCCACATTTCAATCACCGCTGCTCGTAGCTGCTAGCCTGCTACAGACTTTGATATAGATTTAACCGTCAAATATTTGCTTTACTTAGATGCAAAGAGTTAGGAGTGCCAAATTTCTGAAGGTGATGGTTTTATACTTAATCATACTGCAAAGAGTTTGCAGAAAGATTTATATTATCTTCATGAGTGTACGGATTAGGAGGCTCATATAAAAGCCGTATTTAGTAGATGTGTAAATGTTAGGAAGAGGCAATATGTTTACCATGTTGTTGGTTGCTAGATTAGATATTCTATTTGTATATTTATGAATGCTTCTCATACTTATTAATCTAGTAAGTGAGCACCATCTTATTCTTTTGTTTTGTAATTGAAGTAAAGACTTTATTCTTTCCTCTTGCCTTTGGTAATGAAATGACAAAATAATGTATTTTTTATTTAAAGTAACGAAAATAAGGAGAAGATAAAAGCTAATTTATCAGAGTAGGTTCCTATAAAACTAAATTATTTTCGATAAAAAAACTTTGAAAAACAGAAAATAGAGCAACAATTAGGGTTTTGAAGTTTGATAAGATTCTATAAAATTATCTAATAACTCTTTTATAATTTTACTTTTTATAAAATTAGAAGTTATAGATTATATAATTATTTTGGTCACATTTTTTTAAAATTTTAATTAAAATTAATTATTTTTAAAATAACAAATAATAAATATAATAGCATAATTAAAAATTAAAAATTATATTCTAAAAGAATTTAGTTATATGATTATTTAACCACTTTTTCTTAATTTCTATAATTATTTTAATTATACTTCTTCAAACTTTAATATATTCTAATTAAACTAATTTTTTGAAACAATAAATAACATGTAATATAACTTAGTTAGAAGTTAAAAACTAAAATTCTAAAAAAAAAATTTGAATTATTTAATCACGATTTTAATGTTTTTTATATATAAAATTAAAATAGTTACATATTATATATAATTATTTTTTTCAAAACTCTTTAATGTTATTAATTCAAATTAATTATTTATATAATAATAAATAATAAATAATGACATAATTACCTACTTAAAATTAAAAAATTAAAATTAAAATTAAAAAAGTATTCAATTTTGATTATTTAATCACTTTTTCAATTTTTTTAATAAAATTAAAATTGTTAGAAATCATGTATAGTTATTTTGATGCATCTTTAATACTCTTAATATGATACCAATAATTATTATATATCTAATTCATTATACAATATGACTTCATTTTTTTCTCAAATTTATTTTAAAGTTATTTGGTAAATTTTTATATAAGATAAAATTGATGTGATTATGATATGAAAATACAAGGTGTGAAAAAGAACAATGTATGAGCCCAACTTTTTTTATTATATTATTTTTTCATGTATAATTTTTAATACTATAGAAAACAAGAAAGTTATCAAATTAATTACAATTAATTTAATATGATGAAACTTTCATTTTTTTCTATGGGATCTTAATAACTCTTATAATGATTTAATCTATATAGTTTTGTACCTTTATAACTTAAAGAGTAATTCTCAATTTTCTTTATATATATATTACATATTTTTTATGCTTATTCATGAAAAATTGATCAAGAAAATTATTTTATTTGCTTATTGTGTTTGACTTTTTATAATTTTACTTTGATATTGTATTCACATAAAGTAATAAAATATCACTACTAAAAATAAAATGCATGTTATATATTTATAAAATTAATAATTATTTTCACAATTTATTTAAAACATTGTAATGCAAGTGTATTATTGTAATAAAAATAATTTTCTATTTAATTCACAATTATAAATTTTCAAGAAACACGTTTTCTTTTCTTTTTTTTTTAATTATAAAAAAAACACTAGTCGTTAAGTAAGTCAACCAAGTCATTAATGTTTAAGCTTTAATTCCAAATCAACATAACTTGGACGATATCCATCCTTTATATGCTTTAATTCCATAGAATGTAAACATGATTGGCTTCCTGGACTTGATCTATGAATGAAACAGACACTTTAAAGGTTACATAGAATGTAAGCTGTTTCAGAGACTAGCAGTGATATTGCAAAGGAGTCAGATGGCTCAGCTGATATTCCTACACTCTAACAAGGATATGATTATCCAGTCCGAGTCCGACGTGGCCTAGTCAGGCTACAGAAGATTAGCATTTGTCCTGACAAACCTGGATCGAGCTTATGCAAGTAAACAATAATACATTAAATTAGGAGAACTCTCTTTCTCACTGGTATTTTATGTTTGGCCGTCTAAGCATTGGACTTATAGTAAAAAAGTAGACTGCATATACCTTCTGCTGCTATCCAAGTTTTAGGCACCCTTGACGCTTATGTCACTTAATGGCTAGAGGATTTCATTATGATTTTCTTCAAACTTGTGAAACTCAGTCTCGATCGTCTCTGCTATCTTGGCATCATTGGGAGTTGGCTCAGGTAATTTCACGTGGAATGACCCCTCTTTCATCATGATTGGCGAAAGGGAATCCATAAGCTCAGCTTGTTTTTTGATGTAATTGTAGAGTTCTTGATGGAATGCATGATCCAGGGAGAAACAATTATCAGAAAGTCCATTTCCAGAATGCCTTGAAGATCCAGATCCTTCTTTTCTACAAAAATGTGGAAGGCATGCATAATCCATTATCTGCAAGAAAGTTTATAGGTCATAATGCTGCTAAAAAGCATTTAGATAAAAAAGAACAAGCTTGTGACACTTTTGATGATAAACCAAACTTACCTTCAATAGCTCATCTCTCCCACAACCCTGGAGCACCTGAATTTTCTTTCTTGTCCTTTCTTGCAGAAGGGGCTTCACGACCTGCATGAAGTTTAGAATTGGTCATTAACAGTCATGGTTCAAAGAGAGTCCAATATAATAAATTACAGTCAGGAGAACCAACAAAAACTCTCTTATAAGTTAAGCATGAACCTTCCAACATGCCGAAAATATATAAGGGGCATTGACTATATAGTACGTATCAGTCTTCTCTGGGTAGTTCACATCATCAATTGTGGATATAACTGTCAGTAGCTGTATTAGCACATCAAATTTGCAAGTCAGTCGAATATTTCAGAGAAAGGGAAATTAACCAAACCAGTGTAAAGAAAGCTCAGTTGTGCATTATTGTCTATTAATTGTATCACTGAATTAAACTTATAAACATGAAAGCACCACTTAGAACCAAATCTTGTAGTCATAAACTGCACGTAGATAATGACATTTTTTTCTATAAAATATCTTCAACACACGGTACTCCCAGTGATTCCTCTTCTCTCTTACTGCAGCATTGTGGATCAGAACAAGGATGTTCCCTAGTTCACATTTCTTGGTCATATTTACCCTCCACCATTACAGACAATGACATTTTTGTTCTATAAAATATCTTCAACACACAATACTCCCAATTCCTCTCCTCTCCTATGCAGCATTGTGGATCAGAAGAAGGATGTTCCCTAGTTCAAATTTCTTGGTCATATTTACCCTCCAACATTACAGTAAAATCCACCAATCATCTCTGCCTGATTTCACTAAAAGTTAGAGCATTAGACGTGATATCCTAATCATTTCGTAAGAAATTGTACAATTGAACGAACTGCATAGCTGATAAGATGCTCACTATAAGGAAATATTCAATGTCTATGATGGGTATTAAATATTAACTCTGCAACACTGGTTTTGGTACCAATAGTTTGAGATGTGTGCAACTTATGGATGAATTTGGCCAATATCTTTTTAGTATAAAAAATTTCGCATAAGGAGTTTTTGATAGGGATAATCTCTAAAGCAGTGACATTTTCCTCAATATGAGAAAAAGAAATAGGATGCTCATAATAAGCTAAAAGATACCTTTATTTGGTTAAGAGCTGAAAGCTTTAAACCTGTCATATCCAAAACCTTTATGCAAGTACTGATAGGCCGTCCATACTTCCTGGTTGCAGAAGGCTAAAACAAAAGGAAGCAAAAATGACTAAATGATAAACTAGTAATAAGAAAGATGATTAACTAACCCAAGGAGTAGAACTCACCAAAACCACACAATCTCTATATTCATTCATTTGGATGTGCGACTGGACATAGTAATTTACCTAAAATGATAAAGATAGGCTTAATTATCCACTGAAGCAAATCCTACTATCACGTAGAAGGCTAGAAACAAGTTGAAACCACTTCTAGCCTTATTGATGCCTTAAACTTCCTTTTCAAGAGAATATGCTATATCTAATACTTTATGCATATAACTTACTAATGTAGTAGCCTCTCAACGCCAAAAGTATATAAAAACTCATATCACTATAGTTAATAGGTAAAGGCCATTAAATAATTTGATGAAATCTGGTTCGTGTTTCAGCAATTAATAAGAAACCAAGGGGCTGGCTCTGTATCCTTTTTCTGATTACAACTTTGATGAAAAAGACGAAAATCCTTACAGATGCTTTGTCAAATGTGCTGTACCCAACTCCAATAGCAATAACTGGAAGACCCTGAAAAAGATTGGCAGGAAAATAGACAAACTTGTAATAATTTAGATTGTGTATCTCTTCATGATTGTAGACTTGTAATAGAATACTTGATCAAGTAGAAGCTAAATTCACTTTTTGTTTCCCTGCTGAGGCGAGAAGCAAGCTCCAACAGGTCGATGCTAGTGTCAAAAATTGGTGATGATAAAATGAAATGCAAAACTACCTCCTTCGAGTAACCAGACATGCCCACTAGCTGAGAGTCTCTGACTGCTCTGTAGAAATCAGTGGGGACTATTGGTTTCTGTAAATGGTCAATGAACCCGCATTAACTATCACAAAGTTACTTTTACATGGTTGCTGAAATTCTCACTCTCCCAATGCTAGCAAATAATGCATCCCTCATCAATGTTTATGTTAATTTTCATATGGGGTTACAAAAAATAGAAAAGTTAGACAAGACAGAAAAAGGGAGAGAGGGATGGAGGGAGGGGGGAGTTGTGGCAGATGTCAAACTGAAAATTTCATAAGGAGTGTGACTGACAAAAGAGAAATTTCAGGTGATTAACTACAATGGATGATCTTCATAAGAAAATTATTATTATTACATATAAAACTCACCGCCAGTATGTTGTCAATCTCATTTTGTATCCTCCATTGCAGACAATCAATCAACTGAAATAGATTAGAATTATTAGCAAAACATCACATGACAATAAAAAATGACATCGTAAGGAAACTTAAAAACTCAAGCATGTAAAGTACGCATAAGTAATTCCACAAATCTAACCATTTTATGGCTTTTTCCAACATTCCAGTCTCTTGCTTTAAGAAACCGAACTAATGTTTCAACTGGATATCCCTGGTGCACATTCTGAAAATGTACACACCCTTTCAGTCACATCACACATGCAATAATTAATCCAAAAATGTAAAGAAAATGTAAAGAAAATGAAAGAATTATCCACTTTAGTCCATAATACATCCCAAAATAGAAAAGAACCAATACATCAAACTTCAATAATTTCATACTACTAAATTTTTCACGGAATCATAACTTTGGACCATCTCCCCTATTATCTCCTTCCAAAAGTGTGAAAGTAACAGATAGGGAGACATGGTGCCTATCTTCAAAAGGGTTCCCATATAATCCTACATAAAAGTACATGTAGCTCCACTTCGTGAATCTAAAACTAGTTCTTAAAGCTACAATGACTGGAGAAAATATAGCATTTTGTTGTTCAGGTATCCTCGAAATCAACAAAACCTGTCCAAACAATTGACTATACTTTTGTCAAATTTAAATTATCTTCCACTTATTAGCAATAGAAATGTGCAGAAAATATATGCACATAATTTTTTCAAAAATAGTTTCCCTCATTTTCTCCCCCAATGTCAATGCCAAGTTTTTAGGATTAAGATCCAATTAAACTGAGTTAACGGACGAACTTGAATTGATAGAAAATTCTAATCAGGGCCCCATAACAACACCTTCATTTTACAGCATTGCTGACATTAAATCAAATCAAAATACCAAATAAAGTAGTGCAGAGGACGGAAAAGGAAAATCCGAAAATGCATTACACCCAAGGCCAAGATCAAAATTACTCAAGATTAGACTTTCTCCCAGTACTAAAGGGAAGAAAAAAAGATTAGGTTTACTCAAATAACTTCAATCTTTGATCTGTGTTCAGTTCATCGAAGGTTTTCTTCTTAAGTCAACAAGTCCTTTAACTAACAAACTTTAAGAAATTATAATTAAATTTCCTGCTCATTATATATTTATCAGCATTCGCATAGAGAACAGATCAAGTAGACACACAAAGAAGCCAAAGCACTAACCTGGAATGTCTTCTTCAATGGCTCATCAACTGCAACATTCAAACAAACAAAAAAAAAAAATAGAAGGAAATGAAAGCAAATTAAGATCAAAAGAATTAGAAAATTTCTTGCAAATGGATCTCACTAGCTCACCTTCCTCCATTAACAACTCAAGCTGCTTAATCGCCTCCTGATTCGCGATACCCATATCAAATTTTAGCTTTTCTTTACTCGAAACAAAACAAATTAGTAATAAAATCAGCTGAGATTTTGAACAAAACAAAACGGTCTGCTTATAATCTCTTTGATCCTCTCCCTAAACTTTCCAGAGCTCCAAATCTTAAAAATCAAACACGCCTATACATAGAAAAAGAAATAGGAGCGGAGAAAAAAAGAGGTGCCCTGAATGAAATCTGGGCCTGTTCTGTACTGCTATGAAGTCTGAACTACCTACTATGTGATTATTGATTAAAATTTAAAGCTTTTTTCTTGGGCATTTTGTTAATTGTTTTGTTTTATCCTTCTGTGAATAAATGGATGGTCAAAACAAAAATGGACTAATACGAAAGGGAAAGTATCATTAAATAAGAAGGCTCTGTGATTCTTTGTGTTAACAACCCTCTCTCGTATTAGCTACACAGGTCTCCAACTATAGGCTTAGAGCAGTCAAAAATAATAATAATTTACAACATTCATACAAATAAAATTATTTTATATTTATATAGTATATTTTTATTATTAAAATAAACCTACATATTATTTTAATATAAAATATATTTTAATTAAATTTTATTTAAATTAAAATACGTCGTTTAACTTTATTTAATATTAAATAATATTTAATTTGATAAATTTATTCTTTTAAAATTTTATTTTTATTGTTATAAATTTTATGAGTCATTTTTTATAATTTTTTAATAATATTTGATATTTATTTTATGATAAAAAAAAACTCTATTCTAAATTTTTTTGTATAAATATTAGCTAATTAAATACAAAATTTTAATCAATTAAATTTTAATTAAATAAATAATATTTATTTAATATTATTATAATGTTTATTTTTATTTTATATAATTTTCATAAAAAGAGAAACCCCACGTCCTTTAATCTTTATTTCCGTATATTCAATGTCATTGATCATTATTTTTGTATTTTGACTTGTAAAGATTTTTAACTTAATTACGCACTTAAGGCTAAACACACATTTATAAATTGAGAGGACTCCAATATTTTTACGCCACTCAACTGATTATTTATATAAAGATTAATGTCATTACTCATTAGCTTGTATTTTAAACTATTTTTACAATAAATGATATTATATAATTTTCACTGTCCATTACTTTAAAAATATAACTATATAACTTTCATTAAAATTTTATATTGCTTTTTTTTTAATTCAAACGGCAAGAAGATATTTTGTGAAAGAAATAGGAGTTGGGAATTGAATAAGATCTAAATACATAATAACCTTACCAATTAGAAAATCAAAACATGAGCATTGGAAAACTATCTTAAGAGTTTCTTTTATGCTAATATAATGATTCTAATATTATAAATATATATATATATTATTGGAGATTTTTAGCAATTTGATCAAATTCTTTTTTCTTCTCTCTCTTACCCTAACTTTACTTCTCTAATTATCAACCATTTCTTTCACTAACTTTTAATAAATAATAATTTATTTTTATTATAAATAAAAAATAATAAAAATAATTTATATTTATATAATAAAAAATATTTTTTTTATAACAAATAACTTATTAAAATTTTATTATAAAATAATAATAATAAATAATTGCAATAATTTTATAAAAAAATATTAAAACCTTATAAATTTATAATTAATTTTAAATACGCAAATCTCTTTTATCATATTATATAATAAAATTTTATTTTAAAAAATAAAAAATAATTTATTTTATAATAAAATAAATATAAATTTATACGAAAATAATATGTTAAACATTTTGATAATTCATAAATAATATAATATTAATTATAATTATGATATAAAAATAATTAAATTATTAAAACAATTGTGAAGCCTCTCTATCCAACTTTTTACAAGATACAATATAAACATAAAATATTATATCGCAAATTTTTTGTGAAAATATTATTTAATATAATATTATTATAATTATTTTTATTATTAATATAATAAAATATATAAATTATATCTAATTAATTATATTTTAATTCTTAAATAAAATTATTATTAACAAATATTTGTTATCTTAATAATAATTAAAATTATAATAATATTAGAGATATATGTTATAATGTAATCTATTTTTTAATTTTTTTAATCTTAAATAATTTATTTTTTTAAAATATCAAAAAAATTGCATAAAATTATTGTAATTATTTATTATTATTATTATTTTATAATAAAATTTTGATAAGTTATTTGTTATAAAAAATCATATATATTTTATTATATAAATATAAATTATTTTTATTATTTTTTATTTATAATAAAAATAAATTATTATTTATTAAAAGTTGATGAAAAATTGGTGGAAGAGATGACTGGTAATTAGAGAAGTAAAGTTATGGTAGGAGAGAGAAAAGAAAAAAAATTAAGAAAGTACAGAGAAGAAGAAAAAATTTATCCGCTAATGATTAAAGAAGTTATAATATACATATTTTTAAATAAAAATCTACTTAAATTTATTTCTAAATTATAATAATATATGTGTTATTTATAGACAAATCCCTTATAAATTTCACTATTTCTTTTCAATAATAACTATAATCAATAAAAAATGAGATAAAATAATTATTGTAATATTAAAGATATAATAACCTAATCTGAACATATATTAATATTATATATATATATATATAATTATATAAAAAATATAATTTTAATAAAAAAATAGATAAAATTTTATTTATTTTATTTAAAAATATATACTATATTAATTAAAAAATAAAAATTATTATCAATATTTTAAATAATATTATATAGTAAAAATTATTTCAAGATTTAAATTTTTAAAACTAAATATATTTTTAAATAAATATTAAAAACATAAATAAGTATTATGTTTAAAATTAATATAAGCTTAATCCTAGCAAAGCCCAACTGGCCACACGAAATTCATTAAAAAACACCTTTGTACGTTCCAACAAAAAAACACTCTTTAAAGCAGCTTGACAAGGACACTTCACATTTTTTAAGATACAATTTCGTCATTTTTGAAAGCTAATTATACTTTTAATTAAAATTATTTTTAAATAAATATTTATATGTTCATATACCACCACACACTTGTCAGTGCTATGATTCTTACAGCTTAAATGATAATAAGGAACAAAATATCAAGTCATATTCATTCCATGCATGTTCTCTCCTTTAAAGAAGTTGCAAGAAAAGTAAAATTTTACATTGAATCTTTCATCAAACATCACTCAATTTAATATTATTAAAGTATTATTTTATATAATTAAAAAAAATCAAATTGACATTGCATGTTGTCTACGGTCCATACGAGGACGACATGGTAATATGAAGAGTACATGCAACAAACAAAGCAAAGGTCATCAAAAAAAGGTGCTTGCTTTTCACCGCATGGCTAGTCTATTACATATAACTACTCTTATCTCTAGCTAGCTATCTACCTCACATGATGATGATGATATATTAGAAAAAAGGTTTTTGATACTCTTTAACCTGAGTTAATGTCTTACCATGCTTGAACTTGAAAATGATTTACAAAAAAAAGGTTCTTCTGTAGCTACAGTTGTACGTAGCCTAACAACAAAAATGCAAGCCACATGTTTGGGGGAAAATGCACCAAGTCACTAACATTTTGCTTCTAGAATACAAATATGTAGAGTATTACAACAACAAACATTTGACGTCTATCGACAGGAAACCCTTAATTGTTCACATCTTTCTCAAACAGGAAGAGAGAGAGAGGGAGAGAAGAAGAAAAAAAGGTATTAGTTCTGAGAACAATCAAAAGAAATCAAATTCAAGATAACTATTTTGATCAGGGCATACAACAGAAGCAGAAGGAATACCAATGGTGGTTTTGCTACTAGTCGATACTGTTGGAGAGGAAATCCTTTCAATGTCAATTGGTTTCGGAATCTCAGGAGGACTTGCACATCGAATCAAAGCCCAATTTACACCTTCGAAGAATGGATGTTGCTTAATCTCACCGGCTCCCCTCTTGTATGCAAGTCTATGCTGTGGTTCCTTCACTAGCAACCCCCTTATCAAATCCTTTGCTGCAAAGCTAACCATTGGTGCCTCCGGGAATCGTAATGGCTGGCCCACAACATTGAATAGGGTGGCTCGGTTACCTGAACCTTTGAAAGGGGTCTTGCCAAATAAAAGCTCATAGAGAAAGATACCAAAAGTCCACCAATCCACAGCACTGCCATGCCCTTCACCTTTGATAATTTCAGGTGCCAAATACTCATGGGTTCCTACAAATGACATCGAGCGAGCATTGGTTGGTTCCGCAATAAGCTCAGGCAATGGACTGACTTGGTTTCCCACTTCATTCTTTGGTTTCCTGTCTTTCTTTGATTTACTTGAAAAGAACCGAGGGCCAAAGCATGTAGTAGGCATCGCACAAGATGGCTGAATACAAGAGGGCTCAATGCATACAGGCTGTGCACAATACACAGGGTTCTTGCGTAATAGTTCGGACTCTGGCAATGAAGATTTTACAAGTGTTGGACTGACAACACAGCGAAGAGAAAGGTCAAAATCAGAGAGCATTATGTGTCCATCTTCCCTCACAAGTACATTTTCTGGCTTCAGGTCTCGGTAAACAATCCCAAGCATGTGCAGGTATTCCATAGCTAGGAGAACTTCAGCAACATAGAACCTGCACAAGAACAATAAGATTAATATTCCAGATTAGCAATATTACTTTTGATAAACAGATCATTTGCAATTAAAAAAAAGTAAATCATTTCTTATTCTACCAAGGGGGGAAAAGAATGCATTAATTAGTAAAGTGCACAGCTTGGAAAATACTAAAGGAAAAGACAATCATAATATCCAGTAAATTAAAGCTATATTTATGGATGTCTTAGGACAAAAAACAATAAAATTTGGATGCATACAGGCCCTTTCTGCTTAATTTGATATTAAAATAATACCGATAGCCACCAATATATCATGGTACGGCTGTGCACAATTTAAAAGGAAATCCTGACATGGAAATGATTATAGCAAGTTAAATTTTTTAACTGCATTTGACAGTTCATATTAGAGACAAAATCTGTACTTCTATAAGCTTGTTGTGCCATCCATGCAGTATCTCACTCTTATGCTGATCATGCAGGCAAGTTGATAAAAAGAACAAAGAAAATCTCCAAGAACCAAAAAAATTCACTCTGAGCTGCCAGATCTCAGAGAAATCAAGATACTTGTACAAGCTTGTTTTTATAGGAGATTTATGAATGTACACCGGATGTATCCTAATGGCTTCCACAATATCGTACAGTAAAATGAACATTAAAAGTTATTAAATTGATGAGATTAAACTTGATGGTTAGCTGCATTAATTTAAGCTAGCGATAAGCAGGATGAAATTAAATTGAAAAAAAGGCCAAATGCAACACAATATTTATAATATCTGAATTTCAAACAAATAAAGATTCTGGAAAAGCAACATACTTCACTGCTTGTTCGGTAAAGTGCTTCCCTGGCTGCCTTTGACGAAGTGTGTGCAAGTCACCTCCAGGGCAATATTCCATTACCAAGCATGAAAACTTATCTGTCTCAAAATGGGTGTATAGAGTGGGAAGGAAAGGATGGTCCAATGATTGTAGTATTTCTCTTTCTGTTTGAGCTCGAAGCAGTTTCTTACGACCAGCTAATGATGTTTTATCCATGACCTTCATTGCAAAATAACACTTTGTTCCACTCAACTCCGAAAGATAGACACTTCCAATGTCCCCACATCCCAACTTCTTCAACAATCTGAAATGGCTAAAGTTCATAACACCATCTTTAGCTCGCACAGCCCGTATAGCTTCCCACTGAATGTCATTTGCCTTGTGAGGTTTGTTGATGCTGCTACTTAGGCTGCTGCAACTTTCATCACTCACGTCACTGCCTGTGCTACCTCTACAAATACTACTCTTCCCGCTTTCAACAAGGTCACCTCGCTCACTGATTTTGGCACTCCCACTAGTCTTAGCAAGACTGCTAGTCCCATCACTGATTTTTGCCAAAGATGGGCTAACCCCACACTCTAATGTTTTCTTTTCTTGACAACCTTCTAGGGGATTCTTCGTTCCACTTACAACAGGGCTCCCATCAGATTGCACTTGCTTCGGTTCACCAACTAATAGATTTGAGCTCAACTTATCTGCTAAAGAAACGAGAGTTTCCTTCTGATGAAAAACCAATGACTTATTGTTCTCAGATTTCTCTACAGAAATTTGCCTTACAGCATCTTGTCGCATGTTCGTAGGTACCTTTCTTGGGGTAACTGTCTCTGATTTGCTTGTCTCAGTGATCTGTAAAGGTGAAGGCTTACGAGAGTTTCCTTCTATTGTTTGACTAGCAACTAGTTTCTTCTGACTTTCTGGGGATGTTCTGGCATCTGATTTTGAGGCCATGAGAAAAAATTAAGCTTGCTAAAAAGTTCGAATCAAACAAACCCATCAAGAAGCTCCCACTTTTACCACTCCACACCCTCCAATGACAGTTCCCCTTAAGTTCATCTCCAAGTCCACCAATAGCAAACAAGTATCTACAATTATTTATACATAGATATCAGTTATAATCATGGTGAAAAGCAGAGGCTAATCTAAAAGAATTTTTTTGAACTTAACCCAAAATACTATAAGGCAATTCAAATGACATTTTAAGATAAAAATTAAAGAACTCAGGATTAGTCCTCTAACTAATCATCACGATTACTTTTCAGATTATCAATTAGAAAGCAGCCTCCCTTTAATTGGTAAACAACATTAAGTTAAGGATCCCCCCCTCCCCTTTCTTACAGGTCAAAATCAAGGGTTGAACTCAACCTAAGAAAGAAAAATCAAGATGATGAATCAGTAAATATAGACACACAAAGAAACAAAGCAGAGTCAGTGCACAGGTTATACACGGGAAAAGAATCAACAACAACCACCCACAAAAACAAAGCCAAAGTTTCACCATAGTAACGTAATCACTGTAATCTACCTCAAAAAAAAAATTGTTTCCGGAGAAGAAAAAGAAATTGGAACTTTCGCATGAAGTTTCGGTCGATCAAAGTATCTCCAAAGCTAAACTAAATCAGTTAAGGCATAAATGTAGCTTCTAATTGTATTGTATCTTACTCATCAAAAGGGCATAGAGCAAAAATAAGAAAAATAAAGTGAGATTCATACAGATCTCAAACAGAGACCCACCTCTTCGGGATCCAAAAGCCCCACAAAGACCCAGATGCTAAAAAAACAAGGTAGATTACAGCAAGAAGCAAAACCCACCAGGAAAATCAAAGGACCAGAGGAAAGTGAAGAGAAAAAAGGAAGCCGAAAAAGGGTACCTGAAGAGTCACAAATAGGAGAACTATCAAAGAACTTTGCTTTAGCAGAGAAGAAAAAGAAGAGCACTAGCAACTGTTGACAAGATAAAAGAGAAATGTGCGAGAGCTCCTTCTTCAACAATGTGTAGAGAGAGAGAGAGAAAAAAAAGGGAAAAGCCTTGAGTGTGTTAAGAAAGTGATGGGTGTATATGGACTACCATTCATGTAGAAAGAGTGAGAGAGGGGTCAAAAGCAGGACAACCGGGCCATTTTTCTCATCTTTTTTCGTTTTTAATTTTGAGAGATTAAAAAATAAATAAATAACAACTTAAAAATTTACCGCAATATAAATACTACTTAAAATAACATTAAAATAAGATCCAATAAATTACTTTTTAGAGTATAAATAATTATAATTTAATTAAAATGATATTAAATATTAAATAAATATTAAATTTTTTTAATAAAAAAAAATATATGAGTAGACATACAAAAAATAGATTGTGAAGATCCTTTTGTTTATGCCAAAGGATTGTTTAGTATTTATTTAAAAAATATGTTTTTAATTTTCTTTGTTATAAAAAAAATACATCAGTTAAGAAAAAAATTAAATTTTTATTGTTTAATATTTGACTTTAATTATTAAACAACAAATTTTTTATTTAAAATTTATATAATTTTAAAAGAAATTTTTTCTTAAAAGTTTAAGTAAGTTTTGTATGTATATATTTATCATAAAATATAAAGATACATATTATTGTGTTATATTTAAAAAAATAGTAAAAATTAATTTTATCATTATCTATTACTTTTTTCATAAATGAATTATGAGATTTTAAATGATATTTTTTTATAAATAAAATGATTTAAAAATATTTTTATTTAAATATTTTTAAAATATTATTTTTATAATTATAAATATCAACAATAATTTATTAAAAATAATGCATGTTCAGCTAAACTTTAATTATTTGTATTATTTTGTCAGCCAAACGGATGAGAGCTCTAAACTCACTCCAACAACCTACATTGAAATTTTCATTCATGAGGGAGGATGATTTTTTTATTTTTTCCTTCCCTACTCTAGGGATGATGAATTTAGTATCCACTATTCAATTTAAAATATTAAAAAATAATAAAATAAAAGGCTACATGAAAGTAGTAACATGGGACACTATGTTAAAAATCGTCACGTAACATTTTTTAATAATGAGCATAGATGATGTATAATATATAGAACAGTTTTTGTGAAATATTATAAAATACTAATTATATAATTTTCGTAGATGATATAACTTAGATTTAATACAAATTATAATCATATTTGTCTCCAGATTTATATATAAAAATATATTTAATATTACAATTATTTTATTATGCTCATATTAAAAAATAATGTTATATATATATATATATATATGACATATAGTGTAATACAAAATTTACATCTTATAATATAATAGTTTTTTTTTAACACCTGATTTCACAATTACATTGACGTTGCACCATTCAAGACTAACATGTGACATTGTATTTAATTAAAAAAATTCAGTGGTTGAGATGAAATTATATTAAGACGGATGGTGTCTCTCATCAACCAATTTAAAAACGAGACAGGTAAAGGTGGCATGTGATAAATGAAATAATATTGTTAGTTTAAATTTACTTTATGTACTAAATGTAAAATAAACTATTAATATTTTAAATATGAACGGTTGTCTTTTGTTTTTTTTTTAATTTTTGTTTTTCTATTATTGAATAAATAAATAAATAAACTTCATAAATTTAGAAAAAACCACGAAAAAGCAACATCTTATATATGTGAACAACGAACCAACACAAGAGAGCAAAAATAGTAAAAGAGAAATTAAAGTTTAAGATGAAAGATCAAAATTAAAGGAATCTAAAGACCTCATAAATGAAACAGTTATGAAATAAATAATGACCAAGCCATGCTCACTAAAAGAATACAGCCTTGTCGAGGAATGTACACAAGACACATACCCAACATCAAATTTCATTACATAGATTTGAATAATTTGATTCCTCATGCCTGCTTATTGTTTTTGGACGATGATTCTTAGTTTACTTGACAAACACAGACAGCTCCTTCCATGATACAAAGTGGTATAATCATGTCGAAATGCTTAATTACATATTTTTATTAACTCAAATTTACATATTTTTAATTTATTTAAAACCAAGTAATATAATTATAATAATAATGATTTACAAAAACAAAGAATTAATTTTAATTATAATTGAAAAAATAATTTATCCTATACAAGATCTAACTAACTTTGTCACCCTCCATAATACTACTACTTTCTCAAGAAAACTAATAAAACTATCATCAAATTTTTATGTTTTATCGAAACTTATAACTTAATTTTTAAGTAAGATAAATATATCATCAAATTTCTTATAAATATTATAAAAATATCATATATAATTTAAATAATAAAAAATTAACATTTTTTTAAGTAAACCTCCACATGACCAGTTTAAGTGGTAAATTTAGAGAAATGGTGAAAGTTCCATTTATAGTTTTTTGATCATGTTAAATTCATTTGAAAAAAAAAATTAAAATCCATTCTTTTATCCAAGTCTAAGCTTCCAACGAAACATGAAAGTACTTGTAAATCTTTCGTAGGTAGGTTGGTACCATAGTATAGCCCGAATGGATATTTCCTATAATAAAATTATGGCTCGTGAAAGCAAGAAGGTAACTCTGGCCAATTAGCATTTTTCTATGATCCTTGGGGAGAATCCGCCTTGAACTTGTCATATTGTGAGATAAGATTTTTTTTTCTTTAACCAAAGTCAAATTTCATACAAGCCCGGTGGTGCTCAAAAATCAAAATGATACGTTCAAGAATCTCATGATGAGATTTAACAAGATACAAACTTTGAGAGTGAATTAAGGGAATGACAGTGAATCAAATGAAAATGTAAAAACTAATTATTCACAATAATAAGGAGCATACAATGAATAATACTTTATATAGCACTATTATAACTCATTATTAGTACTATTTATTATATGAGAATACACTATCTAAAGTCACCAAAACTACCAGCTACATTGTATAATCTAACAGTATATGCTAATCAGATTTAGACCTTTTACAAATCTTAAATACTTCAAGAAGAGACCTGTCAACAGAGAGCAAACAGGAATGAATATCAGTACCTAGTAACACATTTATAAAAAGTCTGGAAAAAAAATGAGAAAAGTACCCTATACGCAATTTTTAACACAACCCGCCCACTTTTTGGTTAGTTGTATAATAATTAACAAGTGATATACAGTGTACAACTACGTATAAAGTGGGCACGTAAGAAAACGCTAGTTTTAATGCTAAAAAGTGCTTATACAAGTCAATCATAGAAAGGAAAATGACACTTTTGGAGTCCCGGGCAAAAAAGGGGGAAAGAGAAAATAATATATGTGGACATTTTGCCAAAAATAACTTCAATTCCAGGCTTCCAAGGGATCCTGACGACTTACAAAAGAAATGAACCTTAACACGTAGAAATGAAATTCGATCCTCCCATTCTTTCCCACCTCTGATGCATTCCCTACATAGTGTGCAATCTCGTGGCCGTGCTACAATTGCCCTTTTCTTACCTGGTCAACGATCAAACTATCAACCAATTGAGTCTAATTTAGAGAGAGAGAGAGAGAGAGAGAGATGCAGCAGGTTTTGTAAGCAATACATATCAAATATCATAGCTCAGTACCGATAAAGAGTGCATTCTATGAGTAAAGGAAATTCTTTATTGCTAGTATCCGGACCCTCATACCTCATGAAAAAAAAATCTTAGAGAGAAGTAGAATCTTACCATTGCCAATATCTTCAATATCAAATACACTAACTGGGCATTTTTCTTTAAGCTGCTCAGCCATCTTGCCTTCAATGTTTTTTAATTCGATCTGGAAAGAAAGAAAAAAAGATACTTTAAATTTAACAATTTTTCATAAACTTGGGCAATCTAGAGTCAGTCAGTCACTAATCTATCTCAATACCTCAGGTAACATCCCATACCAAACAGTGGCCACTGGGGATCATTTTGCGTGTGTTTTACCAATACCTTTAATAGCATGTGCTTCCACTTCAATTTCCTACAGACGAAAGAAAGTCATGACACAACATATATAACTCAAAACAGTTCAAACCAATGACTTAAAAGCTATTGGCTAGTAACTTAGACGACCCAAAAAAAAATTTGATTGATCTTAGACAAAATATTTTTTTTGGGGGGGTCAAAAACTTAGACAAATTTGATATATGAAAAATCCAATCAAATGTGGAGGGGCAGATTCTTTTCCCCATATTGAATAAAATAGACCAGCATGCATCAACAAAGTCTAGAATAAGAAAAAGAGATAGCATAGAAGCACTCACATTAGAATAAAGACAAGGGAATGTACCATGGCATAAATTAGATAATGAAACATAGAATCTAGGGTCTGCATTCATTGGTTGGTCGAAGATAAATTAAAGTTTTAATTGTTGATGAGTTCGCTATACGAAAAAAAAGTAGTTAATGCTTCCAACATCCTAAATACACACCACATAAATATATAACAGTTACTTTTGACATAAAAGAAGCATAAAGGAATTGGGCAACCAAGTCTAGCTATACTTTTAAAGATGTAAATCACAATGAAGACATATATGATAGTGGCTGATGAAAATCAGAGTAGTAGTAATAAACAAAATACAAACTAAAATTAAAGAGTCGACTTTAGATATGATTTTGCAAATCAGAAATAGGTATCAACATTTTATCACAATTTGCTGGTAAATATTCTCCAGCAACTGAATGGAAAAAGTTGATATGTCATCGAGAATCTTCCAAATCAAAATTACTCCATAGCCTGACACATGGAAGCTGTCCTTTTGTCTAAAGGAGACCTCGGATGCTACACTTACTAAATTATTTAATTATTTATAAAACATAGATTATTTGGATCTGAAGCTTCTCGACAAGGATTATGACAATGCAATGAATAACATAAGTATCTGCATGAAAACAACGCCATTGGTAATTCATTGCATGTGAAATTCAAAAGCTCAACTAGCCTTCTCCTTTTTCTCTCCCTCTCTTTTTTTTTTTTTGGTGCAAGGGACCTTTATTGTCTTCAATTAAACAAAATTACTCATACCATCTCACACTAGTTTTCCTCAATAAAACTCAAGTAATGAAGAAATCAAACATAAACTTCTTACTTGAAAATACCGAATATCAGTAAAATCAATTAAGACTGTTCATATATACATGTCAACAACCAAATTAGTTTCATACTTGTTCAAATTGGACAAAAAAAAATTCAAAACAAGAAATCAATCAAAAAAATATATGAAACATGCTTTGAATTCAGAACCATAAGTGTTCCCACGCTTAAGTATCAACTAATCAGCAAATAATAATAATAATAATTAATAAATAAACGATCATGTGACAGAGTTATAGGTTCTACCTGTTTAGCAGCCAGTTTAGCAATAGTAATATTATCTATGACTGTAATTGGGTTTTCTGAAAATTCTGGCAGTGAGTCTTGGCTGCAACCAAATGAAGTGTAGGTCTTTTGGTTTTGTTGTTGACCCTGACTTATCTTCTGAAGGTAAAAGAAATTCAGTTCCATTTGGTAACCACTTTAGTTCATTTGACTTTACTGCATTATGTTTACAGAATCAGTAATTTTGTTTTTTCTTTTTTAATGGGAAGGACTGAAACAAGATAAGTAAATTCAAACCTAACTCATATAGTGAAAATTGTAATTGTACCTGTACTTCGATCTTCAACTTTTTCGCAGCGAACATGGAGTTTGAAAACAATGGTGTTCTTTTCATTTGGGGCACCATTTCCTAACAACATTTAGGGTACCGCTATTTTAAGAAAATTATCAAAAAGAAAAAGAAAAGCCTTTCATTAAAAGAACGAGGATAAAAACAAGATATTGTCCTTCTAGAAAATAAATTTTAAAAAAGAATAGATATTTCCCTTTTCCTTAAATAGTATTTACAATAGAGTCATACCTGCAAATTCAAACAATCTCGGGTCAACATTGATTGGAATTAGACCCAATCTGTGGGCAAGCACTTCATCTTGGATAACTGATGTATTGTTTTCAATAAGAACTTTTTCAATAGCCATAGTTGGAACCTGCATGCAGCATGCTAACGAATGGCAGATAATTTCATGATAATGATACCACTAATAGAAGGCTAAACCAAAAATCATACACGAGAACCTTAAGCATCAGTGCCATAAATAAGAACGTGATGCATCAGAAAAGTATTATGTTCCACAATGTAAAAGAATGAAAACGAATTTAGTTATATGCAAATATATTTTTTTAACCATGAGAAAGAGTTGATTTTAAAGTATGAAATCATAACGTTCAAACGCTGAAGGCCTTCATATAAATTGCAATAGCTTTTATTATGGTTCCCAAAATCATAACACCACCTCATAGTATAGAGTATAGACCATCAGGTCCACTTTATTCTGTCCTCCAATGTTCACCATCCACTATATAAAAAATAAATAAAAAGAAAAACATGGATTGCCTATAGATGTATTTAGAATCAAAATCTAATAACTACTGCACCTCGGATATAAGGATTCTCCGAAATGCATTTGCAATAGCTGGATCGATGCCAATCGTGTCAAACTCCATGTCTTCCTCAGTAAGTCGAATCACTTCGACTCTGAAGTTTTTTCTAAATTTATCCATCTATAAACTGGTGTCCAATCCCGATGATGCAAACGTCCCGGAATACTGGCAAGTTTCAGTCTGCAAGCACCAAGTTCACAAATTCTTAAGAATACACAACAAATAAATCAGTAGCTCGCCCTAATCACCTAATCTAAAAAACAGAGAGTAAGAAGAAAGAACTAGATTTTTGTTTTAGTTAGCTTGACAAGTTAAAATAGAAACCTAACCATGAAAAGGAAATGCATTACCAAGAATAGACTTCACCAAAAACACTCACTTTATAACTCTAAAACAGGTTATATTGGAATTGACGACAAAAATTAGAGGAATATAAGAAATTGCATACATTAATTGGAGCATCAGCTTTACATTCAACACGAAGGGAGTTTTCCTATTGGTACGTCCGAAAGCTTCCCTATCAATTCCAAAACTTAATAATTTTCTCCTTCAACAGCCGTTGTCTCTTTAACGGATTGAGACTGTGACTCCGATTCGGACCCAGACGACGTCGTAGCTTCGCTTTCAGATATTGCCTTCGATTTCGATCCTCGTCCCGCCATTGCTTTCGGTAAAAAAAAAAAAATTACGAGCTTATGACAAGTTCCGAACTTTGTGAAATTTGAAAACGACGTCGGCTTATGTAGTAGGTTCTGCTTCTCCTACTCTTCCTTTTGTTATTGAATTCCTCTATCTGGGATAGAAGCCAGGTGAGAGAAAATCTCAGTGGAGGTTTAGGGCACTTCAAGGTTTAGCTAAGGTTTAAATATTTAATAGATTTTTTCGTATCATTAAAACAACCGAACAAGAGATTCTCTCCTATCCTTAAATTACGCCGGACATAATAACTTTATAGAATAATAAGAATATTATTATATAATATTAATAAAAATATTTGTGTATTTAGTTGTACGATTCTAAAATAAGATTAATTTAATAAATAAAATTAAAGAGATTTTAACACATATATGTTTAAGATATAATACACTTTTTAAAATAATAATGATATTAAAATATAATAATTATTTATATATTTTCATTATAATAATAATAATAAATTATGATACCATTATTAGGGACTGGTGTCTAAAGGGCCAACCTGTCGGCCCATTCTATTAGATAATGTTTGGATTTAGTGAAAAAGAGTTTAATAATGTTTAGCATTTGCAGGGTATACCATTTATTATCAACAAATATGCAAGAAGAAAATTTAAAATAATTTTTTTTCTTTCTGATTTTTATAAATATCATTATAATTGTTTATGTGTTACAATTATTAGTATTAGATGGAATAGTATTGTAATTTGGATTTTTTAAAATTCAAAACTAAAAGCAATATTTTATTTTATTTCTGTGTGAAATGTTATTTTAAAACTGTAACTTTAATTTTTTGTTCAAATCAACACAACCCAACGAATTAAATTATGAAAACGTGGCAAACCAAGGAAGCCACTTTTTTATTTTTTTTATTTTTTGTGAATTCAATCCAAAAATTCTCATTTGGGGATTGGTATTATAGAATATTCATATTTTTATTTTGATATTTTATTTTTACTCATATTTTCAAATGAGTTTGATATTTTATTTTTATGAGACATTAATTACTTCTATTATAATTATTGATATATATATTTTTCAATTTTAACAATTATCTTTAAATTATCTTAATTTATTGTTAAATTTGGACAAAAATATATATATAAGTAATCAAAATAAAGATATTTAATGTTATGAGTTGAAAATATAGGTAAAAAGGTATGAAAATAAGAATAAGAATACCTTTGTGATTGTATCTCTTTTAAGTTTAACATTCTTAACATTAAACCAATATAATTCCAACGCATCAACACGAAGAGATGATAAATAACATGAAGAGATACATCGTCAGAAGCTTAGATGCATATAGACATTATTAACCCATAATATTGTAGAACGTGTACGTAAACTGCTGCTGGAAATCAGCTCATTAGAAAGGACATATATATATATATACGGTAATTGGCATTCTTACCAATTTGATCCCAACTTGGCTAATTTAATCTCCATAACAATTTAAATGATTGGTACCTATAAACGATTAAAAAAAATTGTACGTACTATAAAGATATTTAAATGGGTAAAATTGAAGTTAAAAGGTCAAATAGCAAAAGTACCAAGTTGCCAGATGGCCAATCAGGCATATAAATGTAATAGATACTAAATCAGATATAAAAAAAATTATAACTTATAAAAACGAATTTGCTAGCATCAAAATTAATACCATCCATACTTGAGTAGTACAAAACACTTCATCTAAAAAAACATGCAGTAGGATACGTATTTATATTTTATACACAAACCATACCTGATATCTCATATTTTGTTCACTAAAACTATCTTAAAAAGCTATAAAAATTAGGACAGTCCAGGAGATATGGACTACTTCAACCAAACTATCTATTCATACAATAGCAAACTCTCCAAACTCGGACAGTAGCTTCCCATGTGATACGGGAAACAAAAGCCACTCCATATAGAAATAATTTATAACTGGCACTTAAAGAGCCAGTGCGCCGATGGCAGTTGGAGGCATCCTCAAGAGACAGCAACACATGTGGCATTGGTATTGTTGTCTACTCACAGAAATTAAGAAGCCAGCTTCAAAAAGCCCTCCCAAAGTGACATTCACTATCCCCTCGTCTTGGCCCTTTTCATACCAAGGCTGTTGTGGAAGGGGGAAATAGAGCCAGACATGGGAGAACCTCCATCACGAAGGGTACCATTTAGCATTGCCAATTCTCGCAGCTGCTGTTTCTTGTAGAAATCTTGAGATTCATCCTGATAATAGCACGAGAGGGAGAATAAGAAGATCAATGCAGAAGTGGTTGCCAAATGATGTAAAAAAAACGCACATGCACACACAAATGAGGAACAGAAATGCAGGGTACAAAAAGGACAAGGGAGAATTTACCATAGGCTTGAGCAGATCCTCAAGAATTTCTTGTGCTTGCAACAATCGGGAATCAACTATTTCAACAGGTAATTCAGCCTCGACTAGAATATGGAGAGGTTCATTCAGATGTTCATATCCTGGTTTCCCTCTCATCATTTCCTCCTGTAAGGCAGAGACAATACTCCAAACTTACTTTTCATAATGAGGAAAGAAAGTCAAATTAATTTTGTCGTGCACGTGTCTAGCACCAAGAACTCTTAAAAATATCAGTTGGAAAGATAAAAATTAAGATGTTTCCCCAATATAATTTCTAAATTTTTTTTTAAACTGCAAACTTGATATTTTATATGCTAACCTCCCTAAACGTTCTCCAATTAATAAAATGAGCTTCACAAAACCCATATTAGTAATTACCCATGGAACTTAAAAAATAAAAGATTCACAAAGAACAAAGATATCTGCTGGAACTATAAACACAGTTAATACAGCATCAAAAAGTGCCATGTCCTTCACATATGAAGTAATCAACAAAATCTAGACTTCCCTTTTCAAGAACTTCCAGGACATTATGAAATAGTAACGTGAACAACATATAGTTGTTTCTGATTCAGAGATTTTCAATGAATTTCCCTTACCTATCAACACTTATGTCAGTTGATTTATAATGAGAAGCTATATATATAAAGACAAAGCATCCTCAACTATGTTTAGATAAAAAATCATGCTTGGATATAAGCCATAGCAGGCACAACCATATAAGAAAAGAAGCTTCACAATTACCCTAACTGGATCCTTTATGCTACCACGGCCTCTGATAAGAACGCGGCAGTCAGTACTTGCTTCTACACGCTTAAGAGAGTTTCCCCTAGGGCCTAGTAGACGCCCAACAAAGTTGTACTACAATAACAAATCTACTTCAAACTCTTGAATTAAGATAAATATTCATTGAAATAAAAATGTCATACATTAGGATATTTTTCAACAGGAATATCCACTCTCATTGTTCGCTTGACAATTAAACCCAATGTGCTTCCTTGAGGACTCATCCAGTTTTGTGTTGAAGACGGCTGCAGTAAAGTTGACATCTGAATAATGCATTGCAAGATTATCAAAATCCGACAATAGATCCAAGCAAGCAATTTCTGTCTGATACAAAATGGACAGGTGCTACAGGATATTCAATAACATAAAACTCAATAACACTGAGATATGTAAAACAATACGGATACAGGAGTATCAGAAGCAGCTAAAAAATTAAACTTATACAAACGAATGTAATATGCCAATGAAAAATATTTGGTTACGTTTGATTCTGCATCTAGAACGCTTACTGTAGCCTAAATATTCATCTCGTCTCACAAATCATTCAGCAGCATATAATTTAGTAATTTCTAAAAAATCTAATGAGTGTAAAAGGTGACCAAATAAGCCTTGGTACGTAAGTGAAATAACTCAAATATGAGAGGTCAGTACTATAAAAAATGGGAACTTCCACAATCTATAATCTCATACAGATTGACTAGAGAGCCCTTTCCCATATTCTGCATTAGGGCATTCGTCCTTTCAGGAATGCAATCTACATAAAACAATGAACTTCCAGTACAGTCATATATTACAGTTAAAACAACTTCGACAGCAGGGTAAGGTGGAAAAATAGAGAATTATTTCTGAGTGCATGTAAATCTCCATTTCTTAAGCTAATTTATACTTGCTCTTTGATGTTAGCATCCAACTACCTGTCACAAAGTGGCACCCTAGATTGCAAACACTCAAACAAATGTTAAATAGTTAGAACGAAATGTAAAAGTTGGTGTCAGGAATGCTTCAAAATTACAGTAAAATTAGATGGAAAGTAAAGTTATGTTAATGGTTAGTATCCGTACTTCTGATTGAAACCGTGATGCCCATCCATTAAACTCAGCACCTCCATTTGAAAATATCCCTCCAGAAGCCAGGGGGCTAGCATGTTCAAGCCCACTTTGACCTATAACTGATGCATTCCCCAACAGTGTTGTTACACGCAATATTTCTGCTCCAAATGTCAATTTTCAAGAATAAGATGTACCAGTCAGCATTTGTTAAAAAGTTAGCAGTTACCACAAAATGGATAGAGAATACCCCTTTTCCTTTCTCAAGTCAGTTAAATTAAATGCTTCCCCAATTTTTTTTTTAAATATGTAACTTCTTGAATGAACAAAGTACTCTATATTTCAGAAAAATAAACATCGAGTTAAAGTGTTAAACTCGTCATATGTAAAACACAGTTAAAGGAAGTTAAAGGAATGCTATCACACATCTATAGAACCACTAAATTAATCAGGTTGCATGAATGATAGAACGAATTTGTACATTATAATTCAAATTAATATATTAATGTGATACTATCACCCATTATAACTCTGGAGGATCCAAAGAAGCACTTCAAGCTCCACAAAAACCTTATAGATCAAGCTATCCTCTGGCATAGGACCTTGGAGTTTAAAATTTTCCAAGTATCAAACCGAAGAGAAGATGGAGGCCATCACTCTCTCTTTCAATAAGATTTCTCCCAATTTCCTGGGCCTCCAGCCTCAGAAAAGATTGAAGTCTATAAATTAGTAGGAGAAAGTGGATTCACAGAAAGAATACTAATAAACTTCAACCATCCAACTCGATCCACTTGATACTCATAGATCAATAAATCTTCATGATGGGAAAGGTGGAGTCAATAATTGATTAAACTGTCAGTTAGAACCACTGAACCAGAACTAACAAGTATTTCCAGACCAAACACAAGTTACTGACAATTATTGGATTGTAGTCTACAGAGCAACTTGAATGTTAGAACATCAAGAGAAAGTGTTATCAGTTTATCCAGTAAATCATAAACAATTTTTCACAGGTTAGCAACAAGTATTTCAGTCGAACGGTGTTGCTTCAAGAGATATCCCCCGCTTGAATTAATATTAACCAGACCTAACAAAAGTTAATTACTACAAAAGAAATAAGGAGTTAGAATTGTAAGAGAAACACTTATGATTAATTGGGCAAAAGATTCCATTAGATTATTAACAATTTGTCATGTGTTAGCAATGATTTCAAAGTTACTATGGAATCATTAGGTTGATGTTTCAAATACAAAACTCACTGAATCCCCACATTTTGAGTTAACATCTATGCACTCATAAGCAGACACGTCATAGATATAATGGGGAGCCTTGTTATGTTGTGGTTCTTAATCTCACCTTGGTTCAACAACCTGTATGTACTTGGAAGGATAGGTACAAAAGGAGCGATCTTTTGACGTTCTGCAAACAGCTCGGATAAATATCTACCACCAAAACGAAAAAAAGTTTAGCAAGATGAAATTAGACCTTAAAAGAGAAAGAGAACAAAATAATCATAAAATATGAAAACGTATCAACTTCAAATGATGTAAAAAAAAAAAAAAAAAAGTCACCAAATATTTAAGAACCAAAAACATGACAGCAAGAAAGTGCGTGTTTAAGTGTTCTGTAAATCTGTGGCCACGCGTACCAACGACAAACAGCAGCATTGAATGAGCATGAAAATCATATCCTTGAAATAGGATCACGGTATAGAAAAAGGTAAAGCCACATCTGTGAATTTAATCAAAGATTTGAACTTCATCTGATCAAAAATGAAACACGTGAAAAATGACGGATTGAAATTGGAAGGAAAAAAAATCAAAAACCAAATTAGAAGCTGGAAGATGGAAAAACATATCCAGAATAGAATAGAAACGCTAAACATAAAACCAAAAATAAAATAAAATCGATCACTACAGAAACAGTAAAATTGACTCGCACAGGAATGAGAGTAGTCAGCTCAAGATCAAAAACAACAATCCGATTAGTACTTTAGATATAGATCATACATGAAAAGGAAGTAAAAATCCAACAAGATGTGATAATAGCCGACAACTATCACGTAAAACGAAAATATAAAGAAAAGAAGGAAGATCTGAGGGGAATTACTTCTCTTGCTCGACGACGAGAGCAGCAGAAGAGGAAGCGGAGGAACGAAGGCCAGAGAGATGAGGGGAAGGGGAGTGAGGAGCCGATGGTGAAGGTGAATAAGCCATGTATCTTCCCGCCGACGATGACGTCATTTCCTCTTCCCCCACTCTCTTTCTTTAAGATAATCTAGTTCTACCTTTCTTCAAAGTAGTCAAAAAAAAAACTGTTAGTCTTTTTGAAGTTATGGTTTAGTCCTGCGAGATGAGAGAGAGAGAGAGCGAGTTAGTTAGTTGTTCAATTCTCTCACTCCCCTCACTATATGAATATTAATCCAGCTGTGTTTTTGAGTGTGTGCGTGGCTGGCAGGTGGGTCGATCCCGACCAGACGCTTCTCTCTCAATCAAAGCGTCGGTGGATTTTCGATTTTATATTCTGAACTTCTATTTACATTCTCTGTTTTTACAATGAGTTATTGGAATATGATAACTCATATGTAACTATATATTAGTTAAGAGTGTATATTTTGTGATTTATTTATATATATATAATATAATATATAACTTATTTAAATAGAACTTTTGTTTTATATTATCTAAATTCAATTAATTTTTTTTATTTTTTTTACGTGTGAATAAAATATTATTATTGTATTTTGATTTTTTTTTCTTGTTTAGCAAAAACGTTTGTTGTCTTTTTTTTCATTTTAATAACAACATTTTAATAACAACATTTACTGTGAACCGAGCAACACCATGAAACCTAAAAGGCAAACCGTGGATCATTTTCCACCCAAAAAATTCATTTGGCATTTTCAGCATAATATATATAAAAAAATCGGATTGCTTATAATAAGAGAAAAATAGATTGATGTTGGACGAGAGGAATTATTTATTTGAAATATTAATTAATAAATACTTTATCAAAAAGTTTATATTTTTAATATTTATTATTATAAAATTTATTATATTAATTTTTTATCGATTCGAAAAAATAATTAGTATCATGAATTTCTCGGTTGGATCATATATAGATATGTTATTAATCATGTCTTAGTATATTTTATATTTTCAATATTAGTAGGGTCCTTTCATACTTAGTAGTAATTACTTTAGCGTTTATGTTTATAACTTTATAGTGTATGCTTAAGCCATAAGAGAAAGATTGTCAATAAAAAAAAAGCGAGATTGGAGGGCAACAGGACAAAATAAGAATGAAGGTACTTTTCTTCTATCAATAATTGAGAATAATCAACATATATATATATAACATAATTATTTTGGAAAATACCTTGTTGTACGACTCTTATAATTGTGTTTGAATCACTATTATATATAGGTTCACTTTTTACTTTTTATTTTTTTTCTTTACCGATTTTAATGGGTAATTTTTTTTAAATTCGTTAATATTAATAAAAATATATTTATTAAAAAAATTATAAAAATCTATTTGTAAAGATAATAAATTTATACTCTTTTTTAAATTATAAATTTTATTTATTCTTTTTATACTCATGTTATACTATTTAATAGGTATAATATTAAAGTATATTTTCATTTAATTGCCTTTTTTTAATATAAAATTGTAATTCAAAATTCAAGTTGTATCTACCAATTAAAAAAATTTCATTAATATTTTTGTGTGAGTATAAATTTTATCTTACTTTTGCACGTAATTTCCACTAAAAATTAAGATAATTTTGATGTTTTGCACGTAATAATATCTAATAGAATTTGTGACATTGCACTCTCATTTTTATTCTGTTTTGTTTATTAATATACATTGGATATAGTTTAATATATATTAAGTTTTTTATATTTTATATAGAAACATTATTATACAATAGCATATAAAATATATAAAACACGGTGGTAAGTAATGGATCGATGCATTATTATTTATAAAAAAAATATCAGTGGATGTAATATAAATGTTAATTAATATGTTCATCATTTATTATTGATCAAGTGATAGTTTAATTGGTAGATTTAAATATATTCAAAGAATCAATGATATTTAAGATCATAGATTTACAATTTTAAACTTTAATTAATTAATGCACAACTTATTTCAAAAGCTATAGATTTTTTAATAAGGATATCTCACTAATACGTGATTTGTATTAAAAAAATAACTTATGATTTATTTATATAACTTCATAATTGATAATTTTATTTATTTTAATAAATAAAAGTTGTGAAATGTATAAAATAATAAATAATCAAAATAACACATAACAAACCACTAATACAAAATATTAGTAAAAAATTGAAAAATATTGTCATAACAATAATAATTTTTTTATGATCTTTTTGCATGATGGAAGTATAATGGTATTATATATATTGAAAACAAGATTATTACATCCATTTAAAATACCTAATAACTGGTTAAGAAAATCATAGATATAACCATCTAATTATAATTTAATCAAATATGATAAAATAAAGTTAAATGAATTACTAACTAAAGAATTATTTAAGAAATTTGTAACTTGTATACGTGGAAAAAAGATAATCTCAAATTGATTTAACTTTATCACAATTAAAAAACAAGTGGTGCAATAATGACATCACAATTAAAAAAATCCTTGTTTTGTAGTTTTATCTCAATATTTCAAATATCTCACAAGTATTTTAATAAATTTGTGATTTAATAATATATAATTTATTTAAATATATAAAAAAATTAAAATTTAAGTCATAATTAGAAATATATAACTAGTATAATTATTAAAAAAACTTTACATCTAATACGAAATAAACGCATAATATTACTCTTACTAATATGAGGTAATTACATAATGTGTGATACCGAACCTAACATTTTCTTAGCGTACCAAGTGCTATCATGTTTATTTTTATTAGTTTTTAATATTAAATTTATGAAATTCACGAATATTTATAAAAGACAAATGCTCATATAAATTTACTATTTTTAAAAATAACTTAATTTACATCTATATTTATTAAACAGGATATTAAAAGTAGTTTATTTTTACAAAAAAATCCCATAAATTTATCATGTTTTTTTTTATTTTATGAAAGTGGAACAGAAAACTTATATTATTATTTTTAAGTCAATAAATTTGTAATATTTTATCTAATAATTAGGAAA
Source organism: Hippophae tibetana (assembly GCA_037013495.1). Classification (NCBI taxonomy): domain Eukaryota; kingdom Viridiplantae; phylum Streptophyta; class Magnoliopsida; order Rosales; family Elaeagnaceae; genus Hippophae; species Hippophae tibetana. Next base: position 6,428,668 of record CM072812.1, read on the forward strand.
TTAAATTATATTTTTATTAAAAGTAACATAATTGAGTTATATATAAAAAAATTATTTTACTATGAATTTATAATAAATTATATATTATATGATGATAAATATAAGTAAATTTATATAAACGCTACATAAAATTTGACAATAATTAAGTAATTGGGCCATATGTGCAGTTTTGTATTGGACGCTGTACAAACAACTCCTTGACATTTCCGGAACAAGACCGCCCTTAGCCATTATGATTACTATTCGGCTCTAAGGTCAAAACGCTAAAGCCTCATAATTTATAATTTGGACAATCAAATGATTGTAGAAAATGGAAGAAACTATTCCCTTTAAGAATCTGAATAGCAGAGAGTACCAAGCTCACAAGAAGAAGGTTTCTATCTTTTATTTTCATCCATTTTGTGCTAAATGATTTGCAATTTATTTAATTTTGTTTTTCTCTCATGAAAAAGGTGCATTCGGTAGCTTGGAATTGCACTGGCACTAAGCTCGCCTCCGGGTCTGTGGATCAAACGGCTCGAGTCTGGCACATCGAGCCTCATGGGCATGTAAGATTTCATTGTTTAGCTTTTAGCTTGTGTGGAAAGTTCTTGATTTTCTCTGTTTCTGGCTATTCATTCCCGATATTATTTTGTATCTTGAATTGGGTTATGTGATGCACAAATTTTAATTGATTGCAAATGAATAAATTAGTAGCAGAGTAATAATAAGTTACTCCTAGGTCTAAAGGATTTGGCAAGTTCTTTTAAAAAGTTAAATTAAACAATCCTAAACATTCTTTTTATTTGTGTTTGTCCAGAATTCTTATAAAAACATTTTAATCTATAAAACACGAAATTACTCTTCAAAACAAGATAAAAGTAAAATAAAGCATAAGTTAAATGCTTATAAACATTGCAAATAATAGGTCAAAATAATGTTCATTATTATGGTTTTAGAGAATACAAATCGCCATTGTATGTTAAAATCTGCATGTATGGCTCTGATTCATTATTTGTACTCACTTTAGAACTTTATTAAGACTTCCCAGCTTCTAAATATCTTTTTTTTTTTTTGGGAGTGTAGTTAAAGTATTTCTAAGGTGTGTGTTAGCAAATTTGAAATTTAAAGTTCATGGTCGTAGTTAATTAACGTTGTATTTGTTATTTATTGATGTTTGTATTCACTGTTTGAATTGCAAGAAGAATACTGAAAACGAATTGGATATTTGTTGGTTACAGGCCAAAGTAAAAGATGTTGAATTGAAGGGACATACTGATAGTGTGGATCAACTTTGTTGGGATCCAAAACAGTCTGAGCTAATTGCAACAGCCTCAGGAGACAAGACAGTCCGTCTATGGGATGCACGTAGTAAGTGATTGTGGCACTGTATGAAGGCTTGATAATTTCGTTCTTTCGATTAACAGTTAGGAACATTGGTATTTACCTTCTGTTATCTCATTTATTTCATTTTTTTGGGGAAGAATAATCTTAAATTTGTGCAAGGTATATTTTACCATGAAACAGGCTGTCTTTTATAAGTAAAACATAAATTCAAGTTGGCATGAAAACTTTAGCGCATTATTTATGGAGGCTTAATTAAATTATTTTACTGTTCTTCAAAAACAGAGAGAAGATGATTTATTGTCGTCGTTCTACAGGTGGAAAATGCTCACAGCAAGCAGAGCTTAGTGGGGAGAACATTAACATTACCTACAAACCTGATGGGTCACATGTAGCTGTTGGCAATAGGGTATACTACAATCTCATCTGATCTGCGAAACCTCTGAAACGTTCTGAATTTATTAGTCGTTACTACTTCCGATCATTGAATTCTAAATATTGCTAGTTATCTGTAGCAGTAGTCTAGCCCTTGCTTTGATACGATGTTGACTGGTCCGTCAGCAGTAAGTTTCCATAATTACTGTGGTATTCTTCCCTTGGATGTAGGACGATGAGCTAACAATTTTGGATGTCCGGAAATTTAAGCCAATTCACAAGCGCAAGTTCAATTATGAGGTAATATCTATTCAGATATTATCCTTTTCCTTCCGATGTATAAGTGACCTAGTTATTCAACTGATTTCACTTTTAACCTCTCCAAGAAAAAAAAACATATGTTAATTTTCTTACAACGTTAAAAAACATGCATTCATTACATTGTAAGAAAAATGAATATATGTTTTTTTCTTAAGAAAGGTTAAAAATGAAATTCCATGAATGAAGGGGGTTATGTCATACAATTAAACCTACATGATAGATTCTTATCAAGTCATATACTTTCACAACCATTAAAAAGAGAACGTTTTCAAAATTTGATAAAAAATATTTGAAGATCTTTAAAACTTTTGCCTTGTCTTTAGACTTCTAAGAGTATAGTTTCTATTTCTTGGGAAAAAAAATAGTTTCTACTTATAGATAGATGTTTCATCTGACAAAGTGATGCCAACAAATATCTTTTGTACCATTCATTTCCAATTTTTTATAGATAGAGTGATATCTTCAATGTCCTTCTTATTATCCAGGTAAATGAGATTGCTTGGAACATGGCAGGTGATATGTTCTTTTTGACCACTGGAAATGGTGAGAACAATTCATGTGCATCCAAATGCTCTTCTTTCTTCTTGTTGGAACTATTGGTTTGAATGCCTATCTTTCTGTTTAGGTACTGTTGAGGTACTATCGTACCCATCTCTACACCTTATTGACACTCTCATGGCTCATACAGCTGGTTGCTACTGCATTGCAATTGATCCTATTGGAAGGTGTGCCACAAAATGCTATCTATTTCTTGTGCCCAAACTAGTTGCTACAATGGTTGAGAGGAATTATATTATGCAATGTTTTCTTTCGTGTTTATGTTAACCTGCCCCTACCTCTGCACCACCATTGTTACTGTCACAGTTACTTTGCAGTTGGTAGTGCTGATTCGTTAGTCAGCCTGTGGGATATCTCTGAGATGCTCTGTGTCAGAACATTTACAAAACTCGAGTAAGATTCCCTAGGGTATTTTTTTCCTTAAATTCATCATTTGAATGCAAACCATTTATCGTAGAAATGGTGTGGCCTTTTCTAACCCTTACCAGATGGCCTGTGAGGACAATAAGCTTCAACCATACTGGTGAATATATTGCTTCGGCCAGTGAGGACTTGTTCATTGATATAGTAAGTAATAATATGGCTTTCAGTCTCTCACAATGTCATTTTGCAATTTAAATCGGATAAGATTTATGACAGTGATACTAACTTTGTGAAAACAGTCAAACATCAAAACTGGACGGACAGTACATCAAATTCCATGCCGGGCTGCCATGAACAGTGTTGAATGGAATCCTAAGTACAATTTACTGGCATATGCTGGGGATGATAAGAATAAATATCAGGCCGATGAAGGTACTTTATATATTTTCTTCTTCCTTCTTGTCTGACGAGACAAATGCACACAATAATGTGACAACTAATCCACATGTGTCTTGGTGCAGGTGTTTTTCGGGTATTTGGCTTTGACAGTGCATCCTAGGATTGCTTTACCTATTACTTTGAGGCTTTTTATGAGAGAAAAGGTCTATCGATTTTGTTAATAGTAAAATTTTCGCATTGCCCCGAAAATCGAGTACTGTTCTAAAAATGGATTTGATTATTTATGAATAAGAACAACACCATGTTCATGATTGACTGGGATCTGGATTACTTGAAGGCATATCATATTTGCACGGCACTGGTTCTGGCATTTGCAAAGTGCGGTTACATGAAAAATTTTAGTTCTACTAATAACCATGTATTGTTTTCCTGAAATTCAGTTCAGTTATGAAAGACTACAACTGGATTTTGTATTGTTTGAGATTAAGATTGACACTTTCATGATAGAAAAATATATACTTGCATTGAAAGAGTTGCATCTCTTAATAGAACAACCAAGATATTGTTAGAGAAAATGAAAATCTCATATTGATAAAAGATAATAATGTGATAGAGTTTATAAGAAACAAAGAAACTTTTTTTGGTAAAAGACAAGAGAGCAACAAATCTATTTAACAAATAAAACCTTACTATCACTTTTAATTTTATGTGACCCATAGCGGTAGCCGCAATAGAATAGAAGAACAAGAAGAAATAGATTTTCAATCACCTTCTTCAAGAGTTTTAATGTTTAAATTAGTTAAGTTCTCAATTCTCTCTCCCCTCCTACTCCTATTTTTGTGAATTAGGATTAGATCTTTGTAGATATAATTGGGAGTTTATAAAAAGAAATTGATTGTTATATAATCTAGTAATAAATGGTTTCATGAATTTTGGCAAAATTATTTTATTGTAAAAATATTAAGTTTATATTGAAAATTGTGATGTATGATCAATTTTGGGTTAATAAGAAAGTGTTAACATCATTGTTAAATTTGAAATCTAACCTTATCAAAAATACTCATTAAATTTTCTGTGTTTTCCAAGTATATGTTTAAATTTGTCAATTTTGGAACAAGTTTTCCTTTTAATTGTTATGTATCTTTTCATTATTATTTGAGCTTCATTATTTTACATTTGAAACTAGACTCAATGAATATTATTTTGGATTTTAAATCACTAGAAAATAGATAATATTGATTTTTTTATGGATTTTCGAACTTTATATTTTGTGCTAAACAGTGAGCTTGAAACCGTTTTGTAACAAGAGCCAGAATTTGAATGTATTTTAGAAATCAAATGCATACGAAATTTTTATGACACAATCTATTATGTGTTAGGTTTGTCTCATCCAAGTTTTGTGATTTTTGGATATCATAATAATTTTAAATTATTTGTAACTAATTAAGAGGTGTCACTACTGAATTTGTACGACAGTTTTGACCATCTTTTGTTAAACCTTAAGTTTTCTACTAAAACAATTTTGGAATTATTTGAAACTTTTACAGTATACTTAGAATTGTGTAACTTAAGCGTGAAAATCATTTTTTGAAAAGGGGTAACGATTTTCATACAAATCTTTAAATATGACATATGTTACATATAAGATTTTTATTTAGATAAAATAAAATAATTTTCATAGTGATACTTCAAAATGGAATTGAGGAGATACATAGATATTTCATATGCAATTAATCTTTAAAAAAAATATAATACTATAATAAAGTTCATGTGAAACAAGAATGTCTTAACTCATTGTATTAATTTTTTAGGAATTAAAAACCTATCATAGATTGATATGCATAAACAATCATTTATAGAGGAAGTTAAGCATGTAGAAACATTTTTTTTTTTTACTTTTATAACTTTATTTTTTTGAAGTTGTTTTGATACTTGCATACTTTAACTAATATGATTATTTATTTAATTAGTTTTTTATTAAAATATTATTTTTTAAAGTAATATTTTAATATAAAAACATTAAAATAATATAGTTTGTCTTTATTTATAATTTAAGTAATCAAATGACACAAATAAGAAGATTGTGTGTCATATTTTTTTTATAATGTAATTTATTAGTTATATACCAACATAACCGAGTTATATATCGTAAAAATGTCAACATTTTTATATACACATATCTCGTACGATCGCAATACAATATTGTAAATTTTTGGTAAATTCATGCACTTATAATATCATTTTGTCTCAATTTTTAAGCGAAATAAATCTTTATTTTATAAGTAACAGGACTATATAATGAAACAACTTAACATCTGACATGATTTGTGTTTGAAAGAATGTGTTTTTTATTACAGACATATTCAAACTATGTTAATTATTATTTAAAAAAATTAAAAAATAAAATAAAATTAATTGTTCACTTTTTCATACTTAATGTGTGTTCATAATTGATAAGATATGCGATGACACAATAGAAAAACTAGAATATTAAGTTTCATTTTCATATATGATCAATAAGGGTACATAATGTGTTTGATTTGAATGAGCTCTGATCTCTAGTGTTAGGATTCATATTAGACAAACTAGAGTGTGGATAGAGTTTAAGTTTAAACGTTGGTCATATTTTTGTTTTTATTGTGAGAAGCTAACTCATGAATTGAGGTTTTGTGAGAATGCAAATAAAATGTGTGTAGGTTTTGGGGGCAAGTATGCTAGTTATGGTGATTAGTTACTAGCAGGGATGAATTTGAGGATTCATGATCACTTTAAATAGGAAATTCCAACAAATAAAACTCTCGACTTCTGGTGTGCTATATAGCAATAATTACATTTTTTTGAATTATAAAGGGACGTAAAATGTTAATTTTTAATAATTATGGTAATAATGTATAATAACAAGATTAGTAATATATAATCTAAAAGTTATGAAACTAAATTGTATTTTTTTTAAGAAAAATGACACCATTTGTAGTACTCATTCATTTTTTTGGACTCTATTTTTGTGGTTTGGTGCTGCTTTGTGTTCTTGTTGAAGCTTGTCTATGTCTTTTCTTAGCCTTCACCATGCTGTATGCTATATAGCAATGATGGCGATAGCTTTGTCTATTAGCTTGATGCTAGATATGGTGCTCGGGGTTGGCTTTTAGAATAGATTGTGCAGCTATTGTTGATGGAGTTGTTTCCAGTTTTCCAATCTATGTCTTCTTGTATTTGCGTCTGTTTGTTGTTTGTAAAACATTATTATAATGAATTCCTATATTTTCTTAAGAAAAATACTTTTATATAGAGATGTAAATTTAATCTGAAGGATCGAGATCGTACTCAAATAGTTTGGGTAAGATTGTGGCATTTCTGTATAAAATTAGTTAGGTTCGCATCACTAAGGTATCTATTATTTTATTTTATTTTTATACTACTTTTTTTTTAATTTTATGCTAATCACTTAATCAATGGGTGCATGATAGCTAATAACTAATATAATTATCTTAAAAAATATATTTTAATCTTGAAATTTATAGTTGGGTATTTCAAATACCGTAATTTATAATAAAATACAGCGTTAGTCTTATTTTTAAAATTTTGTTAAAAAACTGATATTAAAGAACATATAATCTTCTTTTTTAAAAGTATTCTTAAGATAAAAAATATATATATTCTTTCAATGTTTTCTGACTACTTTCTCTTATTTTAGTGTAATTTAGTTATAAGAATTTAAATAAATTATATTGTTTTAAGGTAATTTGATTATAAATTTTGTATTTTTGGTTTTTAAAAACATAATATATATTATGAATATGATATTGAAATTAAAACAGATTAATACAATTAAATGGTAAAAAAATAGTGTAAGAAATTTAAAACAAATAAAAAATATGATTAATCATATATTATATTTTCCTTTTCTTTCCTTTGTTATTTTTTAATAGTTTCTTGCTTTATTTGATTTGTTAGTTAGTTAGGATTATAAAAAATTAAAATTATGAATAAAAAGACATAAAATTCATTTAATTACCTCATACTTTAATGATCTATTAGGTTGTCTTTATAATTAGCTGAATAAGTTAGCCTTGACTAATATCACCCATCGAAGAAATAATGGGACTTGTAATATCTAAGGCAACAATTTTAAGACTCAATTGTATTTTTAAATACAAATTTAAGACTAATCTATCACTTTTTTCCTTAAAAAATTATAACATTTAGTAATTTGATCATTTAGTGGTTAAAGATATTCTACCTTATATATATATATATATTAGTATTTATCTTCAAAATTATTTAATATATAGTATTTTTACGAATCACTTAGTGAATATTCTTGATTTTAATTTTTTTTATAAATAAAATAGTATTTGTTGTTGTTCAAATGTATAATATATATTATTAATTTTAAATAATTTTTTATTAAAAATTCAAGCTATAATGTGTTTTTTTATTATTATCCAAGGATATTTATAAAGAATAGTTTTATAATTTTTTTAAAATTTTATCCAAAAATTATTGAAAAATAGTACTGTAGGTAAGAATGTTAATAAATTGTCTTTTGATATCAACGTATTTATTTAATTAATTTAATTTTTATCATTTTAAATAATTATTTAATTAAAATAATTATCTCACTCGTTTAAGTCATTTTTACCTAAGTTATTGGGTTTAATAAAAACCCGATCCATTGACTTGTAAAAAAATTGATTCAATTCAAAGTGTCGTGTAAGTTACTCCAGTTTAGTTCGTATCAGATTGACAATGTTTATAGAGTAGACATGGTTATTTTATGTACTCATATAGTAGACAGTGAATCAAATCATAGGGACTAAGGCTAATGACATTCAACGACCATGAATTGTCAAAAAGGAATCGTCCTTTTGTTTCCTAAAGTTTACGTTAGAATCACGAAAAAGGAAGAAAAACGCGTACATTAGAATTGAAAAATCAAAAATAAGGTTTACTTTGCTAAAGTGACATTAGCATTGAGATTTGCCCATGTTTTTGGAATTGAAAAATGTTCTTTTTAAAAAAAATAGAAAATATATCTTAGATATTTTAATTATTATAAAAATATTTTATATTTATTTTTTATAACAATTTAATCTTATTATTATTATTATATCTTAGATATGTGTTTTTAATTTTTTTTAATTATATTTAATAAATACTATTATAGTTTAAAAAATTGTAACATAAATAATCGGAAAAAAAGAAATAAATATATAACATTTATTTTTTTGTTCTTGTGCGATAATTTTTTTTATAATAATATAACTAAATTATTACAAAAATAGATATAAGATTTAAATATTATTGTTAAAATAATTACTTAAACTTTTCCATCATATATATATTTTTTTTAATAACAACAATTTTGTGCATACATTAATATATATATATATATATATATATATATATATATATATATATATATCATGAATAAAAGTCCTATAACTACTTTAATTACATGTCTAATTTAACGTTGAAATGTAATTTATTATAAAGATATTATAATAATAAGTAATATATTATTTATTATCAAATATAATTATATATATTAAATTATAATTATTAATAATATTATGTAAGTTTAAAATTTATACACTTTTAATTAAAATATTAATGCCTAATTATATTCTTATATAAATTATAGGTTTCATAAAGGTTAAAGTCACATTTCAAGAAAAAAAAATTGCATGCATGTAATTTACTTTAATTTGAGCAGTGAAAATATTATTCGCATTAATTTAATTAATATATTTTAATATTTTATTATTATATATTTAGATAATTTAGTTATTTTTAGATGTTTTAGTTACTTTATTTTCTATTTGTACCACTGGTTTATTAGTAAAAATGTTAATATCATTACAGTTTAATAGTTTAAATAAAGTTATTGATGTATCAATGAAAGTTAAGTAACTAAATTATCAATATAAACTTTGAATTATGCGTAATAGTATTTGTTATAAAAGAAATTGATTGAAAAATAGTCCTTCTAATTAGGGGTGAGCATCGGTTCGAAACCGCAAATTTTAGGTAAATCCGAATCCGATCCGATCCGAAGCAAATTATGAATTATTCAATCCGAATCCGATCCGCTGTACATGCCAATCCGAACAAATCTGAAACCGCCAATTTTAAGTCAATCCGAATCCGATCCGATCCGATCCGAAAATTATTTAAACCAAAAATTATTCAATCCGAAACCAATCCGTTGTACATGCCAATCCGAACAAATCTGAATTTGCTAATTTTAAGTCAATCTGAATCCGATCCAATTCGAAAATTATTAAATCCGAAATTTTAATTTAAATCTATTAAAAAAATTACATAAATAAAAAAATTATGAAATATCAATCCGATTGGAACCGCTATAAATGTCAATCCGATTGGAACCGCTATAAATGTCAATCCGAACAAATCCAAATCTGATTTAATTTCAACATATAAAATGAAAAATTACATATAATAAAAAAATCTAAAATAAAAATATTTTTCATACAAATTAAAAAAGTAAGTGACAACACGATTAAAAATAATTCAACAAAAATAATAAAAAAGAAAAAATTAAACATTAATTATATAATTTAACTCCAAAAAATTAAATAGTAATTACATAAATTAACTTCACTCTACGAACATTAATAACAACAACTTTTTGATAATCATTCAAGGTTTAAATCACCAATACCATCAAGAATATCTGCACAATAAAAAATTAAAAAGTTAAAAATATACATAAATAATGAGCTAATAAACATAATAATATATATTTGATAACAAATAAATCTATATATATTTGAAAGTTTTATGAAATATACCTGATTCTAGAACTTCAATTTCATCAAGTGACTCTTGGATATTAATGATTGGAGATGAACGAATCCAATTTTGAGTGCAAATCAAAGATTGTACAGTTTTAGAAGATAAGGAACTCCTGTATGGACTAATTGTACGACCACCTGTAGAGAATGCAGATTCAGATGCTACGGTAGATACTGGTATGGCCAATACATCTCGAGCTATCAAAGACAAAATCTTAAATCTTGAGGAATGAACATTCCACCAACTTAAAAGATCAAATTTCTCATCATCCATATCAACTAATGCTTCTAGTAAGTATTTTTCCACTTCGGATTTGTTTTCCATAGTATGAACTTCTTTTAAATGCTTTCTCTTACGAGAAGCATAAAGTTGGAATGCATCTGCTTCTAAACCAAAACCTTCTGTACCCATTTCTAAAGGTTGAGAAGATTCTTCTATGTTTGAGGGAAAATACGCTTTATGATACTCCTCGTACATATCTTCCAAAGTTTTTTTTACCCTTTTAGAACTCATTGAAGCCTCAATCTCATCCCCATTACACAATTCTAGCAAACTTAGATGTAAAGAACACTCTTTATGCCTAGGATCAAGTAAAACAGACACAAATAACATCATATTCATTTTAGATATTCCTCCCCAATATTTGTCAAACTTTACCTTCATATCACTAGCCATCTTCATCATAATATAATCCTCGCATTTACTCCACATATCAAGTTGATCATGAATAAAACAAATACGATCCAAGAAGAAATTAGAAGTCACATATAAAGATCCAGAAAACATTAATGTAGCTTCATAAAAAACTTTCAAAAATTGGACAAAATGTCTCGCATTATCCCAATCCATTATAGTCGGAGCTTGTTTAATTTCACCTCGACAAAACTCTTGATAGTATCCCAAATCAGTGATCTCTAACCTTTCAAATGCTTTTTGAAAATAAGTTGCAGAATCCAACATCAAATAAGTTGAATTCCACCTTGTCGTAACATCTAAACAAACGAGTTTTTGAGTAGAGAGTTTTTCCATTTCAGCAGCACTCTTAAATTTTTGTAGTCTAATTGGTGATCCTCTCACGTATCTTACAACAGCACGAATCCTATTTATTGATATGTTATACTCTTTCAAACCCTGCTCAACAATTAAATTCAGAATATGTGCACCACATCGCATGTGCAAATGTTTTGATTCTAAAATTGCATTACCCCAACCATTAATGCATTTTTTCAAATAAGTAAGTGCAGTATCATTAGAACTTGCATTATCAACTGTAATACATAATATCCTATCAATGCCCCAATCTAACAAACATGCTTCAATCGCTCTACCAAGTGTATCACCTTTATGATTTGGAACTTGACAAAAGTTCAAGATTCTCTTTTGTAAATTCCAACCATTATCAACAAAATGAGCAGTTAAACACATATAACATAAATTCTGACAAGATGTCCATGTATCAGTGGTAAGACATATTCTTTTACTAGTTCTATTCAACAACTCTTTTAATTTTACCCTTTCAGTAACGTACAAATTCAAGCAATCTCTTGCAATAGTCCACCGAGAAGGGATTTTAAACAAAGGTTGTAACTCTTCAATAAACTCCTTAAATCCTTCACCTTCTACGATAATAAATGGCAATTCATCTTTTATTATCATCCTTACCAATTTTTCTCTACATCTTTCAGCATTAAAACTATGAGGTACAAGACTTCCTTCCTTATGGAAAGCTAAAGTTTTTTGTTTCTTAAGAACTCTACCGGGAAACTTATCACATCCAATGGAAATGTGTGCAAGCAAATTTGACGTGCCAGATTTGCTTGACACATACTTATATTGTTTCTTACAATATTTGCATATAGCTTTGCGATGTTGCCCTACCCCTTCTATAGTAAAATGAGCCCATGCTTCACTACTAGATCTAGAGGAAACTTTTTTACATTCTTCTTTAGAAGCAATGCATAGGTCAGGAATTGGAGTACTTACAGAATCTTCTTCTTGAGTTGGTTGTGTTGCACTTTCATCTTTATTTACTTCTTCAATCACATAAAGTGTATCATTATCTTTATCTAAAACCATCTGTATAGTTGTAGAAAAAAATATTAGACATTTGCAATAAATAATTGTAAAAATGTGCACATAGACGTGGGATGATTTTGGACATGTTTAATTTCATGTGATTTAAAATATGTATTGAACATTTATATATAATATAACTAAAACTTTAATAATACGAATGAAATGTTCAATTAACATGCACCATTTATAAAACAATGTTTTATGATATTGATTTTTATAATTATGTAAATAACCATGATGTACTACAATGATGAAATTTGTTCCACCAAGCCACGATAGATCTCAATATTTTAAAAGTAGTTTAAAAATTTTTATAGCTCAATTAAAGCATGAAAAACAGTGTTTTTGGCGAAAAACATAAAACAATGTTTTATGATATTGATTTTTATAATTATGTAAATAACCATGATGTACTACAATGATGAAATTTGTTCCACCAAGCCACGATAGATCTCAATATTTTAAAAGTAGTTTAAAAATTGTTATAGCTCAATTAAAGCATGAAAAATAGTGTTTTTGGCAAAAAACAGCGTTTTTGGCGAAAAACTCTGGAAAAACCGCCTTTAACAGTTTGGTGTGCCTAGATATCAAAAAGTTATATGGAATCATAAAAAAATTCGTCCAAAACAGATTTCACAACACAAAATTATCACCGTTCAAAGTTTTCTTATAATGTCATCAAAAAATATAACCTTCTTGTTAAGGATGATGAAGAACAACGAACCGGCAGCAGCAGCGGCAGCAGCAGCGGCAGCAGCGGAAGCGGCAGCAGCAGCAGCAGAAGCAGCAGCAGCGGCAGCAGCAACAGCAGTGGCGAGCAGCAGCGGCAGCAGAAGCAGCAACAGCGACAGCAGCGGAAGCGGCAGCAGCAGCAGCAGAAGCGGCAGCGGCGGCAGCAGCAACAGCAGCGGCGAGCAGCAGCGGCAGCAGAAGCAGCAACAGCGGCAGCAGCGGCAGCAGCAGAAGCAGCGGCGAGCAGCAGCAGCAGCGGCGAGCAGCAGCAGCAGCGGCAGAAGCAACAGCAGCGGCGGCAGCAGCAGCGAGTAGCAGCGGCGGCGAGTAGCAGCAGCAGCAGCGGCAGAAGCAACAGCAGCGGCGGCAGCAGCAGCAGAAGCAGCAACAGTAGTGGCGAGCAGCAGCAGCAGCGACAAGCAGCAACAGCAGTGGCGAGCAGCAGCAGCGGCGAGCAGCAACAGCAGTGGCGAGCAGTAGCAGCGAGCAGAGAAGCAGCAGCAAAGCAGAGAAGCAGCAGCCAGCAGCAGCAGCAAAACAGAGAAGCAGCAGCAGCAGCAAAACAGAGAAGCAGCAGCAGCAAAACAGAGAAGCAGAAGCAGAGAAGCAGCAGCAGAGAAGCAGAAGTAGTTGTGAAGCAGAGAAGCAGCAACAAAGAAGCAGCAGAAGAGAAGCACTTAACAATGGAGGCAGGGAGAGAGATGGAGGCAGCAGAAAAATAGAGGCAGGGAGAGAGATGGAGGCAGCTGAAAAATATATTAGGTTAGGTTTTGGAGATATACGGCAACTCTTTAGGTTAGTTTAAATAATTATATATATATATATATATATATATATATATATATATATAAATATATTTTTAAATAATATATTAAATATATCGAATCGGATCGGATTATACGGATTTGAATATTTCTAATCCGAATCCGAATCCGAATCCGAGCGGATTGATAAAATCCAATCCGAATCCGATCCGACTTCGGATAGAAACCACTTAATTTTATCGGATTTGATCGGATTTTTCGGATTGATCGGATTGATCGGATATTTTGCTCACCCCTACTTCTAATAGCATGTTTCGTAAGATACACCCAACCCATATCAACCTTTTGATATATTCCAACATCCAAAAACTAGTTAAGTAAAGAGGAAGTAATAATATATATATAAATATATAAAGTAATGTAATGTCTACGAAGAGGTCGATTAGGCATTAAACACTTTAAAGGGACAAAAGTCATAAAATCATAACATGATATTCATCTTTCCCCTCAGTTTCTTAGTGGTAGGAACCGAACTAAAAAGTAGTATAATGTTTTGTAGCCTCCAACATTAATCCAACTTGGGCGTTTTCATATGCTATATGCATGGGTGAAAATATGCGAATATTTATCATTGAAATTTTGGTAAAGTCAAAATATAATTAATATGAAAATTCTGTTTTCAAATTTATTTAGAATTTTTTTTATATATTGAATATATCGCCAAATATTAATTTTTAATTTTTTTTATTCGAATTACAGAAACACAACTTATTATAACTAATCAATTTTAATTTTTCCCATTTATTTTTACATTAAATAACTAAGTATATATAACTCATTAAATTGTGAACATTTGTATATATTTAATGACATCAATTTTCTCAATTATTTTCCATTATATCTCATGCTATTTTTTATTTTTGATTTATGCAATTCTTATTTTTTAAAATAATTTTATAATAATATTTTTCACATTTTTATTTAATTTTAATATAATTTATATAGATATCATGAGATTAAAAAATTAATGTTTTCTTCTTACATAACTAATTTTAATAAAAAAAATGCATTAGTAATATATTAATATGTTAATCAAAAATATAATATTTAAATAAAAAACAATTTAATCCGTCTTTAATATTTTTTTTTTACTAATTTAAAAATAATTATGCAAACATTTAGAAATAGATATAATTTCCATAATTTGTGTAAATATTTTTCAAATATTTATTAATGTTTTTCAATATATTTGTAAATTTAGAGCCTTGATATTTCATCCATATCGGTACACGCTACACTCTATGGAAGTGATGAGTTTTGAAGCGTTTTACGCGATTGGATTGATAGAATTCCAGGATATTTAGAAGTAGTTATAGCATGGGTGACATAATGGGAAGATTCATTAAATTTAATTTGTGAGGAATTCAAATATTCGACTAATATTGTATTTTAATTTCAAATGACTTTTTTCTGGATATATAACATCTACGTGACGAAAAATGAAATACTTAGTTGATTACAGCAGTAGTCTTTAGTGAATTTGTGAAATGTAGTGGTTTAAGTTCCTATGGAAGAAAAACAAATATTATTATTGTGTAATCTGTTGTAATTGATCTCTTTTTATACCAATAAAAATATTATTTTATGTTATGGTAAAAATAATTTCGAACCTAAAAATACGAATAAATAAAAAAAATAAGAATAACTATCTTTCATTCACAAAATTAATTTTGGAGTTTTTTTTAATATTGAACGGATTTAAATTATCGTAATTTAACTTGAAATTTTTTAATTAAAATAAATTTAACGTAAATGATGAATTAATTTTTTTTATTTTTAACAAAACATATAAACAACTTTTATTATAATGCAAAATTAATTTTATAAATCATATTTGCTATGGTTTTGTTTGTAATAATTGTGTCCTCAACCTCGATCGGGTGGAATATCCATGCACAATGTACATGCCACATTGTGAAAATTACTCCAATTAATCCACCACTTTAAGTTCTAAGCCACTTTAATTGTTCAATTCTTGCAATGGACACGAAGAAGAGCTAGCCTCAACATTCATTGGCTTTTGAGAGATGTTATGGGCTACCATCACAAGGTGATAAGAGGAATGAGTTGCAATGGCAAGGTCAGAGAAACCTTGCTCATGCTCAATCAAATTCCCTATGTCAATGTAAGGCCAAATTGATCCACATGAGTCCTTAAATCCTCCATTTTCCTCTTGTAACTCGAGTTCGATACATAATGGTACTCAAGGTAGAGAAGACTTGAACTCGGAGTATTACTCTTCAGATGAAATTGAGGCTGATGATGATAAATCAGAACATCATAAGGCAGCTGACAGCATAAAGGAAGTATTTGAAACAATCACTTTGTGAAGAGTATAGAGATATAAGAAGAAAGAATGATTTAATGTTGTATTGGTGTGATTTAGAATAAACATAGAGAACCCTATTTATAGGGTTGTAACAAGTGTAATACAAGTGAAATAGTAAGTATAGTACAAGTGAAATAGTAAGTATAATACAAGTGAAATAGTACAAGTGTAGTACAAGTGAAATAGTGGAAGTGTAGTACAAGTGAAATAATACAAGTGTAGTACAAGTGAATTACAATATCAAATATAACTTAACATCCCCCCTCAAACTCAAGGAGGAAGATAAACAATCAACTTGAGTTTGGAAACTAATTCTTGAAATCTGCCTAGTAGATGAGATTTGGTGAAGATGTCAGTTGTTTGATCTGTGGAGGATATTGATTTGAGACAAACAGTATCTTGAAGAACATGTTGACGAACAAAATGACAATAAATCTCGATATGTTTTGTTCGTTCATGAAATACATTATTGTGAGCAATCTGAATAGCACTCTGATTGTCACAATATAGGATAGTTGCAGTTGATTGGAGAACACTCATATCAGTAAGTAACCAACGGAGCCAAATAAGTTCTTGAGTGGTGTCAGCAAGAGCACGATATTCAGCTTCAGTGTTGGATCGAGAAGTGAGGGATTGTTTCTTACTTCGCCAAGATATGAGAGAGTTTCCAAGAAAGAAACAATATCCAGTAGTAGAGCGACGATCAGTTGGGTCACCTGCCTAATCAGCATCAGAGTAGGCGAAAAGAAGAAGATTAGACTTGTTGGAGAAGTGGAGACCGTGAAACATGGTGCCTTTGATGTAACGGAGAATGCGAAGAATCGCAGTATAATGGGTAGACCGTGGAACAGACATGAATTGACTAACCAGATGAACAACATAGGCAATGTCAGGACGAGTGACTATGAGATAAACAAGACTACCTACTAGTTGTCTGTATAATGTGGCATCTGAGAGAATAGTACCATGTAATGGAGTAAGTTTGACATTGGTTTTTAGAGGTGTTGATGCAGTTTTGCAATCAGTAAGGCCAGCCCGATTAAGAATATCAGAAGAGTACTTTGCTTGAGAGAGATAATATCCTCGAGAATCATATGAGATTTCTAGGCCCAAGAAGTAGTGGAGACGACTAAGGTCTTTCATTTCAAATTAATGGCTCATAAACTGCTTGAGATCAATAATTCCATTAGAGTCATTCCCTGTTATGATCATATCATCTACATAAAGGAGTAGAAGTGTTACACCAGTGAAAGTCTTCCGAATAAAAAGACTAGAGTCATAAGAACTGGATATGAAACCAAAGTCAGTAAGTGTAGAGCTGAATTTGGCAAACCAAGCTCGAAGAGCTTGTTTGAGGCCATAGAGAGCACGACGAAGTCTGCATATTTGATGAGGTGAATGAGTGTATCCAGGAGAAGGTTTCATATAAACTTCCTCAGTTATGTCTCTATTGAGAAAAACATTTTTGACATCCCATTTGAAACATGTTCCAATTTTGGGCAGCAACAACTACAATGATACTTCGAACAGAGGTGAGGCGAGCTACAGGTGCAAAATTTTTTTCATAGTCGATTCCATATTCCTATGTAAAACCCTTTGCAACCAGATGAGCTTTATATCATTCCACAGACCCATCTGAATAAGTTTTGATTTTGAAAATCCACTTACAACCAATCAAAGATTTATTAGATGGATGATCAACAAGATCCCATGTATGTGCTTTTGTTAATGCCTGTAATTCATCTGTCATAGCTTGCTATCAATGAGGGTTAGAACTAGCTTCTCTATAGTTTTGGGGTTCATGATGAGACAAAATAGTAGAGAAACATTGGTAATCACAAAGATGAAAAGGAAGACTACTTACACGAGTAGAACGACGAAGTGATGACTCTGGACAATCAGGTAGTTGGTCTTTAGAAGATGTTGTTATGGTAGGATCAGTAAAAGGAGCAGACACATCAGGAGAAGCCATAGTAGACGATGGTGAGGGTAATGGAGCAATGTCAGGAGGAAATAAATCAATAGTTGGGTCATTAAAAAATGAGAGTGAGGTAGGAGATGAGACATGAAATGAGGAAATAGAAGAAAACATTTTATGTTCCCAAAATATGACATGACAAGAGATGCGCAATCGTTTAGAGATAGGGTCCCAACAACAATAGCCTTTGTGTTCTATTCCATACCCTAAGAAACAACAAAGGCGAGCACGATGTTCTAATTTATTACGTTCATGAGGGTGAAGAAGAACAAAACAGGCACAACCAAACACTTTGAGCAGTTCATAAGATGGAGAAGTACTATAGAGACGCTCATAAGGGGATTGATTGTGAATAATAGGCATGAAAACACGATTGATGGTATAAATAGTTGTAAGAGATGCTTCACCCCAAAAGTATTCAGGACAAGAACTAGAAACGAGGAGAGTGCGAATAGTATTAAGAATATGTCTATGTTTTCGCTCAGCTCTTCCATTTTGTTGAGATGTACCAAGACAAGAATATTGAGAAAGAGTCCCATTTTGTCGAAGAAAATTTAAAAACTTTGTTTCTTTATATTCCATAGCATTATCAGCTCTAAGTACTTTGATATTTTGAGAAAATTGGGTTTTAAACATTTGGGCAAAATCATAATAAATTTTGGGTAATTCAGATCTATGTTTCATGAGAAAAATTCATGTGAATCTTGAATAATCATCAATAAAAATGACAAAGTAAACACATCCCCCTATAGTAGGATGTGGGGATGGACCCCAAACATCAGAATGAATTAAGTCAAAAGGGGGAGACATAAGTAGAATCACTTTTATTAAAACATAAAACAAGTTATTTTCCCAATTGACAAGACAAACAATTTACATTATCAGAAATAGAAACAAATCTTAATTTACCAGAAGATACTAAGGGATGAAGACGTCTTATAGACGTATGGCCTAGACGAGCATTCCATAGGTTGATAGAAGTAGTAGAAGTAGCAACGGAAGTATGAGGAGAATTGGGTAGATGAAGGTCGATAAGTTCAAATAATCATCCAACCTTACGATCTATCCTAAGGATCTGTCCTATCTGTGGATCCTGCACATGACAACCAGAAGAGGAAAAAGTAATAGTAAGACCAAGTTCACATAATTGACCAACAGAGATGAGATTTAGAGTAAGGTTGGGAATATGAAAGGTGTCAGAAAATGATATAGAAGATGTGGAAACTTGTCCTACAACATTAACATACATATATGGACCATTGGTAGTTTGAATTAAAGGTTTGAAGATGGAAGATTGTGTGGGAGAGAAGATGTGAGTATCATGGGTCATATGGTTACAACAAGCAGAATCAAAATACCATAAAGATTTACCTGATATGAGAGACAAGATAGTAGGAGGAAGATTACTAGATTGTGAGAGAACATGTTTAAGAAGACCTTCAAGTTCTTGAGTAAAGAAGGTAAATTTGTCATGATTATCCTCAGAAACAGCAACAGTGATAGATGAGTTACTATTTTTACTTGAAGCATGTTGAGAGGGATTCCGTGAGGAATGTTGAGAGGGATTCCGAAAGCAATCTATGTTAAAGTGTCCTGGACCTTTCTTGTGACAATATATATATACCCGAATGGGACATGTAAGAAGCTCATGATTGGGGTTGTGACAGTAGGTGCAACCTTGATATTTGAAGTCCTCTTTTGAACCTCATTTAGGGCGAAAAAAGGGGTGGTAAGAACAAAATCTGTATGATGAACTTTGAAAACCCCCATCCGAGTTTCTTCAGAGCGAAGCTCGGTCACAGTAGTATCTAAGGATAGAAAAGGACTCCGATGGAGTAAGGAAGCCCGAACAGGTTCAAATCGATCATGGAGAGCCATGAGAAAAATAACAAGACGCTGGTGATTATGGTACGTTGCAAACATCTCAACATCAATCATGTTCGTCCAAGTTGGTTCAGAGAGAGCGAGTTGATCCCAAATAGTATGCATTTTAGAGAGAAATTGGTTAATGGTTTGATCAGTCCTTTGGCGTTTGGTATGAAGAGTTGTTAGAAATTGATATTGGTTGGCCAAATCTGTTGTAGTGAAGCGAGCCTCAAGAAATTCCCAAACTTCTTTGGCAGTGTCAAAACGCCCAAATTCACCATGGATGGAGGGTAAGGTGGTATTATGGAACCAGGTAATAATTTGATGGTGTTTACTCTCCCAGTCTTCAAGACAGTCAACAAATAAGGAATTATTTTTAGTGGTTTCTTGGATGGGTATAAAGATATAATCAGTTATGAAAAACCATAGCTTGCGTCCTTTCAAGAAACTTTTCCTTGCTTGTGCCCAGGCTAGGTAGTTAGTATCATCAAGGGTGGTAGAGATTGGTTTTGAGACATCATTTCGGTCCATTTTAACGAAATAATGGAGGAAATATAAAGCAAATATATAGAAACAGTATAAAGGAGATATCCTTAAAAATGAAAAGAGGAGTTGAAAACAAGCCTAGAACCGGGTTGAGGTGAACCGGGTTGGAATGAGTCGAGTTGAGGTGAGTCGGGTTGGAATGAGCCAAGTTAAGGTGAGCCGAGTTGAGAGTGAACCAAGTTAGGGTGAGTCGGGTTGGCTGTGATGAAGAGAGGCGAAATTTGATAGAAATTTTAGAGGTATATGAGAGGCTCTGATACCATGTGAAGAGTATAGAGAGATAAAAAGAAAAAAATGATTTAATGTTGTATTGGTGTGTTTGAGAATGTACATAGAGAACTCTATTTATAGAGTTGTAACAAGTGTAGTACAAGTAAAATAGTACAAGTGAAATAGTGGAAGTGTAGTACAAGTGAAATAATACAAGTGTAGTACAAGTGAAGTATAAGTGAATTACAATATCAAATATAACTTAACACACTTCATGGAAATTGTGAATTTTTATAAAAATTACATTTTGTGTCTTGTGACACGTTACTATTTTACATCACCTAGTATATGTATAAATGAAAAATGATTAGTTATTGAGTTTGTGTCCTAAGGGACATCCATTTTTGTGAGAGGGAAAAGGACCTAAGCAAACGTGATATCACACACGCGCGTTATCGCTATCAGTCCGTATCCATATGGCATTTTATTTTTTTGATTTTTTTTTAAATTGTGTTTCTACTCAGAAAAAATAGTCGTTATCATTTTACTTAGAAAAATGACCGTTATTTTTTTTTATTCAAAAAAATATCTGTTACTTTTCTACTCATAAATGACTGTTACTTTTTCCAGACATTATCGTTATTATCTTAAATGTCACACATTTTCTCAAAACTATAAATAAAGAGTCTCAACTCTCAGTTTAAACATATCAATCAAAAACATCTCTTACTAGAAAAAGTTCTCAAAAAGAAAGTAATATATTAAATTGCTTTGAGTTTTCCGAACAACCTAAACTTTAAAGGTGTATATTCTGGTCTTTATTAGTGTAACGAAGTTTCGAGACAGAAAATAAAAATTCTAAATTGTTTTATCCTAGAAACAATGAGATTGTGTTTGTTTACATAGGTTTGAACCGAACCACAAAACATCTTAAATAAAATAATCTAACCTACACCTCAATATAAACAATTCATTTCAAATCATTGATAATATTATTCTTACATTATTTTCACGTTATTCTTTCAACACTTTAAATTAATAAAATGAAAGTAAAACCAACTATACAAATATAAAACACCATGTTTCAAGAGTTCAAATTAATAAAATGAAAGTAAAACCAACTATACAAATATAAAACACCATGCACGAGTATCAAAGCTTGAGTTCGTACCGGAAGAGAAAGAAAATGAACAATCTGTCCTCTTCTTTGGACAAAATAAGGAAAAATGATAACAATTCAGCAATAAAAAATCACAGAGTTGATGGAAGAGGCTAGTAATATGCAAATGGAGTTTGACAAAATTACTCTTTATGTACTATGTATATGTAAAAAAAATCATCAGATTAAACGAGTAATTGTTTTAATTTAATAGTGTATAAACCATTTTATAGACCAAAGTATTAAATTACAATAATTTAAAAACACGAATAAAAATTAATTTAAATATCACTATAACTTTTAACTCTTAAATACTAAAAAATAAAAATGCTACTAAACATGAAAAGCCATTAATTATTATTCATATTTAATTACGAGCAATATTGTCAATCTAGAATTTAAAAAGAAAAAGGCAAAGCAATGGTAAATAAAAAATATCACATCAACTAGTTGAAAAATAATAAATAATACATCCACTCTCTTAACAAGTTGTTTCCTAACTTGTTATAGAGGAACGACGATGCGACACCATCAATATTAAATATAGAAAACAAATTACAAACATCATTTTCCTTTTGGTAGTAATGCATTACTCTATTTATTCGTGGTCTCTATCATTTTCCTTTTATTTATATATAAAAAAATCAACCCAGAATATTCTTAATACTATGCTTTCATTTTCGTGCCTTTTTCAGTTTTCACCTTTGGGCCATATAAAGTGCCATCTTTATTTTCGTTGAAAATCCTAGAAAATCTGTAACTTTTAGTAAATAAACATATTACTCTATTCACACACATCAAGTTTAATAATTTTTTAAAATAAATAATTATATTATAATTTATAGATTAAATATTATTGATAATTTTATTATGAAAAGTAATCATTTTTAATCTTATAATTATGAAAAGTAATCATTTTTAATCTTATAATTATTAAAATAATTATTTTTAATTTATCAAAAATATTAAAATTAAACACTTATAGTACTATGATTTTTATATTATAGTATCTAATTTTTATAAATAAAAAGAATATGTATGTTTAATTTAAAAATTACAAAATTAAAATATTTATTTATATATAATAATTATAAAATTAAATTATTTAAAGTTGATTAGCTAGCAATATCATGGAGACAAATCAATTCAATTCAAGCATTAAACAAAAGAGAGTGAGAGAGGAGTCACTAGTTTAATATAGTAGAAATATAAAAAATTCACATTTTTTTAAAATCTAAAGTATACCGAGTCTACGTATTGGGACTTGGCAAAAAAAAAAAAAAAAGGAAGCCAGCTAACGATAATTATTTAATTATTTAATTCAAATATTTTAATTTTATACTCTTGGATAAGAGAGATTTCACGTTTTTTAAAATATCACGTTAATATATTATGTATAAATAAAAAGTTCACTCCTATCATTTTTAAATTAAGTAATTATAATTTCGTTATTTATAAAAATTTAACCTTACATAATCATTTTTTTTTTGAATTTTAAGTATTCATTTTAATTTTTTTAAATTATAAATATTTATTTTAATAAATTATAGGATTAAAACTATTTAACTTTCGTAATAACATGAATGATAATACTTAATTTATAAATTATAAAACTAAATAACTAATTTTAAAAATAATTTGATTATTAATATTAAAGTAAATGAAAATAATTTTTTAAAAATATAGCATACTCTTTATATCTCTCGTAAAAAAATTACCATCATAGTTCCTTAATTATTGTAAAATAAAAATTTGAGTTATATAATTATTTTTGTAAAAAGGCCTATTATTACTATAAAGTAATCCCACATGTAAAATTTAATTTTTTTTCTCTTTTTAAAAATATATTAGATATATACTATTTTAACATGAATAAATTATAAAAGAAAAAAATAGTAAAAAATATATATAAAAGTATTGTATGTATTTTTGTATTCACTTTTTAATAATAATAAAACTAAATTGTCGCAAAATAATACTTACATAATCTAAAAATTATTTTAAAAATAAATATAAGACTTGTATAATCAACTTTCTTAAAAATATATACTTTATGTGAAAGAAAATAAGTTTTTTAATAAATATTTATTTATTTTCATTTAATTGTTTTTTATATTATTCATGAGTTTTGTATTTTCTTATGTAATGGTGGGTGAAACAGTTATTGATATTATTAAGACATTATTAATAATATATTAATAAATTATAATTTTTTATTTTATTTATTAAATATAATTTTTTATTTTTTTATTTTTTTTGAAACTTACAAATTTTAATGTTTATATATTCTATCAAATAATTACTAACTTTTAAATAATATTTTTTATTTATACCAACTATCACATTTACGTTGTTAGTATTATCTGTAATTTTTTATAATTTAAATTATTGTTTAAATATTTAATTTTAATATTATATTAAAAAATATTCAGATGATTGTTTGTTATTAATCTAGAGGATCGAACCGAAAAATAGAAAAGCTTTATGGGATAAGATTTGTTTGGTAAATATGTTGTATATTTAAAAATAATTAATTAATTTTAAAAATAATTAATATATTTAATCATAATTTTTAAATTATAGTTTTAAAAATTATATGAATTTAAAAACAAAAAACATCTAATACTAATATATGTTTTCATTTTTTTTAAAACATGGAAAACATATTATTTGCTTTTTGTGTTCCGGAAAAGGCAAAGGTTATGTTATAATTTGCCTTTTGTTTTGATAATATATTTAAAATTTTCTTTTAAACTTAAAAAATATATGCACATATTTTTAATAGAGTTTAATCTTGCTACCTAAGAAAGATACATTTTGAATATTTTTTAAAATTTTACTTAAAAAATAAATTAATAAAATATACACAAACGTATTTTTAATGATTGGATGTAGACTTTAAAATCACACATTTAATGGACAAATATAATCTAGATCATAGTCCACTCAATACCTTTTGAATATTTATTTTAATGATACTATAGTATTATCTATTTTTATTTTAATTGATATTATATTACCATAATATAAATTATTATTATTACAAAAATATTTCATTAATGATAATTTTATTAAATATTAATGATATTTAGGTATAACTAATACTACTAGCAAAATAAATTTATTGCGTTTTATTATAACAACGACAAAGTTGTGATAACATTATTAATTATTTTAATTTAACATTCTTAAAAGATCTTCATTTTTTTAAAATTTTTATTATTTTTTAATTATTATATATATATATAATGATGGGTTTGAATTCACGCTCCTTTGTTAAAAAATTTAATTTAATAATTTTAGTTATTATATAGCATCATATTTTACCCATTTAATAAAATAGTCAATTGAATTAGGCTCGCAATAAAGATGACCAAATATTACAATTATAATAAACTAAAATCTATAATTAATTATCAACATATATATATAATTTTAAAGAATATATTTCATCATATATTATATAAAAAAACAAATATATATGATCATATGTTATATTAATTTGCATCACCTTAAAAACTTATTAATTTTGAATATTATTTAATATTTTTAATTTTTATAATTCATTGATAAAAATTTAAAATTATAGTAAAAAAATTATTGGAGAAAAAATAGTACAATGTAAGATTTTAAATAGAAATATTTCACACTAAAAATAATTTTTAAGAATAATTTTGTCAAACATAATGAAAAATATGTTTTTATATTTTTTCTTATTTAATTTTTTTAAAAAATATTTTTTTATTTTTTTAAATTGTAAAAAATATTTTTTTGGTAATGATTTAAAGGTTATTTTTACATATTATTTTTAGGTTAAACGATTAAATAATTCTTTAGTTTTTAATGTTGTTTTTCTCCTAAGTGGACTATTGTTGTTTGTTGATGGTCAAATTTAGCCTTAATTGTGATGAATGTGTAATTTGAATTGAAGATGAAATTGATCGGCTTCGTTTTGTTCTTGAAAATAATGTTGCAACGATTATTTATTTAAATAAAATGGCCTCCAATATCTTTCTAATGAACAAACTGTTCTTTTTACACGTTAATTACTAAAGAATATGTCATGTATAGTTTACATTATTATTGTTATTATAACTATACTTTCGATTTTACAAATTAAATTGGAATATTCTCGATTTTCTTTACTAATGTCACTGTTGTAAGGGAGTCATATATCTAGTCATCAAGGGATACATGTAATCTTAGCAGTTATGTATAAAGTTAAAGTTAAAGTTAGGGTAGATGATATTAGAAATATATTAATTATAAAAATATATAAAAGTTTATTAAATTTTAAGTAAAATATTATAAATTTACGAATGATAAAAAATATAATAAAAATTTAAAAATATAAAAACATTATAAATAAAATAATTGAAAATACATGTAACAAATTTTTTTGAATTGTTATATGTTATTTAAATTAATTATAATTCATAAAATATGAATTTAGATAGATCTGAATACGTAATAATTAATTTATAAGTATATAATAATAGCTGTTTATTTTTTATTTTTTTATTTTTTTTATTTTTTTATTTTTAATATATTTTCTTATAATTAATAAAGTTATAATATCTAATCTAAAAATTAATAAATTTTTATATATTTTTATTATAATTAATATTCATTTACTACCTTTATCTTCACTTAATCGCTTGGCATATTACTACCTTCTATTTATTTATAATCGTATTTTATACTAAACGGTATAACCCTTTAGACACATTTTTTATTTTAACGAGTTTAATATTTTATTAGTTGCAATCTACATTTTTTATTTTATTATTATTTTGTATATTAATATTAATACTCATTCTACAACTTTTTGTAAAAAAAATTATTAATTTTTTAATTTTTTTAATTAATTAATTGAACTATTGATAAAAAGAAATTATACAAATATTTATAAGTAGTATTGTTTAGGATATTTTTATTTTTCTATACTTGTAAAATTTGTATACATATTTATAACAAGTTACAAAACTGTGTATAATATATATATATATATTCTACAAATACTTGTATATTTTTGTCCTAAAATATTGAAAATTTACCCGCAACTTTTGATTTAACCTATTGTTATATTGTATTAAATTTAAGGATTCTTTTGTCTATTTTATTGGTTTCGTTAATAAAAATAATTCACTTGAAATTGTGGTTATTTTTGTTATTTTATTGATATAATGGAAAAAATAAATTAAATGTATTTTTTGAGTAAATTAATAAATATATTATTAAATTTTAATTATTTACATAAATTTATCACCTAATTTTAGATAGTAACAAATTTATCATCAAATTCTTATTATTTTTATAAATTTACTATCAAATTTTTTATAAGTATTATAAATTTATCGTAAAAAATATAATGATATAATAGATCTGTAATATTTATAAAAAGTTTGATAATAAATTTATCATCGTACAAAATTAATTGATATAATTGTACAAATGTTTTAAATTTATTGATATATTTGTTAATTTATTCTATTTTTAACAAATTAAAACTTTGAGATAAATTTGTAACAGATAAATTGAAATAGGGGAAAAGAACTTAGTTACATTTGCTTCGTGATTTTAAAATATATAGTTTTTTTAAATGAGGATCATGAAATGAAATTTATTTTAATATTTGAATTATATTTTAAAATATTTAAATTTAAATTAGCCTTTGTAATTTAAATTCAAAAATTATTTTTAAATATTTAAATATTTTTAAAAATTATAAGTATTTTTAAGATTTACCTAAAATTTTATTTTAAAATACTTGTATCAAAAACATATTTTAAGAATAATAAAAATAATATTTTTAAGACTTGTAACTATAAAATAATACTTTTTATATTCATATCATATATTTTTAATATTAAATGTTTTTACATCATTTAATTGTAAACAATGTTTAATTTGACATTATCGAAATTAAGTTATGATAATTTAGACTTATTCTATGTATAAAATATCTAATTTAATCACATTAAATATTATTTTATATTTAGTTTTTGATAAAAAAAATTAAAATATTATTTTTAAAATTTCTTAAATATTTTATATTATTTTATATTTTGTTTTCAAAATTAAAAAATTTTGTTTTGTAATTCCATATCCAACCAATGCTCAGTTGCACCAATTATTCATTTATATAGAAAACGTGGAACATCTGCTTTTTTTCCCTTACTTTTGTTGTTATTTACAACAATAAATATTAAAATATACATATAATAAATATATTTTTTGTTATTTTTTCATCAATTAAGATTAAAATATTTATATATTTTTTTTATATAAAAACCAAAATATTTGTTCGACAATTAACACGATATTTTTTTACTTTTTTATTATTTTTTAATCAATAACTACCAAAATATTCATATAATAAATACATTTATATATTTTTTGTTATTTTTTACCTCAATAAATACTAAAATATTTATATAAATAATTATTTTATATAATGAAATTATTTTTACTACATTAAATATAAAAATTTATACATTAATGATTATCTAATAAATATTAAAATATTTATCTAATAAATAATTTTTTATAAAAAATTATTTTGTATAATATAATTATTTTTATTATATGAAGGATAACAATTTATACAGTTAATAATTATCCATTAAATATAAAAATATTCATGTAATAAAAATATTTTTTTATTAATAATTATTTTGTATAATTTAATTGTTTTATTTTTTGCTTTTATATTTATTTTTTACACTAATAAATATCAAAATATTCATATCATAAATACATTTTTATGAATAATTACATTAAGTGTGACAATTTATACATTTAATAATTATCTAATAAATATAAAAATATCCATACAATAAAAATATTTATTATGAATAGTTGCTTTTTATAACGTAATTATTTTATTATATTTAAGGGTAACAATTTATATAGTTAATAATTACATATTTAATGAGTTTTTAATCAATTTATTTGTGAGCATAATATATTTTTATTGGTTTTCATAATAAATACATTTTTATGAATAATTATTTCGAATACAATAAGAGTAATAGTTCATATAATTAATGATTATTTATATAATGAGTTTTCGATTAATTCATTTATAAATATATATGTTTTTATTGAACTAATAATTTTTATGTCAAGATTATATCATATATCACATTATTTGAATTATATTTTTGTTGAATGCTAATATAATAAATACATGTTTGTTTTGTATAATGTAATTATTTTTATTACATTAAGAGTGATAATT
This sequence comes from Hippophae tibetana, assembly GCA_037013495.1. NCBI lineage: Eukaryota > Viridiplantae > Streptophyta > Magnoliopsida > Rosales > Elaeagnaceae > Hippophae > Hippophae tibetana. Next base: position 6,457,789 of record CM072812.1, read on the forward strand.
TATACAGTTATATATTTAATGATTTTTTGATTAATTTACTTACAAATATATTATATTTTTGTTGAACAAATAATTTTTACGTCGAGATCATATCATATCTCATATCAAACAAATCATATTTTTGTTAAATATTAATATAATAAATATATCTTTTTAATGAATAATTATTTTATATAATGTAATTATTTTTATTATATTAAAGGTGATAATTTATCAATTTACTTATGAATAAATCATATTTTCGTTGAACTAATAAATTTTATATCGAGATTATATTATATTTTATATTAATTAATTTTTTTTTGGCTAATATATAATATTTTTAAGAAAAATGATTATTGAATTCAATAAGTGATGTCAATAATTCATGTAATTAAGATTAACTTCTTACATGGTAAAAATATTAATTAAATAAGTTGATATATTGTTATGTTATATTTAAAATATTTATTAAATAAAGTTATGTAATTATTATAATATAATAACAAATTACTCGTATTTATATTATATTACTCATAAAATAATTATTTTTATATATTTATAAGTTATTAAAATAATAAATTAATTAACTATTTATTTTAAGAGTATTTATGTAAACCATTATATAAAATATTTTAACAATAATTTTTTAATTATAATAAAAATAACTTAAAAAATTATATTCAAAAACTTATCTTTTATTTTATTTTATAAAATTGAGAATTTAAAACAATTAATACTTATATATTTATTCGAAAATTAATTAATTTTTTACTAATAAAATAATAAATAAATAAATAATTTATTTTAAGAGTATTTTTATATCTTTATATAAAATTGTAATATTAATTTTTTATCTTATCATAATTAAAAATATTATTTTTTATTTTTAAAAATAATAATAATTATTACTAATTAATTAATATTATTACATATCTATTAAATTTAAATTTTATGCCGTATAAAATACAGGGGTTGTAACTAGACACTAGTATCTTCAAAAAAATCTAAATGTTGACATGTGTCGGTAGAATCCACCTCGTAACCGCATATCAAATCAGAAATATAACTCATACAATTTTACTCCATAAATAAGGGACAGTGGATTTTGTTAATATTAAAAGTAATAATTTTATTTTTAAAAATTATAAAATATATTTCAATGTATAAATAATTTACTTATTTAATTAATTTTACTTTTAAACTAATAAAAAATATATTTTTCTTTTATAACATTAAAATACATATATATTATATATATTTACATGATAATAAATAAATAAATATTTTTTAAATAAAATATTATCTATAAAAATATTATATTATATAATTAAATTATTACTTAAATAATAATTCTATAAATAAAAAAGTCAATGTAATTTTCTTTGCAAATATCTTTAGAAAATTTATGTTTAATTATACTATATAATTTTATTTATAAGTTAAATTTTATTTTTATTTTTTAAAAAAATAGATATTATTTTTTAATAATATATTTTGATTAAAAATAAAGGGCTGGAAAGTAAATTCAATTATGTTTGTCTTGGTGAGAAAGAAAAAGAAAGAAAGAAGATTGTTCATTTCAACTACAAATAAATAATAGCGTTACATAGTTCATACTCATTGGTTGCTCAGAAATCTCATTTGGATCGATCGCAAAATATATCTATTGATTTCGCTACAAATACAATCGCAGTAGCAATAAGAAATATCAATAACAATCATGCATCTCTACAATGCATGGCTTCCACCGCCAGTGGCTGAGGAGACCAAGCGAGAAAAGGAGTCCTTTGCTCAGGTTGTCCAGTCCGTCAAGAATTCGTACCGACCCGACGATACCGATTCAGTTTACTCCACTCTGAAATGGGCTTCCGTTATCGACCTGTTTGTTCCCCTCTTTTCATCTTATTTTATTTTTCCTTATCTAATTATCTGAACTTCAATTTGTACTTCCCCCCCCTTTCCTGGTCTAATTTTGATTTGTAAGCTGTGTTTCATTTGGTTAGTCAAAATTGGTTTTCAATTAACAAAATGACTTGTTTGTTAACCTCCCGTTGAACTCTTTTTGCTTAAAGCATTTATATATGTTTCTGACTATGGCTAAAGTGGGAGTAATGATTTCTAAAATGGGTCTATTGGATGAGATGAGAGACAATCATTGCGAGACATTAACATTATCTACAGTCCGTGGCTTTGGTGACTGGTGAGAAATTGCAATTCGAGAGCATGCTTTTTCTTGTAGTCATTGTTGTACCATGCTCGAAATATTACAATCGAAGATATTCTCATTTGATTTATATAGAAGCGCCCATGCGTGTGTTTGTGTTTGCTTTCTTTTTTGTGCTTTTCCTTATGAAATTTGAATGTGGTATGCAGTTGGTTTACAAAGACGTTTGTAGTTCCTGATTTATAAGACACTTGCACTCTATCATCATAGAATTCTTGGTGTTGTGGCCTTGCAATGTGGCTAAGGTCAAATCCTGATCATGAATTCAGGTGGCTGGTGATTGTTTTAAGTTTCACATGGTGAAGTTGATGAGATACACTTTCTGATTTATAGTTAAGCTTGGCCTGCTCTGCTCGCAAAAAAACAAGGATCAAGCCACCATTAAAGCCACAAAAAAGAAAAAAACAATAAAAAAACAGCATTTAAAGTTTTCATGGCAATAAAGATAGAGGAATAACTGGTATCTTATGCAAGAATATACTAGAACATTAAGATGGCGAAGTACGTAACCTAGATACGAGAGAGTTAGGCAGCTTGATATTTATGATTGCTAAGGATGTGTAGATGATAATGGCAGAGAATTTCATATGGTTTCTGGCATTGTTTTGCTGGACGTGTTTACTGTATGAAGTGCCATATGATAATGAGCGTCGTGGCTTATTCAGCATCAGCCAATTTGATTTATGCTTTATATCAACTGCTGATAAGGAGTTATTGCATTATTTCTTGTGCAGTTTCTTGAAGGCTAAGAGTGAAGTATCTTTGGATGATGTTAATGCTATTGTTGAGCTTGGGTTGGAATTGTTTTGCATCTCTCAAAACAAGCTTTATGTCCAGGTGGTGCATTGTAATTTATATTTGAGGAAATTGTTTGTACATATTTGCAATCAATTATTATGGGCTTTTTAAATTGTGAGTTCATTTATGTTGATTAGGTTAGATGGGGAAATACTCTGGTCAGAATACTTAATAAGTACCGGAAGAAGCTGTCCTTGATAGTTCAGTGGCGGGCATTATATAATACTCTGATACATACACATTTCACTCGGTGAGTCTCAGTTTGTCCCTATCAAAGTTTACCTATACAGTTTAGGTAAAAGGCGTATTGGCCGCAAGTGCGATCTGGGTGTATCAGAAGGTATACTGAAAATTTTCTTGAAGTACAATGGCCATCATTAACGAGAAGTTCATCATTATTTGGTCTGAAGTATGCAGGTTTAGGCAACACAAAATTTGACGAAAAAAAGAAGTGTTCGACTCTAGCTAATTTTCTGTTGTTGAAAAGAGAATTGGATCATGCTTTACAATTATGGTTTTGCAATTCCAAACGTTTGGCCTTGCCCCCTCTTCTCAGAGATTCTTTATATTATTATCCTACTAAATTTTGTCTCAACAATTTTCTCTTTTGGCCTTTAGTGTTATTTTGGTGATTTAGTACAACCATTGACATAAAACGCATTAGAACTACTTGTAGAACTATATATCATATATGAAATGATGTTCATCTACAGGAATACTGGTCCAGAGGGTTGGAGATTAAGACAACGACATTTTGAGGCGACTACTTCGCTTGTTCGGTCCTGTCGGAGGTTCTTTCCTCCAGGTTCTGCCTTTGAGATATGGTCTGAATTCAGGTAAGTGCTTAGACTCTTTCCCTCGTTAATTTTGTTCATCAGTCTGATTCTGAAGATCTTATGTTATATTTTTTCTCTAGTTTTGAAATATCATTTGTTGTTGAAATCATTGTTACACACATCAAGGAATGATGTATAACATTCAGCTTGGATTTTGATATATGAACAGAGTTTGTCTTCAGTTTATTTGTGGCTGCCTTGTATCTACTATCTGCAGATGCATTCTGTGTTTAGTTTCAAAATTATATTTAAAATAGAGTTGATTGAATAGTATCATGAGTGGAGTTCACTAATGAAACAAACATGCAGATCTTTATTGGAGAATCCATGGCATAATTCATCTTTTGAGGGAGCAGGATTTGTGAGACTTTTTCTTCCTACCAACATGGAAAACCAGGATTTCTTTACACAGTAGGATCTCATCTTGATTTGGAACTCTTTTGTGATCCCCTTTTCTGTGTAGTGTAATGATTGGCATACTTGTCATGGAATATTAATTTATTTTGTTGGTACTGCAGGGATTGGGTGAAAGAATGTATTAGCCTGTGGGAATCAGTTCCAAATTGCCAATTTTGGAATAGTCAATGGGCTGCTGTCATTGCCCGTGTTGTAAAGAACTATAACTTAATTGATTGGGAGTGTTTTTTACCCACACTTTTCACTAGATCCTTGAATATGTTTGAGGTGAGGAAGTATTTGAACACCGGAAAAAATATTTGGTTCTCTTTTGTTTCATGGTTAAGCATGTTTCTTTGTGAGTACAATTTAGCATCCCTTGTGCTTGTTACATTAGTCACATATATGCACACCATCCAGTCATATTAGTAGGAAGGATAAATTAAAACATTTACTTGATTAGCTTGATCGTCAAGTAATAATTTTAGTTCATTTGTTTGGAAAATATAGGTTCCTGTGGCAAATGGGAGTGGATCACATCCCTTTTCTGTTGATGTTCCTCGGAACACAAGGTTCTTATTCTCTAATAAAACAACGACCCCAGCAAAGGCCATCGCAAAATCGACAGTAAGATGCACATATGTTGTCTAAATTTGTGGTCCTCATGAAGTGGCTAACATGTGGATGTTTGTAAATCTACTCTAATGTAATGATGTTATTTTACTTGTAGGTGTATTTACTAAAACCTGGAAGCGCAGCACAGAAGCATTTTGAAAAATTGGTCGACCTCTTGGAACAGTTTGTATACTTACCATTCTTGTTTCAAACTTGCTTATGCTGCTTATACCATTCTTATTCTCGTTGTTCATTCAGTTCATTTCAATTATCTTTATTTTCTTCTTTCTTATGACATTTTTTTATTTGTCTTTACCTATTAATCCTTTTTCTGCTGTTAATTTTGTAGATATTATCATCCATCTAATGGTGGCCGTTGGACTTATTCCTTAGAGCGCTTTTTGATTCATTTGGCCATATATTTCCAGAAACGCTTATTGCATGAACAAATGTAAGAATATTGCTTGCCATATATAATTTGTGTTTTAATACGCTCAATCTTTGTTATTATGGCTCAGTTATTTTTAATGCAGGAACATGGGTAAAAAGGGACAGGCTGGACACTATCTGGGAAGATCAGATAGAATTTCTTTTGTAAATGTACTGCTGAAGTTAATTGATCGTGGTCAATACAGCAAAAATGAAAATCTTTCTGAGACAGTTGCTGCAGCGACTTCAATTTTATCTTATGTAGAGCCTTCCTTGGTCCTTCCTTTTGTGGCATCCCGGTTTCATATGGCCTTGGAAACGGTTAGTAATTTTTCATATTTTTGTCCCTCTACAAAGTAACAGTTTAAATGTTTCTTCTGTGGTTTTCTTATATACAAGTTCTCCTTGACAATCTTTCTTGGTCATGTTTGGTTTTCCCTTAAATTGGTCTGCTCAAGAATTATCATTTGCTCTTATTAGTGGTGCTTGTCTCATTGAAATAACTTCTCTTTGTCCTAATTTATGTCTAGTCAGATGACTGCCACCCATCAATTAAAAGTTGCCGTGATGTCAGTAGCATTTGTTGGGCGTGCACTTTTTCTCACTTCGCTGTCAACTTCTGCAGAGAAAGAGTTTGATATTAGTGGTGCTGATGGGTTCCTTGATCTTATGATGGTTTCACTATCAAATGCATTACTTGGAATGGATGCCAATGATCCTCCTAAGACATTGGCAACCATGCAATTAATTGGTTCTATATTTTCCAATGTAAGCATATATTCCCTAATAAACATGTTAGATATGCTGCATTTGTGTGGCTTCATACTGATATCTTATATTTGCAGTTGGCTTCGCTCAATGATAATGTAGATGAGTTACCCTTCATGCAAATGGTTTGCTTTTCTGAATGGCTTGATGAGTTTTTATGTCGCCTATTTTCCTTGCTTCTACACTTGGAGCCAAGCAGCATTATGTTAGTAATTTTATTCAGTTTTTCATCTATCCATCTTCTTGCCTTCATGTTGGTTAGCTTAGTTCTTCATAGGGATCAAAATATGAGCAATATATCCTTTTTTTTCCTTTGAAGCTAAAATACTTAGTTGTTTATTCTTCAGGAGTGAAGGCCTTCATTCATCTGCAACATCAGGAACTTTTCTGGTTGAAGATGGTCCATATTACTACTGCATGCTTGAGATATTACTTGGAAGACTTTCTGAACCACTGTATCATCAGGTTCTCTTCTGGACTTCAAATACATAGTTAGCTGTGTCATAATCAAACGTTTTAGGGGTCATTTTAACCATTTTTTTTACCATTTTGTCGACAACCAGGCACTGAAGAAGGTTTCTAAGTTTGTCAGGACAAATATCCTTCCTGGGGCTATTGCAGAGGTTGGATTGCTTTGTTTTGCTTGTGTTCATTCTAATCCAGAGGAGGCTGTTACTCTCCTTGTCGAGCCAATTCTGTTGTCTGTTATATCCTCTTTAAAAGGAATAGCAGTTACTGGTTTTGTTGGAAGAGGAAGACATAATGTCTCTGTTTCATCAAAGGTATTTTCTTGCATTGTTAGGTGATCTACCTATATGCTTTGCAAGATGCTTGTTACATAAAAATAATATTATTTTCAGGAAAAACCCACAATTTCTCCCACTCTTGAAGCTGCAATTGATTATCAACTGAAAATATTATCAGTTGCCATCAGCTATGGAGGTCCTGTACTTATCCGCTACAAGGATTATTTCAAAGAGGCCATCTTTTCTGCTTTTGAGGCCCCATCTTGGAAGGTTATTTCTACATCTGTTGTTAATTGATCTTTCCTTATGTCATCATCCCATTGTCATGATGCGATAAGAATGCCTTACTGGAATTGTTTGAATATAACATTTTCATTTCTTTTTTGCTTTTGAACTGTTCGATGTGATAGGTTAATGGAGCTGGTGATCATCTTCTCCGATCTCTTCTTGGAAGCCTAATTCTTTATTACCCTATTGATCAATATAAGTATGTTTACTCAATCTTTTTGGCTTTCATGGTTTAGTCTTTTTAAACTGCTTATGCTTAGCTTTTTTTATAAAAAGTAAAAACTGTTCATAAACATATTCTGTATTGATTGAGATATTTGCTATCTAAGGATGTTGAATGCTGAGATTTTTCCTTTTGCTCTCAACAATTATTAGTTCATAAAGTTTAAGTGCTGGTTATAGAAACAAGTCAAACAAGAGTGTGCAGGAGAAAAGAAAAAAAGGAAGTGATAACATTCTTGTATCCTAGGTGCATTTTGAGTCATCCAGATGCTGCTGCATTAGAGGAATGGATTAGCACAAAAGATTACTCTGATGATAAACCACAGATAGGGCCTAAGTGGCATATCCCAAACGTTGAAGAAGTTCAGTTTGCAAATGAGCTTTTGGACCTCCATTTCCATTCAGCTTTGGAAGAGCTTTTGGGAATATGCCAAACTAAAATTCATTCTGATCCAGGTAGCTTCTGTTTGGTATTTTTCCTTATTGAACAGATGAAATTGTTACTCTTACTATTAGGTGCTACATTTTAACTTGGGTTATTCTTAATGTGAATTGAGTGAGTTTTAATCTTAGTCTAATTTAATGTAATATGCTTTTGAGGTACTGTATGAAAGAATCATGTGCACCAAATTGCTTACATCTTGAGATCAAATCACTGATATTTTAATTGATACAATTAAAAGTATATCTAAGATCTCTCTCTCTATGTGGAGTAGTGTATGTGGTGTCACAATACTCGCTATTTTCGAGTGACTGAACTAAGGGTCAAGATATTAATCCTTAGTTTACCCCCTCCAAAAAGTAGGAGCCCAAGTTTTAAAAGCAGCTACATGTACTAACCTAAGAAAATTTATTGCAATACATGGATATATGCCAAAAAGGTTCATATTTAGGCTTCAGTCATAATCGAGTGCCATTTGATATGATCATAATGTGTAGGGATAAAGCAACTGCCTAGTTAGAAGACTTCAAAGTTGCAGTAGCTAAAATCAAGCATGGAGGTGAAACTTTAGTATACTAAATAACGACATTTTTGGCCACCAACGTGAAACATTCTTTAGTTTCACTGATGATTTATTCAAGGAATTCAACAAGACTGTGGCTATGTTATGGAATGAAATTTCTCATTTATTAAAAAGAAGATTGTTTATGCTGTCTTGTAAATCTTAGTATGATCTGAAATGGAATTGCCTTTGTTTCAATTATGGATATTTATGGATGTCTATGAAGTTGCATTTTCTCACTAGACGTGGTATTGCCAATTAGGTGATGAGAAGGAACACTTGAAGGTGACTCTTCTGCGAATAGATTCTTCACTGCAAGGTGTTTTATCTTGCTTGCCTGATTTCACCCCATCTTCCAGAAATGAGGTGGGTGAAGATAGAGGACCTGATTTTTTGATAGCTGGAGCAACTGGATCAGCCATAGGCAGCCGTGAACTACGCGAAAAAGCTGCTGAGATTGTGCATTCAGCCTGCAAGTAATGTTAAAAAAGATATCCTGGTTTTATTTTTTATTTCCCAATTAGGTGTCTGATTTAGTTTAACCTTTTTGACTTTGGTGAATTGAGCAGGTATGTATTAGAGAAAAAATCAGATGACAGCATTCTGTTGATACTTATAATTCGTATTATGGATGCTTTAGGAAACTATGGTAAACTTTGGTTAATTTTACATGATTTATCCATAAGAAATTTCAAGTTGCATATGTTACCTCAAGTAAATATTCCCCATGTTATATCTCTGTTATGTAGGTAGTTCAGAATATGATGAATGGGCAAATCATAGGCAGGCCTGGAAGCTGGAATCTGCTGCCATTGTAGAACCTCCTATTAATTTTATTGTCTCATTTCCTTCTAAAGGAAAGAAAAGGTAAACATCACTTTAGTAGAATGCCCCTCCAAATATTTTGTTTTTATATTGTAGCATCTATACCTGACTATTCTAGTGTTTCAGACCAAGGTGGTCGCTTATTGACAAGGCATATATGCACAATACTTGGAGATCATCACAATCAACATATCATTTGTTTCGCAATAATGGGAAGTTGTTTCCATCTGAGCATGTCAATCATTTGGTGGATGATCTTTTAAATCTCTCTTTGCACAGCTATGAAACTGTTCGAGTGTGAGTTCTCTAAACTTTTGTGGCTCTGTTGTTCCATGAAAGTGTAACAAATCTATGCATTTAGATGAATTAGATGCAATGATGTTGTTGTACGTTATACATTGCACACTAAATGCTACCTTGATAACCATTGCAAGTATTTCTGGACAACATTTAATTTCAGTGTGTATTGTTAGTTTTATGGTCACTAACTCTCTCCAAAGGTTAAGCTATTGCGTGATACAATTATTTTGTACATCTAACACTTCCTCTCAAGTGTAAGTTCGATGCACTTTGTAGGCCCAACACTTGAAATTCAACAATTGAGGAATAAAAGACCTCCCACTCTAATATTATTTTAGAGTGTACTGGTCACAATTTTCTCAAAAACTTAAAGCTATCGGGAGATGATCCAACAATTATTTTATACATCTAACATGTATGCAGTCACATTCAAAAAGTGGCAATATATATATATATATATATATTTGGGGGGGGGGGGGGACCTCGATAGGAACATTGTATGGGGGTACTTGGTATGGTACTTTTACAGATTGTAGTTCATGATGCTTCAATGATTAACTTCTTTTTCTTTTTTGCCGAACTGCTTTAATGAATTTGTTATAAAGAGGAAATCATTGAGTTCTCTTGTTTGAACTTTGAACATGACAATGGGATGATTTGATTGGCACCTTTCCTCGATACTAATGAGGTCTGTTGCTGACATTTGGGTAAGGTTTGTTGCAACAGACATTGAGTAACAACCTTTGTCTTTGATCTTGCTCCTTAGTGTAGTGTTAGTGGTGCAAGTTTGACTTATTTGTTTGAATTTGGAAATTAAAAATGTCGATGATTCTATATTGTTAAAGCTTACATAATTTTTGTTGCGTAGCACTGAACATTATTTGAAAATGGAGAACTCGTCTTTTTTTTACTTTATTCTCTATGTCAGATGAGATCTTATTTAGTCACGCTGTTTTATTTCTGCATCATGTATCACATTCACCTAATACGTTTTGGATGAAATTGTTCCCAGGCTTGCCGGAAAATCACTTTTGAAAATTATGAAGAGATGGCCATGTATGATCTCAAAGTGTGTTTTTACTCTAACTGAGAACTTACGTAACCCTAGCTCACCTGAATATGTGGTTCTCGGATCTTGTGCTGTCCTTGCTACACAAACAGTTCTCAAGCATTTGCCAGTGGTAATGGTTCAAAGCAAACTGCTCACTGCATATTTTTTAAGAAAGAAATCATATGCTATTTCTTGTGTCATTTCAGGATCCAAAGGTGTTTGCTTCATTTATTCTTGGGATTCTTTCAAGGTAACTTTATTTTTATAAAGCAGCATTTTGTCTATTGTAGCTTTGGATGTTGAAAAAATTACCAGGGACCATTTGTAATTTTCACTTGTCTCCTTTTTCAAGCTCCCATCATGAATCCCTGAAAACCCAGAAAGCAATCAATGAGGTAAAGCCTTCTGATATGATATAGCGTTTATATGGTTGTGGTACGTCGTTTATAAATGTATTTTACATATCCTATGTGTCTGCAGCTATTTGTGAAATACAACATTCACTTTTCTGGAGTATCCAGAAGCATCTTCACGACCCCAGATGATGCTACAGATGGTCCAGATTTTGCAGATTTGGTTTCTCAGATTGGTTCAATGAGCTTTGATTCGGTTGGTTTGCACTGGAGGTATCATCTTTATCACAAGTTGTATAATTGCCGTTAATTTTTTTCATGTATGTTATTTAACTTTTTTGTTACCCTAGACAATAAAAATCAGGTTTTGCTTACTTTTCTTTTGATGGAAATATAACCAACTTTAGAGGAAAAATCCACATTCATAAGTTATATATTATAACTCTTATGGCCTAAGTTTATGCCCTCGTCCCCTCCTCTTTGTTCAGGTACAACCTGATGGCTAACCGAGTCTTGCTTCTGTTGACTATGGCATCTAGGAATGACCCAACTTTGTCTTCAAAAATTCCTAGTCAAACTGCTGGTTGGACATAGTTTTCTCTGCCTGTCGATTCCCTCTTTTTATTCATGTTCATGCTATTTAACAAGTTCAGCGATTTCCCACCATTTTGATGAATGTTATGTTAACAATCTCCAGGTCACTTCTTAAGGAGTCTCAAAAGTGCACTTCCCCAGACTAGAATACTTGCCATCTCAGCATTGAACACTTTGTTAAAAGAATCACCATATAAACTTTCAGCTGATGAACATAGTGCCTTGGAAAGTTTGCAAGGAAGTAGAAAATCATCCCTGGAAAGGGAGTTAACCCAGATTTTTATGGAAGATGGATTCTTTAACGAGACTTTGAATAGTCTTTCACATGTTCATGTCAACACTGATTCTGAAAGTACATCTTCACGAGGAAATTATGGAAACTCTTCATTCCAGAGCCTAGCAGACAAATCTATAACCCGTTTTTACTTTGACTTTTCTTCTTCATGGCCACGTACTCCAAGTTGGATATCGTTGATAGGGAGTGACAACTTCTACTCAAACTTTGCACGGATTTTCAAACGGCTAATACAAGAATGTGGCATGCCCGTTTTATTGGTACTTAAAAGTTCTTTGGAAGAGTTTGCCCTTTCAAAGGAGAGATCTAAGCAATGTGTTGCAGCAGAAGCATTTGCTGGAGCATTACATTCTGATGTTGATGGTCTCTTAGGGGCTTGGGAAAACTGGATGATGGTCCAGTTGCAGAATGTCATTGTAGCACCGTCAGTGGAATCAATACCAGACTGGGCAGCTTGTATACGTTATGCCGTTACTGGAAAAGGAAAGTATGGAACACGAGTTCCTCTTTTGAGGCAAAAAATACTAGATTGTTTGGCCATGCCTTTACCTCCTACAGTAACTTCCACTGTAGTTGCCAAGCGCTATGCATTTCTTTCAGCTGCACTTATAGAAATATCCCCACAGAATATGCTGATAACTGAAATTCAACTACACTACAGGCTTCTGAAAGAGCTTCTTGGTAATATGTGTCATACATCTGCTCAGGTAAGCATGCTCTTTTCTTCTCTTAAAATGTTTATCACCAATTTATTATGGAAGTGCTAATGTTTTTCTTTTTCTTTATTTTTTTAATTAATAACTGGCTAATATATATAAATAATCCAAGCAAATTTATACTTCTCACAATCAAGGAAACATGTGTTACGTAAACATTTACAGGCCCTCTATAGATAACAGAAAAAAAGTACAAACATATCTGTTGCTTCTGTGTCCTAAGTATATCAAACTCTTTAGAAGTTTATGATACTCCGACCATAGAGAAACCACAAGGAGATGTTTTCCCCTCAAGGTTTGTTTCTACCTTCCGTTTACCATGCTCTTTTCACCGTCAAGAGCAAACTTTGAACCACAGACCGCTATAAGAAATCCTCCAGAGCCAGTGCAGAAAATGTCAAGTTACTGACGCATAAGCACATCTTATTAGAACTTGTAAAACTTTACTATCCAAGAACAACTTCTATAGACTATGCCCCCCTTTTAAATAAAACAAACCAATTTGGCGGTGACTGGATCATCTCCCTTGAAGTTTTCCATTGCTATAAAACATTTAAGAGCTAACTTATTTTTACTGGTCGCTTTTCTGTTCTCCTCGTTTGTTCTAAATTTCTGGTATTGTGACAGGAATAGCTTAAACTTGAGAATTCATCTTATAGTTGTGCTTTTGTTCTGCCAAATGCTTTTATCTGGTGTAGGTAAGGGAAGCTATAGGTGTTACTCTTTCTGTGTTGTGCTCAAATATTCGGCTTTATGCATCATCTGATCATACTCATAGACGTGAGGGGGCAAACATGGATGTTGATGACCAAGATGAGGAGAAAAATTGGGGTCAGTTTCTCATAAGACATGCTTCTGAAGCTGTAACAAATATTCAGAATACCATTCATTCAGACGGCCTAGAGACTAAGATGAATACAAGTTATCACAATGGGCATGTGAATAATGGGGATTCCCAAGATGTGAAATGGATGGAAACGGTAATAGTTATAGCATTTTTGAAGTTATTACCATGCAGTGTTTTCTACTAATAAAAATACTCAATTGACATGTTTATGTTTCTCTCCTGTGAAGCTCTTCCATTTTATCATAGCGTCTTTAAAGTCTGGGAGATCCTCGTACTTGCTGGACGTACTTGTTGGACTTCTTTATCCTGTGGTATCTTTGCAGGTAGATAAAGTTGAATGTTTAATTATGGTTATAGGGTTTAATTTTTATGCTTGAGTTTCTTGTTTCATTTGAACTCAATGTCTAAGTGATCCTTTTTTTCCCTCTCTTGGTCTGTTTGAGCAGACTGAGTGGAGAAAGTTTGTTGTCTTATTTTATCTTGTATTTTAGCTACATCTGTCGTGGCTATAAGATATCTTTAAGCCCTCCCTCGCTTTGGGTTTTTATGAACTTAGTCATCTCCTACCATACAGGCACCCACTGCTAATTTTTGTTGTCTTCAATTTAGAACGGCGAATTATACTTTTTTCCCACTAATTTTATCATTTTTAACACTTTGATCTCTTAACATAATTTTCGTAATCTTTGTCTACTTACTTTTCATATTTAGCAATTTCAGTCCAAATTTAAAGAGAGTGGACTAAATATGTTAAACTTTAAAAGTTAAGTAATTAAATAATTCAAAAAATAAGTTTTTGTAACACGTTATTTCTGATTGTTACAATGTAGTTTAGTCTAATTTTTAAATTTGGACTAAATTTGTTAAATATGAAAAGTAAGTTATGGAAAGTTACGAAAGTTTTGTCAAGAAACCAAAGTGTTAAAAGTGATAAAATTAGTGAACCAAAAGTATAGTTCCACGCATTTGGCAATTTTGCGAAGTTGCATTCTAGGATGTGAATTCTTATGTATTTTTTTTCTGGTCTAATGTTCTTGGCAAACTTAGTTATTATATTTTTACATTTTGTAAGTTGATTCAAGAAATTCAGTATAGTAAAAAAAATAACAATATACTTCAAATGTGTTTTGTATGTATTGTATTTTTGTGATTTGTCTGGTGGCAAGTAGCTTGGCCATTGATTCTTCAAATCTGAAAAATGTTGGCTGCTTAATATAGGAAACTTCAAACAAAGATTTGTCAACCTTGGCCAAGGCAGCTTTTGAACTGTTGAGGTGGAGGGTTTTCTGGGAACCTCACCTGGAGCTGGCTGTATCAGTGATTTTATCCTCAGCAAATGATTCCAATTGGCGGACCAGGTCTGCTACACTAACGTTATTGCGAACATTTATGTACAGGTATATATTTGCTTCGAGGGTTTTATATCACATTCAATATAGCTTATTAGCATTTGTGGTTCTTATGTGGTTTTTTGAGATTAAAAAGGAAACATCCTGTATTTTTATGATCCTTTGCATTTAAAATTTAGCTCTTTTAAGTATTATTTGTGTTTGACACCATTCCAGTTGGATGTTGCTGTTAAAATTAAATTTTTTGTTATTCTGTGGATGAAAATGATATTTCTTTTGTTCTTCCTGTCACTGCAAACTCTTTAACTTTTAGATCTATGTTGATTTCTAAACGACAGGCACACATTCATTCTTTCAACAACGGAGAAACAACAAATCTGGAGGACTGTTGAGAGGCTACTCATAGACAACCAAGTTGAGGCAAGTTCCTTACAACTAAGAATAAACTGGCAAGCAAAAGAAAAAAAAAATGCTGTTGTATTCTACTTAATGATCTCCACATAAACATGATCTCCTTTAATATTCTTCACCAAAGTATCTATTGCTTCAGGTAAGAGAGCATGCTGCAGCAGTTCTTGCAGGTCTAATGAAGGGTGGGGATGAAGATCTAGTCAAAGAATTTCGTGATAAAGCTTATAAGGAAGCTCATGCTCTCCAGAGAAAAAGAAAACAGAGGTGATCTTCCGTGATTTTAGTCACTTCACATTCCTTTCATAAAATACATGGGTTCAATATTATACAGATCATTGTGCCCCTTGTTAGGATCTGCTTCTCTTGATTGTTTTAACTAAACCAGAAAATTATGAAAAGGTCTTGAACACCTTTGCTTACATATCATCATATTGATTCTTGAGCATTGTCTCTATCGTATAATCCCCCTCTTCGTTGGGGATAAAATTCAGTTAAATAGTTCATTAAATGATTTCATTTTAATTTTATTTCCTTCTTTTAGCTTTTATTTATTTTGATTAATGTAATAGGACCTACTTTTTGATTCATGCATCTCACTCTCACTCCTTTCTGCCTCTCCTCTCTCTCCCTTTCTCAATCCGATTTTTGGTGATTTGTGAATGCAGAGATTTGCGTTCAACTCAATCAATAGCTTCCATTCATGGTGCAGTTCTAGCTTTGGCAGCTTCTGTATTGTCAGCACCCTATGATATGCCACGGTATGTGATTTTTCAATATCATCATTTGTATTTCTGATACATAGAACTATACATGAAACCAAGAACTGTTCGACTTGTCCTATATTATTAGGATGTGAGTGACCAGAACTATTATTGGAGGGATATGCTCTAAATCAAGCATGAGATCATGCTATGTTATAAATTTGACAAGATTAGGAAGATAAAAAGCTCTTTAATGTGTTCTTATTAGAGGTGTCAAATGAGTTTTTCGAGTTGGCTTTACTCATTTAATGTTGATTCAATGAATTGAAAAAGCATTACTCACTTAGCTCATAAGTTGAAATAAGCTAGCTCACTAGCTAGTTATCTGCCATATGCCATTTCGAAAAAAAACTGATAATGCTTGTATTTTTATTTTGTTTTATAAAAATATAATTATATAATATATATACTAACACTCTGTCCTAAGCAAAATTATATATATTTTTTAATTTTTCAAAAATGTAAATAGGCTAGCTTGTAAAGTTTCTCAGTCCAGCTCATTTAAAGGTGATATGAGTTGAGATTTACATGAAATTTAGATTAGTTGGGTTGAGTTACAACTTATTTCATATGAGCTAAACTTGAGTTCGGCTGGCCCAACTTTGACACCCCTGGTTCTTATGCATATTTTTGAGTGACAGTACCCTGATGTTTGGGGTGGGTTAAACTATCTCTACATCTCCTTTTTCTTGAATGATTCTAGCAGCAACATTCAATTATCAAATGCTTTATTAAGTTATTGATTAGATGTTATATTGAGTTTGAATTTGGTCATATCCGTGTCATGGATAATTGGCAAAAAATTCAGTGGATTTCCATATGTGCTGCTGCTATATTATTTCTCTCTTTTCCAATCTCATTACTGAAAGTCTTTTCAGTTGGTTACCTGAGCATGTTACTCTACTTGCTCGTTTTGTTGGGGAGCCATCACCTGTGAAATCTACAGTTACAAAAGCAGTTGCAGAATTTCGACGTACTCATGCGGATACATGGAATATTCAGAAAGATTCATTTACTGAAGAGCAACTTGAGGTAGCCTTATAAATATGTGCTCTTCTATAAATTAAGATTAAAATTTGTCCGTTTCTGTTGTATTCTTCTGTTTTCTTAGTAATATCTTATTGATTCATGCAGGTTCTTGCTGATACTTCTTCTTCATCATCATATTTCGCCTGACCTACAATGTGTTTGTAGCTAGAAAATAGATGTGTTGTAATACATTTATAAACTGGAACAGCAAATCCTGCATTAACTTTCCTATCAATAAAATGATATTTATTTACATTTTCTTTAGAACGGCTTCCAAAAGAGGAGTTTATTTTCCGTGACAGAGTAAGAATTATTAACATCCTTGCTCACATGCTTCGTATGTAGTGTTTTCCTTACATTAATGGATTCATTAGGTCATCTGAAGGTAAATCCCACAAGACAATGTCTGAGTTAAACATGGTGGGTACATATCTTCTCTCGTTTCCACCCTCAGAGTTCTTTCCATTTTCTTCAAGTTTGTATTGCATCTCCTGCCGATCTCTGGCTGGGCATGTGCTTCCTGTACACATACTCTGGTTCCATGGTGACCCGCCCTCTTCATTGCTAAAAGATGACATTCCACATTGAAATCCTGACAAATTTATGGGGAAAGCACTGCAATTCGCTGAGAAGTTTGTATAGGGTGTTCCATTTGAGTCCCAAAATTTGTTTGAAGGTTCCATGCCAGGTTCGTGCATGGCCCTTGTCAAACCAAATTTGATCTTCTCAGTGGTATGGTCATTTTCTTCTTGCTTACTGTTAAAATAGGTGGCAGTGGTGTTCCTCATTACTGCATTAGATTGATGGAGCTGAAAGTCCATGCGCTTCTTGGTAAGAAGGTGGAGCATTTCATCTTTAAAACAGCCTAGGGCTGCTTCTGCCAAATGAGCCACATTTGGTGGTTCTAGCGTGTTCGAAATCTCTGCAATGAGGTGGGAAATTGGTTTGTGCGTCACAGGGTCAATTCCCATGCTTGTAAGTTGCTTCTTCAACTTGGTATTCCAGTGGTTTTTGACATCATTGTCAGTGCGACCGGGAAGTTGAGCTGCAATTATCGACCATCTGTGTGATGTTCATATAGAAATGTAAGCAACTACTTAGGTACATCAAAGAAAGTATAGAAACCATTTCATCGCACCTGTTTCCAACAATTGAGTGAATCTTTATAATGGTTTGCTCTTCTTCCGTTGAGAACTCACCATGCTTAAGGTCAGGACGAAGATAATTGGTCCAGCGTAGTCTGCAACTCTTCCCGCATCTTTGGAGACCTGAGTGTGCACCAAGATAGATGGAACATAGTTATCTAGTTGGAATCATAGATAGACATGTTTAGAACAAACAAAAGAGGAATGAAATATAACAAACCTGCATTTTTTGGGATGAGGCGCCAATTGCGAGTGCCGTGTTTGGCTATGTAGGAAGAGAGCTTATTATCTTCTTCAGGTGTCCACTGTCCCCTTTTCACGTTGTCCCTTTCACAACACGGAATGCGACCCATCTCTTTACTTTCTTAGATAAATTTTTAATTACTTAGTTTTAAGAATATAGTAATATTAAGGGAGAATGAATAGGAGTAGAACTGAATAATACTTGCTTAAGATCAAGCTTTTTTATGCATAACTTGTTTTATTTTCAATGGAAAAAAGAAGCTGCTAGATGATTAATTTGGTTAGTAATTCTATATTTGTGGAAAGCAAGAGGTAATTCTTATATAATGAGAGAGTTGAAAGTGCATGAATTTGCAAGGCAGAGAGGAAAGAGGCATCAAAGGCGCATGATGTTTAAAGAATTCAACGATGTTGAGCGTGTGAGAGATTGGCTGGTAGTTCACCCACAAGACACCTGGTCAACTCTCCTCTCTCTCTCTTGTTCATTTCTTTTTGTTTTGGTGGCTTTTCTTTTTTGCTCTGCTCACACTTATTAAACCGCCTTTCATGAGGACATGGGAGATTTGTAGAAGTTAAGGTTGTTGCACGTATGGGTCACACACTCTTCTCTTTGCTTGTTACTATTTCTCGTTACTTGCCATCTTTTGCTCATTTTTTCTTTACTTGTGAACACAACTTCATTTTTTACACTAGTTCTTTTAGTGTTATAGCCATTTGCTCTATCTCTGGGTGTTTTTTTTTTTGGGTAAATTAGCTCAGGGTGCTTGTGTAATAGTATATAATAATATAGTAGAAAATAATTATACTAGTAAATTTAATATCTAATCAAATCATATTTAATTGAGGTAACTCAAAACGCTACCATTAAGTCAGAAGATTAAGTTAGAAGATCAAAGAGAGTCTATCAAGGCAAGTATAATTGCATTAATGGCTTATTCAATGAGTAATCTTTGACTAAACTCATACAACAAATTACAATAATACCGTGCTCCGGGTTCTTTATAATATGTAATGCTTCTTATGAACTTACTGAAACGTTTAAAGCCTACACAAAACGCTATAATTTTGCATAACTCTTTTCACTGTGGAACCTGCAAAGGTTCTTGTGTAGCCTAAGATCCTTCCTCATGGCATACTGTCTCTGCTTCTGAAGGAAACCAGAATCACTAACTAGCTAAGCTTTGCAGTTACTAGACCTTCAAATGATCCAATCAACGCAAACAATATTACAAGGAAGCCAACCATGCTAAACACTCGAAGTGTTATCCATTCAGCTGTCCAAGCTTCAACATTAGCCTGCTTCAAGTACATTTCTACAGGGAAATATATGGTTAATGGCCAATAGTTCAAGCCCCCTAGTACCCCTAATAGCTGGTTGAAGTAGGGAAAAGCCATAGCAATAGCTGTTGTTGAGACAACGTAAGCAGAGCGGAAACATAGTCTAAGAGGATTTACATTAAATTCTGGCAATAATGGGATTTTCAAGGTGTAATTATTGACAAATCGACTACAATCAAACTTCTTCGTGAACCATTTTTCAAAACTTGCAAATAGGGGTTGACTATATACCTGTCAACATAAAAAATAGCATGAATTTGAATTGTGCTCCTCACTCTTACTGTAACATAATTAATTGTTCTTCTATTAGTATTTGTATTGCTATATCATGCTTGTACTAGGAAACCTTGTTTGTATTATGCCTTTTTAAGATAAGCGGTACTTGTTATGATTCAAGCTCATGACTTGAAGTTCGGGAAGAATCTTAGCCACCAGATCACAAGGCGAAGTACCGTTTGTGATAGGTTTAACAGTTGTTTAGTTAGGTTCTTCCCTAACAGTAGATAAAGCTATAAACAATTTGACTACTTACAAGTCAGGATTTGATCATTATAAGGCAGTTTAGTTGTATTTGTAGTACCTGATAACCTCCAATTAGATGAAGCACAATGCATGTATTTGCAAAATCAATGAGCCAATATGGTTCATAAAATCCAAAACCTGTCAAAAGGTTTCCTGGAGTATCATCTCCAAAGGCTGCATATCCAAAACTTCCACAGCAGAGGTAGAAAAAAGTTGTAACTATGATTGCTATTGTTGAGGCCTTCTTCATTGTCTTGTTTTCTGCTGGAGGTGACTTCAAAGTATCCTTAAAACAAAAAATTGTTCAAATTTCATCATTTAGATTACCCTCTTAAATGTCCAAAAACGATGCTACTGATTCTATTAGTCTATTTGAAAATTGTCAAACCTGTATTTCAATGAGAATTATGGAGTAGGGATAAGCAAATGCAACGTCTCCAATTGCTTGAGATATTTTTCTCCGAAGATGGAGCGGTAATTCCTTTGACACTTCCTTTTGCATAACCATTTGCTGTAATTGCAAATACATTACAGTTTACTTATCAGTTCTATATTCAAACATGCTGCAGTAAGCTAAACAGTTGTAGCATATATACCTATTACAGTTGCAATGCCAAGTCCCAGTCCTATGAAAGAATAAGCAAAGGACATGAAGGCAGCAACAATTGATAGCCATTTTATATTATGGAAATCGGGTACTTGAGATAGTACAATTTGAACAATTCCAAAGAGTAGCATGTAAAAAGTATCCCCATATTCACATGCTGCTTCATGCCCTTCCTTGTGGTAGCAGTTTGATTTTTGAATTGCCCTGTAACCAAAGAAGAAATTTTACATTTGTTTTGACATCATATAAGTGGTAGACTAACTCTGAATTTGCAACTGTATCAGGTACCTGGAGCTTTTGATTTGCGTTAATTTATATATCTTTTTGCACATCAATTTCGTCACATTTATCACTAACTTGGGTTCTAAACGCCATTTAAGTGTTTAATTATTGTTTTATAGGTGTTTGGAACCAAAACGAGCAAATAAATGCAAAACGGGTAAAAGTGGAAGAAATCAGAGCCTCGATCTCTTGGGACAAAATGTGCAATCACCGACTCCAACTGCTCTATTGATCTAGACCCTACTCAATTAATCGAGCTTTGATTGAAATACAGCCCTTTCATGCTTTGGTGAAACAAAAAATAGCAATAAATAAAATACATATATGATTCTTCATTCAAGTTATATTTGATTAACAAGATCAAGGAACAGTTAACATGATGAGATAGATAGGGGAAAACCCATTAAAAACATACTTCATACTAATTCCAGATGTGACAGTATAGGCAATTGCAATGCCATATAAGCTCACTTGTACAAAAGAACCACAAACCCACGCATTCATTTCGCCTAAAATTCATGTGAATTTGTAAGACATTTCTTCGAACATGTTGTACGCATATTTGAAATTCAATATCTAAAGGAAGAAACAAAAGTTAGGTCCTTACCTAAATACATACGAACAGCTTCAAGGTAGGAGCGGTTTCGATCAGGTCCATGAACAGAGTCAGGAGACCGATAACAATTGCAGAGAAGAAATGCAGAAAAGAGGGTTATCAGAGCAAAGCAAACCATGGTCAAAGGACCTGCAATCCAACCCAATTGAGCTGTGCTCCATGAAAGAGATAGTACTCCTGAACCTAATACTCCAGTTATGATGTGTGCTACTGCTGTCCACACATTCCCTTCACAATCCAAGCACTCTTAACATTAATTTCTATAAAAATACTTCATACACATAGTTGATGGGTTTTATTCAATTCTTATATAACTGCTTGTCAACTCAAAATGATACCATTTACAAAGTGCAAAACGAAGATAAAAAAAAAAAGTGACACAAATTTTGATGAGTTTAAACGTAGTATGATAATGCTAAATCATTCTTCTTTTTATCATTTTCATGTCAATCAATGATTCCCAAAAGAAAAGGGGAAAAATAGATATAATAGTATGAAGATCAGTCACAAGATCACATACCACTTTTGATTAGAGGAGACTGATTTATGGGTTGAGCCTCTAACAATGGTGTTTTATATTGATCAGAAGTTGCTTCTCCCATTTTGTCGTCTGCAGAACAATAAAGATTTAAGATACCCAATCCTATTTTTTTGGGTCACAAAATATAACACAATGTTTCTTATAATTATAATCAACAGAAGAGAAATTCTGTCTGTTTATAAAAGGTGCATGAAAGACACCAGTAAAATTAGACATATATAAACTAGTCAAAGATGGGTTTCGTGTCATTGATACTTCCTTAAGATTCTGGAAAGATATTCAAGAAGAAACGTGTTTCATTCAGACTTTAAGGAGGACGTGCAAAGTGTCCGTCAGCCTTCGGCCCTTACATTTTGATTAACCAATTATTAGATTGTTTCCTTTTATTTCTTTCGTATATAATCGTATATGTTGAGGGTTTAGGATTTTTTATTTTTTTATTTTTAAGAAATGGTATTTAATAGTTCTCTAGCATAAAAATTTCATATTATTAAAATTCCCGTATATAAGCCTAAAATATTTTAATTAATAATTTTATTAATGATATAATAAAAAGACTCATCATTTTTCTCATTTAAATTATATATTTAAATTACATAAATATATCATCCGATAAAAGATATATTTTAAATAATTACAACTTTTTTATGTCAATGACACAATGAGAAAATATCAATTGTATTCTTAAAATTCATATTTTCTTCACAAATATATTTAATATTTGAAAATATATCTCTAACAACATTAAGATTAGAAATATTTTAACCAATAATCCCCATCAATAATGATATTAACTTTTCATGTATTATCTCTCATTTTTTTTCATTTATTACTAAATTATTAAAACATCATTTAAAAATAATAATAAAGTAAAAAATATATTTACTTATTTACTATATTAAAAAATAAATATCTCCACTAATAAAAAAATGTTTTCTTATTTTTTGCCTACCTAAAAAATCTCTCATTGTTGATACTTACTAATTAAAAAATTAATTAATTAAATTCATAAAAATATTATTAATGTTTTTACAATCTCTTATAAAAATAAAAAAATTAATTTTTGATACGATTAACATAATTTAAAAAATTACTTACTATATTTAAAAAATAAAATATATGATTATATTAATTAAATAATTTATTAAAAATAAATATATTATAATTTAATCCAAAACATTAATTACTTAAAACCTAGTCTGAATTATGTATATTTTTATAAATTAATTTAATTTATTAATTTTATTATTAATTTCACTATAAATGTTAAAATTAAAAATATTATGTTATTTTTCTTACTACATCTTGTATTATTTGCTATTAAATTTAATTAAAATTGTACCATAATTATTTATAGATAATTAAAAAATAAAAATAATCATTTTACTACATGTTATTTGTGATAACTATTTCATTCATCCTAAATATTTCAATTTTATTTTGTTAATTGATAAGTATGTGTATATTTATTTTTTCAATTTTTATGCATTATATTATTATAATAAAATAAAAAATAAAGTTTTTATTTTAATTAATTTTGATGATTTAATATTTAAATATAATAAAATAAAATTTTAACTTAAAATTAATGATATCATTTGATTTTAAACATATTACAAAATTTCATTAATTTGTAACTTTATTAAAATCCAAAGTAATCTTTGATATTTTTAAAAAATTAAAGATATTTATAAAATATATGCAAACCTTGAGGATATAGTTTACATTTTACTATACATATAATTATTTTTTTAACACCTAAGGGAAGAAATGATGGGAACTAGGAAGAATTTTTTTTTTTCGTAAAAAAAAAAAGAAGGTGAAAGATTATACCACTTATCATTATTTCTTAATTAACCATTTATTATCATGATAAGATTATACCTCTTATCATGATCACCGTTAAAACAATAAATTATGTTTAGCATTCTTCTTCTTTTTAACTATTGCTATGTTAAATATAGTTATTTAAAAAAATTATTATTATGGTAAATTTTCCATCAAGGTTTTATAAAAATAAAACTAACTGAATTTCTTTTAAAGAAAATGACTAACTTTTTCAACTAGAAAAATACAATTACGTTTTATAATTGAGTGTTTAGTAATTTTTATTGCTGTATTAGCAAAGTTTATCTGAACACCAATTATTATTGGAGATAAAATTAAGGTTCTTGATTTACTCTTTAAATTAAGAAGTTAACATTCCTTAATTTAGAGATAAAATTAAGGAGTAATTTAAGAAGTAAATTAAGGAGTGTTAACTTCTTAATTTAAGGAGTAAATCAAGAACCTTAATTTTATCTCCAATAATTATAATAAATTATTAAGTTTGAGTAAAACTATATAAATTAGATATAATTAATATTTGTTATGATTATAAATTTGAAGGTTTAAAAAATGTTTTAGTTTTCATTTATTAGGCTTGAGAATACGTTGGCCCATTCATTATATGACAGACATGTTTGTACGTTTGCACAGTTGTAACTAAAAGTGGACAGGCGGGAGGGTGACACTTACAGTGTTTGGACTTTCTTTTCTTCTTTATTTAAGCACATTTGAAACGTAATTCATATTTATATTAAAAAGAGTACCATATACATTAAAATAAATAGTATGAATTATTTTTAATTAAATTAAATATTATATATATAATATATTTAAATTAATTGAGATATTAAATGTTAAAATTTTAATATTTAAATATATATAAATATTACATATAAAATTTTATTTATTAAAAATTATTGAAAATAAATAAATATATATATACACCTTGTAAACAATATTATTTTGATATAATTTAAATGAAAAATATATATTTAGATACATATTCTTAAACTAGTATACTAATAATTCTTTATTTAACAAAAAGTTGCCATACACTCCAATTTTAAAAATAAAACTATTTTATATAATGAAAATTTTGTCTTAATAAAATGTTTATTATTTTATGTGTTTTCTCACATTTGTTTTGTTAATTTCATTTAGAAAATAATCTTATCTATCCTACTAATTATGTTCACTTTTATCATCCTATTTTTCCTACCCCTAATACTATCACATTTTTTTTTGCCCACCAAGCACCCTTATTGCTTGTAAAATAATCCAAAAATGTAATTTTTATTGAAAAATAAAATTAAAAAACTACAAATTTATTTAAAGTGTCATCTCTGCTAATGACACCAAATACAGTGAGCTCATTTATTTCGATCTTTTTAATCCTTTATCTTTTTTTAATCCCTTTAACTTGGTTGAAAGATACTTTCAAGTTAAGTTTAATTGAATATAAATTAGTTCAAAATGATAAAGTGGTTAGTGAGATAAAAGAGAATGAGTTGGATACTAGAAAATAAGTTTAATTACAAATTTGATAAAAAATTACAATTTTAAATTGAAAGTTAGTGTTTCGACAATGAAATAAAGCCACATGAGAGGTAAGATTAGAACAATAAAAGTTGATAGTAATTCTTAAAGTGATATGAGATATTTTTGAATTAAAATAGATAAAAAATAAGAAATTATGTAAAAAATATTCTCATAATGATAAAATTATTTTTATATAAATTAATTTTTTCTTTAAAAATTAGATAATTTTTGTACTACTTTTTGTTAAATGATAACTACTAGTGTACTAATTTGATAATATGAATTAATAACTCTACTACCAAATCACATACTCTAACTAAAATATTTTGTTTATATTATTATTTTTAGATTAAATTATAATTTCTAGGACAAAGCCACGTATAGTTGATAAGTGTCATTTGTCACTATCAATTTTTTGATAACTTTTGTTTGTGTATTGATAACTTTTGTTTGTGTGCTATGTTTACAAAACATATCTATTTTATTTTACAAAAATATATAACAATGTCGTTGCTCATATATTTTTAACTTTTATTGTAATATTATATCATTTTTACTAACTTAACTCTGATAGTCATAAGAGTTATATATTTTTAACAAATATGCACCTTTTTTTTATATGGTTACATTAAAGTACCAAATCCTATATGCTAACTAAAATATTTTGTTTATATTATTATTTTTAGATTAAATTATAATTTCTAGGACATAGTTACATATGGTTCAGAAGTGACATGCATCCCTTTCAATTTTTTTGATAATTTTTTTATTGTGTTATATTTACCGATGTAACTATTTTATTTTACACAAATATATAACAATATCCTTGTTTATTATTTAAATATACTTTTTTATCATATTACATACTCATTCTTGTATAATTTTAACTTTTATTGTAATATTATATATTTTTTATCCACTTAACTCTCATAAAATATAAAATTTTACAAATTTAATTTTCATATCTTAATTTTCTTCAAATAGTTTTTTATCTCTCATATAATTTAGTTATTCTTTATTATATTATATAATTATTTATTGTCATATATAAGATATATGTAATATTTTTGTTAGATATCTTTATGTATTTATTATATTTTTTTACTATTTATCAGTATGAATAGATATTGAATTATCTTATTTAATTTTATTATAATTTTATTTAAATAATTTTAATAAATATAAATATATATTTAATAAATAATATTGGTGGTTTAATATTTAAATTTATTAAATTTTTGGAACTTTAATATATTTTTTTATATTATTTTACAATGATTAGAATGAAAAAAATATTTATTTCTATTATTATCGCATATGCGGTGAAAAATGACCAATTTTCATTATTAAATTTATTATAATCTTTCCGAATTACTATGTTAACTCGTGAAAGAAAAGCTCTTTTGGGAGATAATAGCATATGCCACAACGTTCTGGGAAAAAATATCTCCCTATAATATAACAGTGATTGTAACGACAAGAATGTTAGATCAATGCCTTTGAAGGTACGAGAGTTGTCGTGTAATTTACATGTTTATTAATTTTTTTAATTAATTTTTAGGTAAAATTAAATTTGATAAATTAAAATTATTGTTGTCACGTAAAAAACTAGGTTTTAATTATTAGTTTTAGTGTAAACTTTTAATATATAATTATTTTAATTGATATATTAGATTATTGTAACTTTTAATACCTTGAACTCAATATATCTAAATTAAAATTTAGACTTTAAAAAAATATAAATATTATATAAATTATCTCATTATATTAATATCTGGATGAAAAAAATATTTGAGAATAAAACTTAAGTGAAGAAATCAAATATATATTTTTATTTAAAGTAATGAAAATAGAAAAAAAATGATGGGAGATAGTCTCGCTGTAAAAGATAAATTTTAGAGGAGACGAGAGAAAGTAGTTCGGATTTCTTATATTTCTTTGAAAATCTTAACTAGTAACTACAACTGATTTTTTTTAAGCTTTAGGATCATGCATTTGTATTTTCTTTATGTTTAGTAGTAATAAGTTTAATAAATAATTTATATCAAGTGAATTCGGATTCGTGTTATAGGTTTAGTTCGAATTTATAGTGGGTAAAAATATTTTACAAATACCTTGGGACGTGATTGGTATTTTTATAATATTTATATTTTGATAAAAGTTTTATTTTCTGATCATCTTTTGAAATGATTTTCACTTAATATCCAAGATGTTTTAAAAATTCTCATTTAATATTCATAATGCTTTAAAAGTTTCATTTTAAAAAAGTTTAATTTTATTTTAGTATCCATGTTATCAAATTTAGTATCATTGTAGTATTATTATTCTTTGTTATTTAATGTATTAAAAAGATTAAATTGTAACTTTTTAAATATTTTGGGTATCAAATAAAAATTATTTTAATTGTGATATTGTGATGCAAATCTATAAGATGCTTGAAAACTATTATGAGTAATTAAATATCAAAGATTAGATTATAAGTATTGCATTGAATGAATAATGATTTTTAGTACATGTCGATTCATTGAAGGGATGATCGATCGATTGAGTTAGTTGATTTATCGATAATGGATTGTGATTTCATCTTGAAGTTTTTATTCAATTTTTGGTTCCCAACTTTAATAGTTTGATTGATCGAGTAAAAATAAACCGAACAAACAAGAAAATGGTCACAAAATTAGGATAAGAAGCTTGGAATATAACGAGCATTCTTGTAATTGTCCATTTGAGCATGTATAAACACCAAAGAATGCCCTATAAGCCAAGAGGTGAGAGCATTATGCTATAAGAGAGCATTTCACTCAAAGAGAAGAGATAACTAGAAAAGAGAGGTTATGGTTTCCACTATTGTTAGGTACGTAGCTTTTGTGAGGTATCTTTGAGTGTTATTTTTCATGTATGAATATTTTCTCTTTAGATTTCTCCTTTGTAATTATAATCTACATATTTAAACTGGTGAGATTCATCTCTATTGAAGGGGTGAAGAAGTAGAATAAACTTATCATATTGGTTGGGTTAAACCAATATAAATCTTATGTGTTATTTCTTAATCTTTTCTTTGCTGTTATTTTCATTATCATTTATATTCATTTTTAGGGTTTGTGTTATGATTATTGAAATATTCTTCATTTGGTATTGTTTTTTTGAGATATTTCTATTGTGCTTCAATTAGTAAACATTTACAATGTCTAAAAAATTTACTTCCTATGACACAAAACATAATTAAAAAGTAATTTTTTTGTCAAAATATGGGTAATATAAAAGTAATGAACCTTTTTGTAACCGTGTTCACCTCTGTAAAATATATATTTTTAATAAGAAAATATTTTTTGAGGTAAATATATTTTTTAAGTAATTTAAAATCATGATTTATTTAATAGTTTGATGATATAACTTACTCTATTTTATTTTAAATCATAGCATGAAGTATGGATTTATCCAAAAAAAATCTAATAATATAATTATTATTTAGAACTATTTATTATTAAAATAACACAAAAATTGACAACATTTTAGTATTTTTTTCAAAATATATAAATTTTAAAAATGCATATTATTTGAAGAGAATTTTATGTGTTATGAATTTTATTGTTTTTTAGAGAAAAGTAAAAAATATTAACAAATAAACAGATCCTAAATTCTCCTCATTAAGGAGATATAAATAACATCTACTAAACATGTGTCAAAGTTACATAGATTAGAGCTCTTAAATGACTAAAATATATACAATTCAACCTCTTATAAGTCAGGTCGTCATAGGCATTATATAAACATATCGTTATATACATGATACTTGAGGTCATATAATAAGATGTGACTCAAGTTATCAGGACAATGTACCAGGTTGTTTATTTAGGTCATGTCTAGATCCTCGGTCTTGGCTCTCAAGTCGTGATCCTCAAGTCTTGGCTCTCAAGTCTTGATACTCAGATCTTAATCTTCATATTCATCAAATTGTTATGTACAAAGACTATCCTTAATATGAGGGAGATATCTTAGATCGTGTACCTGTTATATAAATAATACCAAACAAATATGATGAAATTTAGTTGAAGTAAACATTATCTTGATGAAATTTGCTAGACATTATTATAAGATGAAGTCAACTTAATGATCATGTGAAATTTGGTAGGGAAAAAAATCCATTATATATGAAGTCTTTTGCACACAATGATAATAATAATAATATGATATGTTTATCATTTGAATTTAAAAAATACATTATAAACTATGAACTATTCTTACTATAAGTCATGGTTAGAGTATATCCCTTAAAAAACCAATAGTTGTTCATACAATGTTGGATATGGACATCTACTGGTGGTGTCTAACGGTGACATGTAAGTTTAAAAAAAAGAAGAAAAAGAAAGAAAGAAAGAAAGCTTTATGCCAAGCCTATGTTATTTTAATTAATTGTCTTAATTATTTATATGTTATGTATATTTTTTAAATTATTAATTTACCATTTTATAAATGATAAAATATGTCCTTAAAATTAGTTGAATAAGTTAATTTCATAATTTTAATATGATAAGTATATAGTATTGTTAATTGTTAAGTAGTAATTGTTAATATTTCGAGTTTATTTATTTTATAAAATAAAAGATAAATATTTAGGTTGTTTTTATTATAACAAGATAAAAAATTAATGTTAAAATTTTTTGATGAAATTTTAAAACAAATAGTTAATTAGCATTTTAATTTAGTAAAGAAAAGATATATAATGATACTATTTTATGGATATTATATAATAAAAAAATACAAACATAAATGATTTGACACGATATTAAAAAGACTTAACATAATTTTATTAATATATATGTCAAATATAATATGGTGCATATCCTCTCAACTTTTTGATAATTTTTTTCTCATATTATGTTTACAAATGTGCATATTTTATTTTACAAAAATACATAATAGTATTTCAACTCAAATTTATTATTTAAATATTCATTTGTCATACTATATTTTCATTTAACATTCTTCATATATTTTTAACCTTTACTATAATATTATATAATTTTTACTAACAGAACTCTAATAGAGTAGTAAAAGGTTTAACATATTCTCATAAATTTTATAAATTTAATTTTCTTATGCTAAGTATCTTTTCTTAAAAAAGTTATAGTTTTTATCTTCCATATAATTTAATTATTTTTTGTTACATCATTTTAATTATATATATATTCATTTTTATGCATACTATATATGTAATATTGTTGTAATCTATTTTTTATATTTTGATCTTTTTATATTCTTGTTAGTTTATATTGTTTGATTTTTGATTTTTTTTAGTTTGTATAGGTATGTAACGATGTTATTTAGTTTTATTATACCTTAAGTTATATAGTTTTAATTTTTTATTTAAGTTGGATGCAACACATTTAATAGATAATATTGATGGTTTATTAAAATTTTGTAATATTTAACATATTATTTTACCATAACTAAAGAAATAATTAATTATTGTTATTATTATTATTTAAGTGGCATAAAAATAAAATAAAATTTATGTATTATGCTTCATTGAACATTAATCCTAACTATAGACAATTTGTTATAGTTTATATATGTAATTATTGAAAATGGTGTGAATTTAAAAAAATGATGAAAAAAATGTTTTATTTTATTATTGTTATTTTCATAATTATGTTTTGTAACCGTTATTTTCATAATTATGTTTTATGACTGTTATTTTTATAATTATGTTTTATGACATTATTTTCATAATGATATTGTGAACATTGCATATCTTTTTTCAATTATAAATAGAGGGATAACTCTAAGTTTTAAGAGATAACTTAACAACTCAAAAACGGTTCTAAAGTTCTTCATAACAAAACCAAAGAAAAGAAAATTCATAATTATTTTTCTTCATATTTCCGAGAAACATAAATATTTTAGAGGTGTAGCATTTCAAAATTTATCAGTGCAGTGAAGTTTCGAGACAAAAAAGATTCTACGATATTTTATCCTAGGGATGACGAGGTTGTATTTGCTTGTAAAAATTTGGACAGAGCTGCGAAAACATCTTAAAGAGAGTGACCTAGTCTGCAACTCAACCCAAGTAATATATTTTAGTATATCGATAACATTGTTTTTACATACTTGTTACAATAATTTTAAGACGTTATCTATCTGTCATATCTACTGAAATTTTACCTGCTCAGCTCAACAAATCCTCATCCGTCTTGTGATTCTCTCTCTTCTAAATTTCACCACTAAATTTCTTGAGAAAATATAGCCCCATCAAAAGTGTACTTCAGTTCTCATCAAGTCATCAACTACACTACACGTATATATACAAATACACATGCTTATATAGATGGATCAAAGGAAACCTATGAGTCAAGTTATCGCTCGATAGTGGAGCAGTGGCTCGAACAAAAATGGTTTGTCATTGACTCATCCTAATTTGAGATTATTGTCAGGAACCACATGGTTTTCTATAATCAATCGGACCCAAAACGTAACGGATAAAGTTGTGGCTCATCGGCTGACTCAAATCATGACCTCGCAAACCACTACAAATGATGATGATGAAGACGATGATTTAGGATTTAGCTTCGCTACTCTAACATGCACTAGTGTATGCTAGCTTAGACGCCTCAGACATAGATGACTTCATCTCGCCCATCACAGCCGAAGCTCCTCGATCTCAATCTAACAATCATTCCTACCAAACACACTACTACAAAAAGGGGTATATAAGTCGATGTCTAAAGTCGGTTTTTACAAAAAACCGACTTTGAATGAATTTAAAGTCGGTTGTCCACGTCAACCGACGCTATGTTACGTGGATAGCGTCGGTTGTCCACGTCAACCGACGCTATCCACCTAACATAGCGTCGGTTAACGTGGACAACCGACGCTATCCACCTAATATATGCCCTAACATCTCATTTAGTACGCAGATTTCCAGTTTTCGATCTGCTTCTTCCTCTCCTTTCCTCACTCGAGTCACTTTTCTCCCAAAATCTTAACCGTGCGCCACCTTCGTTCTACATTTCCGGCCACCTCTAACCACCATTTGAACGGATGTTTGTAAGTTTTCTCTTCTCACAATATTATCTGTCAGTTCTTCTTTTTTTAATAGCAAAATGTTAAAATCTGCGTATGGGTATTCCATTGATTAATTCCCGAAATATGAATGTTCTTATGTCTTAATTTGGAGTGCAATATTTCGTGCAGTAGAACCAAATAATTCTTTATTTCATTTTTAATAAAATGGGATGATCCAAGGCTGATCTTAACTTATATAAGTATGAGTTAAAAACCGGAGGTTGTGATAATTTGTAAAATACATATGCTTGTGACAAGTAGGATAAATCAAAAAGGGTTTGTGATTTATTATTATTAATATTACAAAGTGACTTTTTTATAGTCGAAATAAAGTGAACAACGTTTAATTTGTGCTAATTTATCAGCGTGTAAATGTATTTCGTTAATCGAACAGCGTATTTTTGTATAAATTTTTGATTTAGTTATGTTTTTTTGTTTGCTTGTAATAATAATGTTTGAATTATTACTTGTATGTATTCAATAATATGTGAAATGTTTTGTGGGTTTGCGTGGATAATTTATACGTATAATTAATATTACTTTGTAATTATGATATAGTAACATGCTTAGAAATTAGAATCAACCGCGTGATTGGTTTTTATATATATATTCATGAAACATGAACTGCTTATTTTTTAATTTGTATATAAATGGTTTTGTAAAATGATTAAAATGATAACTATTTTGCATTATGTATGTTTTGATATATATTCTAATAATTAGGAAATTTATATATAATAATACATAATTAAGTAATATGTTTAATTAATGTCATTAATAGAAAATGGACAAATCTTGGATGTCAAAGTGTAGAATTGAGCAAGACTATATTTCTGGAGTTGAAAGTTTCATGGAATTTGCTTGTAGAACTAGTAATACTGGAAGTAGTATGATTCGATGCCAATGCGTTAAATGTAAAAATGAGCGATTTCATGAATTTGATGAGGTTAAGTATCACCTTATCCGTAATGGTATTCTATTGAGCTATAAATGTTGGTATTATCATGAAGAAAATATTGATAATACTCATGGAGAAAAGTATAATAAGAATGTGGGTGGATTACATACATCATATCATAATGTACAGACAGAAAATATGTTTCGTGGTGTTGAAGATGAATTACGCGGGGATGATCCCGAAACCTTTAATAAACTTATAGAAGATGCCGAAAAACCGTTGTATCCAAAATGCAAAAAATACACTAAGATGTCAGGATTGGTTCATTTGTACAATGTCAAGGCAAAACATGGTTTTTCTGACAAGGGATTCACAGAATTACTAACTCTACTAGTCGATATGTTTCCTGAGGGTATTGAATTGCCATCTTCAATGTATGAAGTGAAGAAATCTCTTAGTCGATTTGGCATGGAATATCATAAGATTCACGCTTGTCCTAATGATTGCATTGTTTATAGAAAAGAATATGAGACATTACATGATTTTCCTATGTGTAAAGAATCGAGATGGAAGCATGGTACAAATGATACAACACATAAGAAAGGCGTGCCAGCAAAGGTTCTTTGGTACTTTCCTCCGATCCCTCGCTTTCAAAGGTTGTTCAATAGTAAATATACATCAAAGATGTTGACTTGGCATTCAGATAATCGATCTGATGATGGGGTGCTACGTCATCCTTGTGATTCTCCAAATTGGAAAGTAGTAGATAATTTATCTCCTCAATTTTCATCTGATCCGCGCAATCTGTGTCTTGCCATTGCTGCTGATGGAATTAATCCACATAGTTCCCTCAGTAGTAGATATAGTTGTTGGCCAGTAATTATGGTAACATACAACCTTCCTCCCTGGTTGTGTATGAAAAGAAAATTCATGATGTTAACATTATTGATCTCAGGACCGAAACAACCTGGTGTTGATATTGATGTATATTTGCAGCCTCTGATAGATGATTTAAAGACGTTGTGGAATGATGGTGTAAATGTTTACGATGCATATAAAGAAGAATACTTTAACTTGAAGGGGGTTCTTTTATGGACAATTAATGATTTTCCTACCTATGGAAACTTATCAGGACATGCAACAAAAGGTTACAAGGGATGTCCTATATGTAGTGATGGAACTTCTGCAAAGTATCTTGTTCACGGACGAAAGATGTCTTATAGAAAACATAGGAGATTTTTGCCATCTGGACACAAGTTTAGATACCAAAAGAAACCGTTCGATGGTGAAGAAGATCATGATCATGCAACTCGACCTTTGCGAGGTATTGAGATATTAAGGCAATTGAATGGGATGACATTCAAACGATATGGAAAGATGAAAAAAAAACTCACCAAGTTTGGGAAACGAAGGAGGTCAACTAATGAAATTGGTGAAAATGAAAAAGATTTTGAACCGAATGGTTGTTGGAAAAAAAAATCAATATTTTGGGAATTGCCTTATTGGAAAGACCTACACATTCGTCACATCTTAGATGTCATGCACATTGAGAAGAATGTATGTGAAAGCTTGATTGGCACTTTACTTAATATACCTGGAAAAACAAAGGATGGCATTAAAGCAAGATTGGATTTAAAGAAACTAGGCATACGACCTGAATTGGAACCAAGGGTGGAAAATGATAAGAATCGAACATACTTGCCACCAGCATCATATACAATGTCAACAAAAGAGAAGGATGTGTTTTGTAAATGTTTGGAAGGTGTGAAAGTTCCTGATGGTTACTCATCCAACTTAAGAAATTTTGTGTCTATCACCGATAAGAGACTGTATGGATTGAAATCACATGACTGTCATATCTTAATGCAACAGTTATTACCAGTTGCTATTAGATCAATTCTTCCAAAACATGTTCGAATATCAATAATTCGGCTTTGTTCATTCTTCAATACCATATGCAAGAAATCTATATCAATTGGCGAGTTAAATTCTTTACAGAAAGAAATTGTAGAAACTTTGTGTCTAATTGAAAAATATTTTCCTCCTTCTTTCTTCGATATAATGATTCACTTATGTGTTCATTTAGTTCGAGAGGTTCAATTATGTGGTCCTACTTACTTAAGGTGGATGTATCCTTTTGAGAGATATATGCAAGTCCTTAAAGGATATGTAAATAATAGATATAGATCTGAAGGATGCATGGTGGAATGCTACATTGCTGAAGAGGCCATTGAGTTTTGTTCTGAATACTTTAGTGGTTGCACTGAAATTGGGAATCCTACGCACAAGTTATTCTTAGAACGTCACATGATCCAAGTAGGTAACCCTATGCTTGGTGGAAGTAAGAAATTATTTATTGATCGCACTTGATGGGAAAAAGCACACCGAATCATTTTGGTAAATAATAACGAGGCACAACCGTACATAGAGTAAGTGATGTTCATTGTTTCATCTTTTATTTAACTATTAATGATGATATATAACTTAATATATATTTAATAACGTTACAGGATGCATTTAAACTTATTGAAGATCGATCCTCGTTATAAAAAAAAAGGAGGAGAAAAATGGTTGTATGATGAACATAAGCGAGAGCTTATTAATTGGTTTCGCAACCACGTAAGTGTCACAAACAAAAAATCATGCATGTATCCTCCTATATATATTCAATGTTTTAAAACTTTGCTCTAAACACATTTTGTGTTTTTGTATACATAGATTCGAGGTGAACTCAAGAAACCCAATCATAAAATATCAGAAAGTTTACAATGGCTTGCACATGGCCCAAAATTCGATGTCAAATCATTTCATAGTTTCACAATAAATGGATCGAGGTTTACGACTCAAGCTAGGGACAAAGTCCGAGTAAATCAAAATAGTGGGGTGCAGATGGTTGCACAAACTATGCAATTTGCCAGTTCAAAAGATGCTAATCCTGTCCTTTCTGATAGAACATATTATGGTATAATACAAGAGATTTGGGAATTGGATTATGAGGTCTTCCATGAGACAGTATT
Organism: Hippophae tibetana; assembly: GCA_037013495.1. Lineage (NCBI taxonomy): Eukaryota > Viridiplantae > Streptophyta > Magnoliopsida > Rosales > Elaeagnaceae > Hippophae > Hippophae tibetana. The sequence continues at coordinate 6,494,268 of CM072812.1, forward strand.
CTTGTGTGATTGGGTCGAAGATGTTATCAATGTTGGATATAAAATAGATGATTTTGGATTTACTCTTGTAAATTTATCCAGGATAAGTCACACCGATGATCCTTTCACGTTAGCACTTCATGCAAAGCAAGTATTTTACGTGAGCGATCAAATTGATCCAATATGGTCTGTTGTGTTAACGCCTCCACAAAAAGAGTTTTACCATTGTGATGTTGTAGAAGATGATGACTCTATGCTTGATACATTAACCAATATTAGTAATTTCTCAAATAAATTGCCTAATGTACGTGATGATCTAATTGATGATGATGATTCTTCGACATGGACTCGTAGTGATTGTGAAGGAATATATGTATACGATCAACAACCTAATTAAACATAATGTATGTTCTATATTGTTGTAATAACTCTTGTATATATGTGTGTTCCTAAAATTGTCAATTAATTTATATTTCTCCACTTTTGCAGATATTTCATGGATATTCAGCTTGTAGATCCAAATGATCCATTGGGGTATTTGAAAAGAAGGGGTTGGGCGAATATACTTGATGCTCCACTTAACCCAGATGATAGAATACCTGTTAAATTTGATGCTACTGGTAATCCACTAGGGGAGAATGGTCAACAATTGAAATCTTCTATTGGTCGACTGGCAAAGTCCAGTATACCAATTAATATAAATCATTGGTCTGAGGTTGCCGATGCAGAAAAGTTTAAAATATGGATAACCATTTATGTAAGTCTCTTATATTTTATAATCAATATATATATATATTATATATTGATTGTATCTAATCTTTTGTACTGTGTTTTTACAGAATCGTTACAAAGTCGATGACAATTGGCAGGGCAAGTGTTATAAGATTGTAAATAAGGCGTGGAAGGAATACAAGACTTCTAGATTGGCGAAAAATTATGTGTTTCCATATTTGGAAACACTTGATGAGAATGTGATATACAAAATCCCTGAAGGACACCCCTGGATTACACCTCAAGTTTGGAAAGACTTTGTGGATTATAGACGTTCAGAAGAATTTCAAATTATTAGAGAAGATCACCAGAATGTCCAAATGCATAACATTCTTCCTAACCGTACTGGGAGGTCTTCAAATCCTAAAGTTAGATTTCGAATGGTATTATTAATTTGTCTTAATTTTATAAATATTTTTATATTAATTTTTCTCAATTTAATTTCATGTCATTGTTAATAAAATTTTCCTAATTTATGTAGGAAGCTGAATTGGGTAGACCTGTTACCCGAATGGAATTGTACATAGAAACAAAGACTCCCAAAACGAAGAATGCAAGACCGATGAGTCAACGAGGAGAAGAACAATTAAATAAGTTGGTTAGTAATTTCGTTTGATAAAAAGTCTGACTGATACTTAATAATTGATGTAATAATGAATGATATGTTTGTGTGCTTTATTATTTGTAGAGAGTTGTTCAAGAAAAACTATACAGGGGTGAAATAATCAAAGAGCCTGGGAGAGATGCTTTATATCATGCAATCGGACGCGATCATCCTGGTCGTGTTAGGGGAGGTAGCCAATATGATGGTGCTTTGGAGTATTTTAAAATTCCAAAACATAAGCCTCAGACGGTAAGTAAGGAGAAATACACTAAAATTGAAGAAGAATTCAACTCCTTTAAGGCCTCCGTGATGAGTGAGATTGCCACTCTAAAAGAACATCAATCACAACAATTGTCAGCCATGGCATCATGCTACAACCAGGGCATGCCATATTGGCCAAGCATGCAACCATCCATGCCAGGCATACCACCTTCCATTCCAGGCATGCCACAATCCATGCCAAGCATGCCACCATCCATGCCAGGCATGCCACCATCCATGCCAGGCATGCCATCCACCCAATCTCATTGTGCTCAAACTACATCCAGTATGGGATATAGCCATCCTATTGGTCCTCATTATATGTCAGGAATGCACATGCAATCAAGTAGTGGTTCATTTTCTCCAATGCAATCTGTACATTCTTACCATAAATCAAGCCAAGATGAACATATTGGTGAGAATGTACATCCAATAGCTACCCCATATGAGAGTCCTCCTCTATTTGATGAATCATATGTGGTAAGATTTTAATTTTTAAATTCTTATTATATGTTTTATTTTTTTATATATAACACTTAAATTTTTTACAGAATATGAAATGTTTGTTGAAACATCCTTCATCAACGGACTATGTTGCTATTGGAACGGTACAACAATTGAGTGATGATCGGATGATTCATAATCAATATTTGCCTAATCATTGGCGAATAGTAATTGATCAATCATTGTTTCATGATTGTCCACTACCTGTGCCTTCTGATGCTACCACAGTCCAAGAGGCGGTTGGACAGTATGTGGCTTGGCCGTCGATTCAAGTTGTTCTAAATTTTGACATGGTACTATTTTTTAACTTAAAAAATAACACTTGTTTACTACTATTATTTAATGTGATCTTATATTGTTACTAAAAATACATATATGATACTTTTTTGGTAGTCTATTATACCAGAACTCTTAAATGCATCACATTTAAGAGATACCAAGCAAGTATCTCGTGCTAAATCTATGACTAGTGGTCAATCATCGTGCACCAAGTCATTCAAGAAGAAGCCTTGGAAAAAGTATAGTCATACTTATGCGTTACAATTCAGTAGAAATCTTGGCAGTTTGATGACTATTGTTGGGAAGGCATCTAGCATAAATGATGGATGGACTGTGCCACTTCCTATTGAAATTTCTGGTGTAGGCATCGGCCAAACTTATATATCGATCGAGTGCTTGTTGCAAATATTTGAATATCAAATGATCGATTTAAGTATAATTCAAGTGTGGACAAGGTGAGTCCTCAATCTAGTTAGTTTTCTTTTATTTATGCAGAACACTATATTTATATTATCTAATTATATATATACATATATAGGGCTTGCTATTATCGACTTCAACATAATCACTCATCACATTTAGCAATGTTCTATGATTCTTCATATGTTAATCAATATCAAGAGAAGGATGTTAGCATCAGAGCTAAACAATTATGTGATAGAGCATTAACGCTTAGCAGAAATCAAAAGTTGATAATCCCTTGGCCATTAAGGTTTGAACAAGGCCAAGATCATTGGATGTTGGTAATCATTGATATGTTCAATAATCATGCTTGGTACTGTGACTCAGCTTCCATAGAACTGAGTAAAGATACAAAAGCAGTTGTTGAAATGTAAGAGTTATATTTAGTTACATATTAGTTTTTTCTATTATTTTTTGTAATATTTAATAAAAACTAATCGTTTTATATCTTGACAGGGCATGGAAGTTATGGAACAAGTCTAGGGGCATTGTCCTTAAAAAATCTCATAAGCTTATATGGACAAAAGTTATGGTATGTACAATTCAATATTAATAATTTTATTAATTTTACAATTAAATAATAAGGATGTTCGAATATGAAAATTCATGTATACATGCACTTTTTTTTGTAGGTTCCACAACAAAATAATGGAGTCATGTGTGGTTATTATGTCATGAAGTTTATGAGTGAAATCATCACAAATATCAAAATTCCAATTGATGATGTGGTAATATATTTTACCCATATACATACAAGTTTTAACATATTTGAGTTTGTTTTTGTAAATTAATGAAATCATATTCTTATTTTGATTTTGAATACATGTAGTTCTTCGGTTGGAACAAGACGGGTTACGACCAGCAAATTTTTGATGATTTACGAGAGGAATGGGCAGAACACATGGTTCAAATTATATCATCGCAAGAAGAATCAGAAGAAGATTCTGATGATCTTGAATAGCATATGACAACATAACAGTAAATTTTTTAATGATTTGGCCTTCTATATCTATTCTTGTGTCTGAAATCACTTGGTTGATGATGATTAATCATATATATGCTCATGTATTTAGGGGAATGCATTGTTTATAAATATGAATTTATCTGGAATCTCTGCTAGTATTTTTAATGATATATAATGAGTTTTAAATGTACAAATCAGGTGTACGTATGTCGGTCCGATTTGTTTCTTGGTTTGTATGAGTTTTGGTGCATATGAACGTGTTCCATATGTTTAAGGGCACCAAAACTCACACAAGCTTAGCCAAGAAATCGAAGTTACATGCAATTGATTTCATATTTAGAGTTCATTATATATAGCATTAAAAAATAGTAGTAGAGATTCTAGATAACTTCATATATAGACAAATGATTAATAATGCTAATATGAGTTCATCGAATGTCGTTGTACGTGCTAATCTCAATAATGATTTAATTTCTTCATTCGTACGTATGAAGTTTAGACTACTTTTTGATGTATGTTTTACGTGCTCATGTATGTAGGAGAATATTTGTTATATGGATCAGCCTTTTTTTCCCATAATGCTTGTGAAGGCCAATCAAGATTCTACGCCAACCAAGCTTACTCGATGGCATAATTTGACGACATTATTTTATTTGTAATTGAAGTTATTTATATGCATTATTTGATTTTGTAATAAATTTAATTATTAAGTCATTAAATATATTTATATTGTTAATTATTCAGTATTATTATTTATATTTTAGTGTTTTTATGTTATTTATATATACTATTATACAAAAAATAAAATTAAAAATTAATACAAATAAAATGTAGAGTCGGTTCATGGCATGAACCGACTCTACGTGTAGCGTCGGTTCATGCCGTGAACCGACTCTACCTGTAAAGTCGGTTCATGCCATGAACCGACGCTACGCGTAGAGTCGGTTCATGCCGTGAACCGACTTTACAATTTAAGTCTCTGAATTTAAATTCGGTTCATACAACCGACTTTAAATTTGTTTAAAGTCGGTTAAAAACCGACTTTTATACCCCTTATTGTAGTAGTGACACTTCAAGAATTAGTGAGTGAGGTGAAGAAGCTGATCTGGAGCCTCAGTCATCATTGATTAATATTTCTAACACAGACCCTTCGATAGACAAGGATGAGTGGAGAGATGAGTATGTTCAAATTGGAAATGGGACTTCAGCTGAAGTTGGTACTAAAACTGGGGATTTTTTGGATGAGAAGCTTAATGAGCTCAAGAGGTGCTTGATGGATATAGTTTATGGAACGAATTTTGGGTTTCGGGCAGGGGTGGAGATGAGTGTAGAGGTTATGGAATTGGTAAACCAATTAGAGGTGGAAAATTCGACAGTTTCCTCAACCGAGGCACCTAAGTTGCTTATCGGTAACTAGGTTTTGCTATAAGTTCGATAATGATAGTTTCTTCTAGAATAGGAACTGAGGAATGAACATTTTTATATACTTTCTTTCCTACATATATCTTGGTTTATTTTAATCATGAATCAAGACGACATTGTTTAGGAAACACTTATGTACTTTGTTTCAAAGCATAAGCTTTTATCATTTCTACGCCTTGTCATGATTAGACACGAAATTGTGTATTAGTCTTAATGATGTCGAAGCTATTTAGTGTGTCAATCTTAGAGATATAATTTGTTTATTGGTAAAATGGAGAGTGCAAGTTTGAGTGTGAGTGAAATGACCGGTGGATTTGAAGATGGATGTGTGGGAATTGATCAATCACCAGAGAGCATATAACAATGGCTTTGGATTTCGAGGCCTCACTTGAGAATGTGGTGGATTTGTCTATGTCACTAGATATAATAGATGATAAGCTAAGGAAATTTGGGATGCAATTCAAAAATAAATATGACATTGAGGAAGCTAGAACAAAGAAGAATGATATCGACAGATACATGAAGTAGCAAATGATTGAAGACAAATCTATGGAAGCTCAATCATATGAACTGCAAAAGATAGCACATGAAATAAATTCTAAAGGTATTGTTTTAGATGAAAAATTTCAAGTTGCTGTTATTATAGATAAATTACCCCTACATAAAAAGATTTTGAAGTGATAGAGGCACTGAATATGATTCGAATATTTTCAATATTTTTTTTATAAAACTCATGGAATCATATATGAAAAAATACTCCTGAAATGAATGGTAAAACTGAAAGAAAAAAAATAGAACTTTTACTGAATCAATTATTGTAATTTTATTTAACTCTGGTGTTGTTTCCCATTCGTGGGGAGAAATTTTATTAACTGTTTTGCTATGTGTTAAATAGAGTGCATAAATCTATTAGTAAAATTTCACTATATGAAATTTTGAAAAATAAGAAACCTAACTTAACTTATTTTAAAATAAATAAACTTGTTAGTAGAGCATATGAATGTGTGTTCATAGGATATATTGTGAATAATAAAGCTTATAAATTCTATGACTTAAATGATCATATAGTTATAGAATCAAATGATGTTGATTCCTATGAACATAGGTTTCCTTTTAAATTAAATAATAGTGGGAGCTCATCTTTTAGTGGTTTACCTATAACTAAAACTAGTGAACAAAATGAGAAATTAGACACTGAAATTAGGAGAAGTAAACAAGCTCGAATCTCTAAGGATTTTGGGTCTGATTTTTATGCTTATACTTTATAGAAAGATCCTCAAACTTTTCAAGAATCCTTATTTTCTTTAGATATCAATTTATGGGAAGAAGCCATAAATGATGAAATGGAATCTCTTGAGTATAATGAAACTTGGCATTTTGTTGACTTACCGCCTGGTTGCAAAACCATAGGATGTAAATGGATATTAAAGAAAAAATTAAACCCGATGGTATTATTGAAAAGTACAAAGCTCGTTTTGTAGTCAAAGGGTATAGGCAAAGAGAAAATGTAGATTTCTTTGATACTCTTTCACCAATCACACGAATGACTTCCATACATCTGCTTTTCTCTCCTCCTGATATTCATGATTTAGTAGTGCACCAAATGGATGTTAAAACTGACTTCTTAAATGGTGACTTAGTAGAAGAGATTTATATGGACCAACCCAAGGGCTTTGTTGTCCAAGGTCAAGAAAATAAAGTTTGTAAACTAGATAAATCTCTTTATGGTCTAAAACAAGCACCTAAGCAATGACATGAAAATTTTGATAATCTAGTTATCTCACATGGATTCAAAATGAATGAAAGTGACAAATATATTTATTATAAATCAAAAAATGACATTTGCAGCATTATATGTTTATATGTGGATGACATGTTTATTTTTAGGTCAAATATTCATGTTGTGAGTTAAGTGAAAATTTTGTTGTATGCTAACTTTGATATGAAAGATCTCGGATAAGCGAGTGTAATCCTTGGTATAAAGATTACTAGGTTTGAAAAAAAGACTTTTTCTAGATCAATCTCATTACATTGAGAAGATCTTAAAGAAATATAATTATTTTAACTGCAAACCTGCATGTAATCCTTATGATCCTAGTGTAAAGTTATTCAAGAACATTGGAGACGATGTTAGACAAATTGAGTATGCAAGCATCATTGGTAGCTTATGTTATGCTATGATTGCACTAGACCATACATAGTTTATGTTATGGGACTACTATGTAGGTTTACTAGTAAACCTACATAGTGCATTGGAATGTAATTGAAAGAGTCATGAGATACCTTAAGAGAACTATGAACATTGGATTACATTATAAGAAGTTTTCTATTATTCTAGAAGGATATATCGATGCTGATTGGAACACTCTATCAAAAGACTCCAAAGCAACTAGCGGATATTTATTTAACAATGATGGTGGAACTGTTTCTTGGAAGTCTAAGAAACAAACATGTTTGGCTCATTGTATGATGGAGTCTGAAATGAAAGCACTAGCTATTGCTAGTGAAGAAGTGTGCTAGTTGAGATCCCTTTTATGGGAAAAACTGATACTAGCTATCCTAATCCATTACGATAGTACCGCGACTATTGTTAAGATTCAAAATCGTTATTACAATGGCAATAGATGATAGATACATTGTAAGCACAGTATTGTTAGAGAATTTATCTCTACAGGAGCTGTAAGAGTGTATCATGTACGTACCGATGAAAATTTGGCTGATCTTTTGACGAAAGGATTAACAAGAGAGAAGGTTTTTCAAAACCTCGAAAGGAATGTAACTGATGTTCTTAGAATGAAGAGTCACTCATGATGGTAACTCAACTTATAGACTAGAGATCTCAAGAAATAAGTTCAATGGGTAATAACAAGTCATGAAGTGATATGAGATGAATCATGCTATTATGAAGTCTCATTCTATATTGCTAGAAGCATAAAGTCCTGAAGCGATAGAAATGATGAGTTAATTATTAACTCTTAATAGGATCCATACTCTATATGGAGTGGAGTACATAGCTACAAGAGTACTCTTAGTAGACTCGTCTATGTGAATGTGGAAGTGTGGTCACTTCTTATGAAAGTTTTTGGGCAAAATTTGCTAGAGTAGTCACTATATTAGGATACACGTGCATGGTTGTAAAGCACGGGTTTTTTGAACTACACCTTGGAAAGGTTGTGTGTACTCTAGTATATTTTAAAGCATCAACACTATGCAAAGGTTAAAGTCGATTGACACATTTTGCTGATATACAATCTTATAATTTTAATTGATCGGTTGCTCGATGAAAACTATTTTTATATAAAATTTAAGTGGATGATTGTTGAAAATAGTGTCAATTTAAATTAAAAAAATGATGAGAAAAAATGCTTTATTTTATGACCGTTATTTTTATAATTATATTTTGTGACCGTTATTTTCATAATTATGTTTTATGACCGTTATTTTCATAATGGTATTGTGAACACTGCACATCTTTTTTCAACTATAAATAGAGAACAATAACTCTCAGTTTTAAAAGACAACTTGACAACTCAAAAACGGTTCTACAGTTCTTCATAGCAAAACCAAAGAAAAGAAAATTCAGAATTGTTTTTCTTTAGATGTCTGAACAATATAAATATTTTAGAGGTGTAGCATTTCAGATTTCATTAGTTAAGTGAAGCTCCGAGACAGAAAAAAATTCTGGGTTATTTTATCCTAAGGACGACGAGCCTGTATTTGTTTGCACAAATTTGAGCAAAGTCGCTAAATGTCTTAAAGAAAGCGACTTAGTCTGCGACTCAACCCAAACAGTATATTTCAATATATCGATAACATTATTTTTACATACTTATTACAACAGAAATTTAGATGAGTAATGAGTATTAGTTTATATGCTTTAATGTGTTAGAATAGATCGACAACTTGTAAGGCCCATTTGATCTTCCATTTTTTTTAAATTTAATTTATTTTTAAATATAATCAATAATATAATATTTTTTATTAATTATATTTAAATTTTTACATTTTTATATATAAATTTACTTTAATTTTTAATATAAAACTCTATCTTTTCATAGATCATACAAAAATATAAAGATTTTTTATTTTTTTGTATTAAATTTTTTTATATAAGAAAAGTAGTAAATTCCTAATTTTAATATTTTTTAAATAAAAAATGAAAGAAATAAATTACATTTAATTTTTCTATAAATTACTCTAGATAAGAAAAAATAAGTTTTTTAGTAGATTTTTTTTAACAAAAAGGATAATAAATAAATACTAAAATAATTTTATAGATGTAATTTTTTATTTACTTTTTTATATTAAAATAACTTTTTATTGATATTAAAAGAAAATCTTCAATTTATTGTATTTCTTAATAATTTAAATTATCTCCATTTTTATTAATATGATTTTTAATGTTCTCATAAATGACATTTAAGAAATGATTTTTTATTTTTCGTAAATAGATTAACAAAAAAATAATAATCAATAAATAAAGACATAAAGAAATACTTTTTATCATCTTAATTTTTATTTTTTTAAAACAATTAAAATTTTAAATCATATTAATACACATTAAAGGTGAAAAATGAATTGGCGTATTCTCACAAGCAATTCTTGAATACATAACTTCCTCATAGTAAGAACTTTCATCAAACCCAACAATTGATTCTGTCAAAGCTTCAAGACTTCAACCATAGTTCACAATATAACAGTGGTTGAGAACCTACTCTACTTCTGGGTCTCTAGTGTTCTTTATCATCTTACGGATGACGTCATCGTTTTCAGCAGCAGTATCTATTCCTATGAATTTTATGTTTACAAGTTTATTGCATTTGGTAAGGTTCTTCATTTGACAAAGGCACTTACAAATATTTCAAATAGAACAAGATGTTTTTACTTCGTAACAAAAGAAATACCAAAAACCAAATTAGAAAGTTCTTTTAGATGGAGATCACAATAACGTAGTTTCTCATTTTCCCAAAAATATACAGAGCTCTTTTACTGTTGATGTAGTTCACTGGTTAAATTTGATGGGGAAACTTTCGAAACTTTGTAATTTGAGATATATACAAATAAAACAGATAAAAACTAATGCATTTGCATATCCACTTCATGTTTCATCAACTGTCACAGTTTCAAACCCTTTCAAGAGATGGGGCAATCTTCAGCAAAGAGACTTTGTATAATATAAAATTGACAGGATCAATCTCCTCACTAATTAACAACCGTCATGGTTTTGGTTTTGGTTGGGATTCGTCTGCAATATCACAATCAGATTCCACCAAAGTCAAAAATCATTACCCAGAATACATTTGGACAACAAAACAAATATAGCTTTCATTGGAACTGACCTGTCAGAGACGGATCAACATGTACGTAGAAACTTGCAGCAACAATTAGATAGCAGAAGATAAGCATCAAGCCTTTGAAGTAATTTGAAGTCCCTTCCTGTAAAATGACGATTAATGTCACCACAAAAACTTCCAGTAGAATATAAGGAAGAACATTGCGAATTCAGTTCAGTTTTTTTTTTACAAACCTAATATACTCTTACTAGAAACTGAAACGAACCTGCAACAGGAATGTCACAACTAGAACAGTTATAAAGAGAGTTGCAGTCTCAAATAGCTGAAAGTTTAAGTCCATAGGGCACCCCATAGTCCACCCAACGATGACAGAAAAGGGAATCTGCAATAGCCACAACAAAAGAGCATTTAGAGGTTACTCTTTGACGAAAATAATAACTATGTATTCAATGATGACCAACAAGAAACTCATTAGGCACAGATGCATAATCTATTTATACTACTTAAGTGCACAAGTCATCCACAATTCAAAAATTGAACAAATACAATTGTTCCACACACAAAACTTAAGCAAATGAGAATTTCTTAATGCTTCTTTATAGATTCTAAATTTATATTATCATTTAGGTAACAAGCAATAATCCGTGTAGATAATAAAAATCAAATCCTCAATAAATATGCGTTCAATTGTTTAGGTTCAATAGTATTTTTTCCATGGTTTTGTGCATATCATTCCTTTTGATAATATGCTTTGAAAATCAACACAAAGGACAGTTGGAATCTCACCAAAACGAGAACTTAAAATGAGGGATCTTTATAAAATAATAGAACCTCCTTTGGAGCAGATCCAGTGTGTGACATTATCACAGGGTTGCCATGTTTTCTCTTCCCCTCTCCTCTTAATGGTCGTATTATTATCCCTAGAATATGACTTGTTACTACCGTAGGTAAGCAGCACTTATCATGTCTTCCATAAACATGAATCTTGGGAGGATGGAAAAAATAAAAAAATAAGTCATACATCTCTGAGCAATATAAGGTGGTACTAGATATCCACTGCATACGAACACAAAATGTTGCTTATGCAATCCAAGGTCAAGTTAATTTTCACACAACACAATACTAATATCAAAAGAAACAAATCAGATGAGTTCCTACCCCAAACATAGATATTTGTGTCGATGACCCTATTGCCACTCCCAAAGAAATATCCTGCAAAGAAATGTGTTACGTGCAACACAACAGAAATAACAATAAGAAAGTGTCCAGAAGGTTCCGTCTTACAAGTTTGTCCTTCATGGCAAACATAATAGCACTTGCATGCTCTGCAGCATTACCCACAATTGGGAGCAAAATAACACTGATAAATGCCATGGGAATTTTCCATGCCACAGATGCTCCCTACAAATGAATCATCAAACCAAAAAGGGTTAATATTGCAGCAAAACACAAAACTCAAACACCAACAATCATTTCTATCCAGTACCAATTTGTCAGGAGCTCTTAAGAAAATAAAAACAAGCTGGGGTAGTTTCAAAAGTAATCCCATGCATTAAACATCGGAAAGGAAAATATTAAAAAATCAATATGATGCAAGGAAATGATGAACAGTTCTCAACTAACGAACCAGATTCTTAAAGGTAGGACTTGGGCATCCTATTTTTTGTTTATGCAATCAAATCATTTGATCCAGGATTTAGCAATCTAATCAGGTCCGGAACTAGCTATCAAGTACACACCTATTAGGTAATTGCTCCACTATCCAGGTCTAAAAATCACTAATTAGTTTTTAATGCACCAGAAATACAATCCGCCAAAAGAGAATCCGCAAGCCCTACCATATGAGAGTGCAACCGGTAGGCTTATGTCAACAAATTTCAATATAACTGATCAACTGGGAGAAAAAGATCAGGATCAAAAGAATACCTCTATTGCATTAACCAAATATTCAGATAGGACTGAGATCCAAGCAGTCATAATTGAGAGCCAAATTATTGATTCCCATTTAGAAATCTCTGGAGCTTCATCATCATCGGTGCTCTCGTCATTCTGAATCACTTCCTGAGGAATGAGTGTATGTCGAATTTGTAAGTAAAAACAAGGTACTGAATAGAATTTGATATAGCAAAAAATCTAAAAACCTAAACACATGAATAAAATTTAAACTGCATACTGTAACTTATAAACATGAATATAACACCCCTGACAGCAGCAACATGACTGACCTCAATAGGAACATAGTGATCATCTTGACTTTTTAACTGGAAGAAAAGATATGCAGCATATGCCAAGAGCATAACGCAGCTGCTAAATCTCGAAAGTGCCAACTCCGACTTCCCAAAATGCACCTCAGAATGCGTGTAGTGCAGAACAGCTGGAAAGAGGAGGCCCATCACAGCCATCAATAGCAATCCTGAGTTCACGGATGCAGCTGCCTGTATACCAACATAAAGCTTTCCGTTAAAAGCTGCAACTTTGTGACATTTGGGCTGTGTAGGGGCAAGAATATCTAGAACGGAAAACATTTCAATATGCTTACCTTGTTAAATGACTGCTCCTTCTTACGAAAAACAAGCCCACCACAAAAGAACGCACATCCAAGCACGAGTAACATGTTTGACAAAATTGATCCTAACAAAGACTGCTGAACAACACGTAACATTCCACTTTTCAAAGCATAAATTGATATGATCAATTCTGTTGCATTTCCAAAAGTAGCATTTAAAAGACCCCCAACTGCAAGTTCCAATTTGATATGTTAAAAATTAAATTTGAAACTAAAAGACTGCTGACCAAGTCATGATATAAAAAATACATTTTACACTAAGGCAGTAAAGTTACCTACTTAATAAAAATAAAAAAATTAACAATCATCAACGTAGAAACAGAGCAATCAATCAATGTCCACCCTTTTTAAGTTTTGGATTACATTAACATAAAGTTGATAATCCAGAAAAAAAAATTAATAAAGAGAACATATGTTCCCTTCCAGACAATTAAGATGATATTATTTCCTTATGAAGAATGCATTTTGAATTAGCTTTCACAGTCCTCAATGAGTCCACTTTTCCTTTTATTTGATTCCAAACTTCTTCAATAATACCAATTAGAAGAATCACAGTAACTTTCGAGAAAGCACTTGTAGAAAAGCAAGCAAAATATAATAGCTTCAAGAAATACTATAACTTATGAATGACCAAACAAAATAGGAGAGATAAAAGTAGCAAATGAAAATAAGTGAAAATAATTGAGAAACACTACCTGTAGGGCCGGTGTAAAACGCCAGCTGCCTATGAGAACCAAAGGGAAGTTGGTCAATTAACAATTTATACTTTCTACTCATAACTATGAATGAGGTAACAGAATTACTCACTCTGTAGCATATCCCAAACGCTCGGCCAAAGGAGTTATACCCAACAAGCTCAAGAGGAAGATCCAACCCTGTAATCCAAATCAACATATTAATAAAAGCACAGTTTAAACTGCTATAAAAAAAAATTAACAAACTCAGGAGAGGTAGAACTCACATGATGATGGGTCAACTTATTTACAAGAATTGCTAAAGGTCCAAAAGGCATAAGTAAGTTGAGCTTGTTTGAGAAAACTACAGTCTTTATGCTCCTGCATACAACATACTTCAAGACTTGATCACCACTAGTCCGTAAGCTTTGAGAAAATGACCCGTGTTCTTCTGGTTTACTAGTAAGTGTCTTCTGTGCATCACGTTTCGAACTAAGAAAATTCTCAACCTCGAACTCATTCATTGATCGCTGGTCCAGTTTACCCATCTGTTACGATAAAAACCATTTCACTCACACCCAAATGTTAAGGTGATATTAATAGTTCACAGTTCAAGATTTCAAACCCATGTATTCAAGTGACATTCCATGTAACTGATCAATCCAGCAACTAAAATTTCAAAATCAATAATTTCTAACAATAATATGAATGAATGAAGGAATTGAGGAACAATAAAGGCTTGAAGAAAATAAGTAACTTACTTCTAGTTGAGATTGGATCCCAACCAATGACTCATAATCCATATTCTTTAAACATAATGATTTGCCAACATCCAGAGGACAGCATCACAGCAAATTGTGGATTTGTGGTTAACGTATATTCCTATGTTTCCAGACCAGTCAAAGGCTCAGCAGATTTTCAGAGAGTCTGGTACAAAACAGAGCATTTAAGAACAGAGTATTACACTGTTAACCTCCATCCAAGGAGTTAAATGAAGTATTAAAACATACAACTATATTTATCAGAAATCATGGCTAAAGTATAAACTGTTGAAGTTGTAGATTAGTGATGCATAAAATAGGCAGTGATGATAATACTGGTACTTAGGTTTCAAAAAAAAAAAATCAATTTTAGATCCATGAATTCCATCCGGAAAAAGGGTATTAAAAATATAAGAAAATGAATAAAATGCAAGGTTGTATTCATATGATGAACCCTTTAAGGGTGTAATTTTGGTTTTAAAACCTCAAAAATGTTTTGTCAATTTAAGATACCTAGCAAGTTATTAACTTGTTGTATCCTTTTTTTTTTTCTTTCCTTTTCTTCTATTATTTTATAATATGACTTGAAAAAAGGGTCAGCCATGAGTTGGTAAGGTTTCATATGGATAAAAACCCAGAATTCAATATTTTCCACCGACACTATCAATAATCAATAATCAACAAAAGGAGAAAACTCTGATTTAAGATTCAAAGATTCAATATCGATCTCAATCAAGAATTAAAAAAAAATCCCAATATAAACCAGAACACTATAAACAGAAATAAAAAAGGATAGTAAGTACCCTAAAATACAAATCAATCAATCTGATATTTGCGCAATCTCACAGTGTAGGATGTAGTCAGACTGGGATCTATCAAACAGTTGCTAAGCTTTGAGATATCTACAGAGTGGGTTCAGAATCATAACTCCTAATCTAACATCCAAGCTAAAAATAACAAATTCGAGAATGATAAACGGCAATAAATAGAAGAAAAAAAGAGAGGAAAAAGTTAACTGGTGCTTGTATTAACAGAGTTAACGCAGACAATATAGGGAAGAAGCGACAGAAGAAGAAGAAGAAGATTAAGAAGTCTCTCTCTCTGTTAATTTACCTTGAGGTCTGAGTATGCTACACACAACTCACAACCTCCATTTCTCTGACAGTTGCGGAGTCACAACTCACAACCTCCATTTCTTTATCTTTAGGAAGAAAAACCCTTTATTATTATTATTATTATTATTATTATTATTATTATTATTATTATTATTATTATTATTCTGCAACATTTATGACTCTCTAGTGCCTAAATCTCTATTTGTCAAATTCTCATCTCATAGAAGAAGAACGTACGGATTTCTAGTCTTTACTTCTAGTCGTGTGCGCATGTTCATGCAATTAAAATTTCTCAAATTTTAATTAAATCCTATTTTTTTATTTATTTTGTCACCAAATTATTATTATTATTATAATAAAAATTGTATAAAATATTTATTTTATCTAATATTAATTATACCTTCCATTTTTAAATAAGTAATAATTGATATTATGTAAACATTACTATCCTATTTATTCAGCACATATGATTAATTATAAATATTTTAAAATTAATTTAATAAAATATAAAATAGCCTAATTCACCCTCAACCACTACAATCCAGAATAATATATTTCATAGTACAAAAGCAACGAACTGCTGCTACTGAGAGAAAATTATCACAATGCAGTTATTTTTTATATATATATTTTTATTTATTTTTATTTTCTTTTATTTAAAAGTAAAAAAATTAATTTTTTAATTTTAATTTATTTATAATTTTGTAGATTTTATTTTAATATAATTTTATTTTTATTCTATTAATAAAATAATAATTATTATTATTATTATTTTGATCGGATTTAATTTTTATTATTTTTATTTTTATTATATGGAACAAACCTTTTTTTTTGTTTTTGTTTTTTTTTTTGACGCTCAAAAACTGAAGGTATACAACTTTCAGCTCTTGAGTGTGAGGCCCAGACAACCAACACTTCATCGCTTTTAATTTGCATAGTATTTTACATTTAAAAACATTTATTAATAACTTTTGAGATTAAAATATAAATTTTAAGTTTTTTTTTAATTTAACGTTGAAATGTTCAAAACTAAAACTCTAAGAAGAATGATAATAGATATACAAATTTATACCTATATATTATATACACAATTATTATATTATAAGATGTATTAATATGATTTAATTTTTTAAATAATTTTGATATTCTGTGAAAATTAATCTGAAATTAGCTTTGTCAAAGTCTAAACACAAATTGATGTTCTGTGAAACGTTGGACCAAAACTTTTATAAAAAATATGGTAAGGTAGACTCTACTATATGCATAATTTAAAGAAAAAAAATTATATTTATCATAATTTAGTATATTATATATAATTATAAGTTAAAAAACAAAATTAATTATCTTAATTAATAAATAGTTATCACTATAATTATTATTTTATCATAATTTATTACAAATAAAAGTACACATTTGATAATTAGCAAGTATTGAGGATTTGAGGTGACAAAAATGGATGATTGAAAATTCAAACAATTAATACACATATTTTTAAACCTAGTAAAAATTAGATAATTAGCCTAATATTAATACCATAAGTATCATGCGAGATTCTAGGAGTACGTGCTGGGGCGTAACCAAGAAAAAATATTAGGTGATTGAATATTAATTTTTTTTATGTAATATTACGGTACAAAATTTAGAGTTTGCATATTAATATTTTATAATATCTTTTATGAAAATTATTTAAATAAATAAGAGGTAAAATATAATAAAATTCATACATAAATAAATTTAATTAATTAATTATAATTTTAAAAATAAAAATAAAATAAACATATTAAAATGTAAAATGTAAGATATAAAAATTATATAATTTTATTGAAATATTATAAGGAACTAAAATACATGATCATGTCAAAAAATTAATAAGAATTATAGTGAACTATTTTTCATTCTAAAGTATAAACTGCTATGACATATTAGAACATAAATTCATAGCTTTAATTTATTATAATCTATAACAAAAATTATATAAAAATAAATAAAAATAATAATAAGTTAGTTAATATAATATTGAAATCATACGTGTATTGATTAAATTAATGAAGTAAAAAGTTAATATAAAAAAATAAAAAATCTAATCAAATTTATAAGTGTTAAAAATAATACTTAAAAATATAAGATATAAATTATGATTTTAAATTTGATACTATGTTTAAAAACACATCTTATGAACAATATAAGCCTAAAAAATAAAAGAAAGTATACGAAAAACAATAGAAAAGAAATATTAACATTTTCATATAAAAAAATATCAAATAAATTATAAATATATTAAAATATAATACAAAATAATATAATATTAGATTTATTTAAAATTTAAAGCGAAATAAATTTTTTTTTTTTTTTTGACAAAACGTGAAATTTTTCATTAAGCTATTTTTTCTTATTTTTAGTTTTTATAATATTTGATAATAATATTGTATTATCATGAATTAAATACTTAAAATATATTTAGATTATATTGTAATATAATTCAAGAATAAAAATATTTCTATATAATATATATGATTACATTTCAATGAATGTAACTAACCTATACAAAGATCTTTATTTTTAGCCACTTTATTTACTATCATTGTAACTTTTGTTAACATATTTTTTTAAATATTAAGGATACATGCAATGATATATCAAAAAATAAAAATAAAAAGACAAAACATATATATTAAAAGCTAAAAATATACGTATAATTAAACTTTTTATACAAATTTCAACTAAGGTAGAAGTTAACCCATGGGTATGTATGAAAGGATGCAATTATTTAAAATTATAACTAAATAATTTTTTTTTTTGTTGTTGTTATAAATTAACAAATATATTATTTAATTTTAATGATATAAATTTATTATCATCATGATAAATTTATTATTAATTTTTTTATTACTATATAAATCTATTATTATTATTATTATTATTATAAATTTATCATAAAAAATATAACATAATTATAAAAATAATATAATAATACATTTATATTATTAAATATTATTTTTAAAATTAAATCATATATTTATAACTCTTACTATAATCCAACACCATACTATATTTGTTAGGTAATCCTAATTTTTGGCCATAACTTTATCTTATATCTAATTTCCTTCTCTGAGATAGATATTCACATGTGTCCAATATCTAAATAGTACATTAAATTATGATGCAAATAGTAAGTACATCAGCCCCCAAAAATAGAAATGTGATTCGGTTTTCTGATTTGTTTTTGACCGATCGATTCTTCTCCGAAGTAGATCATTCCGGTTGAAGTTTAAACCGGCTTTAATTTTCAAACTTCTATTATCAAGATTTGAACCAAGCATTAAGCAAAACCATGTGACCGACCTTCCAATATAAAGAAATGTTGAGTTAGAAAAAGAAAGAAGAATAAAAAAAATTGATATGATAACGTCCACCATCCAGCCAAGACATGTTTGTAAATTAAAATTTAATTAGTAATGGAGGAGTGGTATAAGAGTAGTTTGCAATTTTTGAGATTTGGAGATAAATATATTATGAATAATATTTAGATTTTAAAAATGATGCTACATTCATTTTCTTTGTGGGGTGGATTTCTGTTAATTTGTTCTCTATTTTTTTCCTTAATTTTAAATTTAAATAAAATACGCATCATATTATTCTACATCATATTATATTATTAAATTATTATTTTTTATAAATATTTTTTTAAAAAAAATAACCAATAAAATTAACTAAGAAAAAATTACTAACAGATACATTGTAATTTTTTAATTAAGTGTTTTCAAGTTTCATTTTAGATGTATTTTAAGTAGATTTTTGTTTGAAATAATTATAATATGTATATTAAAAATTACATATATATATATATATATATATATATATATTAAGGTATTAGGATCTATATAAACCGGAGTTTTTCAATCTCGAGTTATCTACACGGGATCTAAGATTCTGGCGTTGATGTTTTCGCACCGATCTATGTTCACAATGTAACAATTATAACTTACACATTTTACACTTCACATTCTTATATATATACAAAGTTTATTTTATATTTTTACATATTTGTACGATTTATTTGTTATTAAGATTTTATTATACTTATATTAATTAAATATATACGAGATAATAATTTATTGATTTAATTGTCAAACTATATAAAAATTATTTTCATTAAACTTGAATTTAATTGATTATTATAAGATTTGTTAGTTGATTTAATTTATTTATGTTTTTAATATTCAAGTTAAGATTATGTATTGTTTAATACATTATAGTATATATGACTTGAATATATTGAAGTATTGATTTAGATTAGATAAGATAACTTAAAAAACCATAAAAAAAATAGCCATGATTCATTACTAGAATATGTTAAATCTTTTATTTTTTGAAAAATAATCGAATATATACTGCTTTCTATTTAAAGTTATTTATTTTTCATAATTGATATGTTTGAGTGGTCTGAAAAAGAAGGATTTTTTTCTTAAGTTATTCTTATGCCTTAAATCGTTTTCCTCTAAATATTACATGTAATTTATTGAAATTTGCTATGAAAAAGGGAAGAAGAAAAAAAACCATTTACCCTTCTCGCTCATTAGATAGGGAAATTTGATTAAAACTTACGATATGTAACTGTTAAGAGCAAAGTGAGACAAGTAATCCAGCAAAAATCTTCTTGCCACTTCAATAAATTGTCACTT
Source organism: Hippophae tibetana (assembly GCA_037013495.1). Taxonomy (NCBI): domain Eukaryota; kingdom Viridiplantae; phylum Streptophyta; class Magnoliopsida; order Rosales; family Elaeagnaceae; genus Hippophae; species Hippophae tibetana. The sequence continues at coordinate 6,514,606 of CM072812.1, forward strand.
ACATATGTTTGCTGACTAATATCACATTGTCTTTGTAACCTGAGGCAGTGATTTGAGAAGGGAAGCTGATGGCCTCATATGACCAACCAGCGTGAAAAGAGTCAAAGCTCCAGCTTGATGTGCAGTACACAGGGAATATTCTCTTTTAGATTATTCAAGCAGGAAAAAAAAATGGATTCTTCACTTAGATAAAAATCACCTGCATTGTGCAGGTGCTCTCAAAGAAGTTTCAGATAACAGGCTTCGTGTTCAAAACGTCACCAGGAATCCATGTATCATGACCCATTTTTGGAAAAAGTATTATAGACATGTTCCTGGAAACTCACCATAGTGTCACGATCTTATTTTTCAAGTAGAGATCGTGCGGTACTTAACACCGTCCGTTGCATTAAGTCTGCCTTTGAATCCGAATGAAACTCCAAAGAGACTAAAAAGAGAGTTTGCAAAGAATGCTTTGTATTGCTCTAGAGAGAGTTTATCTTACAAGATACTAAGAATTCCTAAGATTTTCTAAGATGATTACAAATGAAAACCAATTGGTCTATTTATAGTGTGACTTCTAAGCTTAAGAATATGCCACCACTTTCTAGATAATTCTAAGCCTAAGAATATACAAGAGTGTTCTAGGTTTATGTACAATGTGTCACAAGGTTTTAGGACCTTCTAGCCAACTCTAGAGTCTTCTAGGTTTGTCTAGCTCCTTCATGCATGTTCCGGGATGTTCCGTAAGCTTCCAGCGGCTTCTACATCCTTTCCGAACCATCCAGCACGTTCTAGAACATTCCAGCCCATTCTAGCACCCTCCAACGTGCTCTAGAACATTCTAGGGTCTTTCTAGGCATCTCTAGACAACTCTAGAACTTTACATGTAGAATAGTCTAGATCTTTTAAGCAACCATAATTTGTTTGGATTTTTAGGAACAATTTGAACGGGACGTGACAATAGTCATTATAAGTGACAAATTGCATATCATCAAATAATATTCTTGTGAAAAAAGCTAGCAATTGCTAGACAGTAGTTGTAGCTACAAAAAAAGTTCACATATTTTCTTAAGCAATATTTAATGATTATTTTAATTTTTAATTTTTAACTATAAAATTTAATTTTAAACTTATTTTCGTTAAATTTCAAACTATGATCATTTTTATAAGATTAAATATATTATGTTGTTAATTTTTAATATTAAAATTCAAAATTAAATTTCAAAAATTAAATTTCAAAATAAATTGTATGTAACTTTAAATTAAAAATTAAGAATTAAAATAATTCTCTAACAAACCTTTATTTTAAAAAAATTACTATAATTGTGATAAGAAATAACAATAAATGAAAAGAAAAGAAATCAAAGAACTGATTTGACACACAATAATTACGAAGTTACATGACACTGACTCACATCGCATTAATTGTAACGCTACTCACACACACACACACACACAAAAACACCAAATGCCTTCAAGTGAAAAGAGCATAACGTGACTACGCAAAAGTTATTTCCAGCGATTCTCTACCTGAAGGGCAATCTTGGAAGAAAAAAAAATCCACCACTCTTCGGTTTTGCTAGTGATCTAGAGCTGCTTCTTTGTCGCTAAATGTCTAAAGCTTCTTTAAAGTTATACCGATCTCTCATATATACAATAAAAAGAAGAAAAAGAAAGCTGCACAGCAAAAGGTTGCTGTAGATTTTTATAGCTTGTTATTATAGAGGAAGTGAGACTAAAGAGACCTTTATTTCTAAAGAATGGTGCATAAATGTTACAAAATGCATAGTAGAGACTGGCATATAAATTCAAATGCAAAAGGTACAAGGAACTCCCTCCATTCCTTTTATAGAAGCTCTCTCCAATTTCACTATTAGATCACCCCCCCCCCCCCCCCCTAATATCAATTGTAGTCGTCCTTTTATAGCTCCACAGATATGCTCCATTGGTACAACTCTTGCTCTGGTTCTCTCAAAGCAAGAGTTACCAACCCAGATGCTTCTTCATAACTGAACTCTGTTTCTTTTGAATCAACCACAATCTTCCTTGGCCTGCTGGAGGAATAAGCTCCAAATAGTCCACAACCACGAACTTTCATGTCGACAACTGCACTTCTCTTGGATTCATGGTCCAGTTCTTTTACGGCTCCTCCAGAATTGAACATCTTTAGTAGACCTATGGGAGCAAAAGTAACTCCGTTTGACAATTCCTTTAGAGGTACCACTGTGAAAATTTCGTATTCTCTGGAATTTAGTGTTAATGGCAAAGATCCATCCTTTGGAAGATAGATTACCTCCCCTGCAGTAATGAAATCAGTAAGAGTACTCCATTAGAGAAGCTAATTTTGTACTTCTGCCATATTTTAAAGCATTCACTGTAACGCACAAATTCAAATCGCAAAAACATACCATCAAGATGGGAATATAAAATGGTGTCGCCAGTCCATTTCTGATCAGCAACCTTGCGCAGATAATCAACATCCTTGGCCCTAACTACGCCCGTGATTGTGCCAGGGCTTTTATCATGGATACGATTAGTCTTTCCATCTTTACACCATCCAGCTCCCTGGCAGTTGAAGACTCCCACAACTCCAGAGAAGTCATTCAAGTTCCATATCTTAAGAAGGCTGCAGAATGCAAGCAAATATTGAGAAACACAAAATTTAGAAGTAAAAATAAACAACCATGTGTAAAAGGAATTGTCAAAAGATTAATCCAGCACAATACAAGTACCTTTTTCCATCTCTAGCAGGATCTGAAAACAGACAATCCCTTGTTGGTCTTCCTGGAAGTTTAGCCCTCATGATGGAACCATCAGGAAGAACAAGCTTTCTCAGAAGATTAAAATCATGTTGCCCAGGCTTGTCACTGCATCGAAGGCAGAAAACCAATGTGAACAATTTTCATGCCAAATGATCTTTATATAATTAGACTTAACCCAGCAGCCATCTACTGTACCTGACATAAATTGCACATCCTCCAACAGCACGAGCTGCTCCATGGTACTCAGCCATTGGATGTAAACTCTAACATTCACAAATGATCGAAAATAAGAACCCTAAAACAAAATTCCGATATATTACAAAAGAAACAAAAACATTTGAATGAGGTTCGCTGGCTCACATGAAACATATCCCAATCTGGCTGCATAAACTCCCCAAGAAAAACAGTGTTGTAAGCAACCGATGCAATATGAATTGTGTGTGATGCTGGATCCCTAGGCCAGAAATCATCAGATGCCCTTATAACAGCTGTTCGCTTAGCACTGCACAAAAATAAAATTAAAGGTAATGCCAAAGTATAACATAATAATTAAGGATCTTGTGTTTATATTAAAAGTAGTTCTAAACATTCAACAGTTAAAGATAACGTGCTTCTTTCAGCCAACACAAATGTGAGCTTGAAAACACTTTCAGACAAAAAAAATCATCTTTGGTACTAGAATTTTTATTTTTATTTTTTTGGTTGTGAGAAGCTGTTTTACAAGGTCCTATAAGCATAAACAAATAGGAAGTCATATTCAGAATAGTCTTAAAGTGATAATTTTACCTATATAAACCGTCTGTATTGTGGCTCATGCAAGAAATAATTCCATTGTCGGGGAAGTTCCTAGCAATAGAGGCTTCCAATGCCTGATGGTATTTTCTTGCCAGTTTTACCCTTCCACCGTTGCCAGCCCCAAGAGTTTCAAGTATAGCTTGAACATCAACTTTGACACCATCGATACCAGCAGATGAGAGATATGAATGGAGCTCGTCATAGAAGTTAAAAACTTTCTCAGGGTTCACAAGGCCAAGCCCATTTTTAGCAATGACGCCCAAGCAGCCACACTCTTCATTTGACTGAACTCCAGGAGATGAAACAGGATAAATCAATTTAGAATCATAGTGTTCCATTCCAGTAACACCAGGTTTAACACCACCCCAGTACCCCGTTATGGCATGCCACACATAAATATACTTCAACAAATGTTTATCCTTCATTTCAGAAACAATGTGACGGAATCCTAAAGCTGGATCTTCTACTCTGTGACCCTCTTTGCCATCCTTCTGAAATTTGTGGTTCTCTTGGATATTTGTTAACCTATTAGCAAAGCTGCACCAAGAAAGAGCCAAATATGGCAAGGGTTGGTAAATGGAAGAAGGAAAAAAGGAGAGTAGAGTTATACACTGGATGAGATACTTACTTAGCTGCATTATCAGCTTTATGTTCAAAACCGTTAGAGTCCATGGCAACTGATTGCCATCCATCATCTATTATCACAAACTTTGGAGGAATTCCACCCTTCTCCAGACTAAAAAAAAATAGTGTAAATAAAGACTTAGACCCTAACAAGCCTTTTTAAGCATAGAGCGCCATTTATGATGAACAAAATAATACCTCTCTAGTCCTTGCTTCACTCCCTCTGAAGTAACATCAGTATAAAATGCATCCCAACTACACCAACCAAACCAGTTCAACATATCTGGCATCTGAAGAATACAAAATAAAGAAATAGGAGTAAATAAACGAAACTTGGTTCAATACTGAACAAAAACAAGCAGCTACTTTTAAAAGGAATATAACATACCTTCTTCCTCTCACGATGAGAGAAGGTTTGTAAATGTTTTTCCACAGTCCTGTTGAAAATATAGAAAATTTATAAGTACAGAACACTTGAATATAGAAATATAAGAGAACCGAAATTAATCCAAGATCTATGACAAAGCTACCGTAGCATATAGCACATTTCAATTTTCAGAATGTCTAATACTTACTTCACTGCATTGGTGATGACATCAAAGGGATCTGATCCAGCACCAACGAAGACCAAATTATTACCCCCAAATGAATCAACAGAAGGATCTCCTGCAAAGAACCATAATTTTCATTTTTCAGAAAATGTTTTAAAAAGAAAAGGTGTAGCAGACTAATTATAAAATAATATAGACATAGTTTAGTGTATGTCCTTACCGCTTTCTAAACATATTTCAATCTCATTATATTCGTTCCCTTGAAGAACAGCCCTGAAATCACCCTCGAGAATAGGCAAGAAAACAGTGTATATTGCAGATTCATCAGCAGAAGCTTGGCTTCCTTTATCCATATGAGACCCATCACGCGTTTCAACAATCAAAAACTGGGTTTCAAAGGGAATATCCTTTCCATAACTACCCATTCTTTGAGTCATCCACCACATTTTGAATCGAAAAACACACATAAAACGCAATCCCCTGCAAAATTATAAATAATTGTTAAAACCATAAACCTCAATTCCTAATTTAACCCATACCCAGATCACATAACACACTTGGAAAAGGAATTCCCATAAAAAAAAATTGAAAGCCTATCACAAACGTGATAATTAAACAAAGGCCATAGATCACGATTCCCTCCCTATTGAAAATACTACAGATATGCTTAGTTTAAAAAAAAATCCGCAAAAATCAATTAATAAAACAGAGAAGCAAAAAGGCCAATCAACATACTCAAGCTTCCCAACAGGAAACACCCGGCGGCTTCCAATCTGATCAGAAGTGACTCCAATAAAAGCCCCACTCGCCAACGAACCACCAGCGGCCGAAGTCACCAGAATGTTATCGTGAACATCAGATAATACATTGTTACCCAACACCACCAATTTCTTATCGCTCATTGATATACGAGCACCAATAGTCATCTTTCTTTCTTCCTTTTTCTCCTCGCCAAAAAAAAAAAGAAAAAAAAACAGAAATCGAAAGATGAGGTCGAACTAAAAACACCTGAAAAGAGCCCACCAATCCAAACAACAATGAAGAAACTTAAAACGACACTCTGTTTCCCTAAATCCTAAATGCTCAAGATATAGGACTAATTATCGTTTGGATCAATTGAACTCCAAAATGGATAGGCTCTGGGTTTACTTGGGGGGTATTTATACAAACAAACAAAAAAATCTTGTATTTTGTTTAGACTCCTAGGCGTCACATTATTCAAAAATTGCAACTCGGGGATTCCGTGGAATTTGCAGAAAAAACCCCTCTCTCGATCACCGTGTCAGAAAAAATATCTGGCTTTGGCGGGAACAAAGCTAATGGTTTCCTTGTAAGCTTATACACAAACACAAGTTCATTAATACTATCCTTAACCAAATAGATATATACTAATTTATTAAATAAAAAATAGAAACTGATTTATAAAACATCATTTAAAGAAAATCTATTTGATTTGTAGTTTACGATAACTATTTTTAAAATAAATTAAATTAATAATATAATATTTATTATTTAATTAATAATTTAACTAAAAATTACATATTAACGTCAAATTAAATTTATGCATTAATTCTTAAATAAATTAAAAATAAGTAAGTTATTGAAAATTCACTAATAACAAATAATTTATACTTTTTATTAATTAATGTAATTTTTTAAAATAAAAAATAATATAAATTATTTCATTTTCATAATTATAATAAAAATTATATAATTATAAAATAAATATATATTTTTTTTTAACATCGAATTTTAAGGATTACAAAAATATCAATAAACTTTAATTTGTTATTTTCATATCATTAAATTTTATAATTATTATAAAAATGTTATCATTTTTTTTTACTTTTATACAATTAAATTTTACAAGATATTACAAAAATAACATAATATTGATTAATTAATAATAAATTATACATATATTGATGATATTTTTGTTATATTTGTAAAATTTAATAGATAAAAATAATAAATTAAAATTTAAGAATATTTTTATAATGATTTCTAATATTTGATGATAAAAATGTAATTTATTTTATATTGATCAATTTAATTAAATATTATTATAAATTTTAAAATTTTAATTGATTCTATATACATGTATTTTTACATTTTAATAACTGAAACCAATGTAGTTAGATTTTAAAACATAAATTTGATTTGACTTTCGTGAGATAGATTATCTATTATCATATTCACACCAAAATTTCGGTTTTAACTTTCCACAAGCAAAACCATCAGTAGCTTTTTGGTAATTTGAAATATTTTTATTATTTTTATAAAAGACGAAATTGATTAAATTTAATAGAAATAATAATAATATTATTATTATATTTATTTAAGTATTGAAATTAAAAGAAAAGTTATAAAATTATAAATGAATTAAAAATTAGATTAATTTATGCCGTCTCTAACTCAAATTTCCGATTGAGTATTGAATGTCGTTTATTCTCTTTAAGCTTTCATGGCATGCATTTCTACAATTATATATATATATATATATCCTCTCTTTTTTCTCATTTAAATCAACACGACATAATATTGTATATATCAGTTGCTTTCTATAAAGGATTTTATGACTTTCAAAGTTTATAGAAGTTGATGGGTCAATTGCAATAATTTTTTCTCCAATACGTAAAATTAAGAATTGTTATAAGAAGTCTAAATATCTAAAACTAATCAATCACAATAAATATAATATAGATACGTAAAGAAGCTTAATATTAATAAAAATTACTTCTATATATAGAAGAGAGAGAAAGAGAGGAAGAAAGAAGAAAGAAGAAATAAAAAAGTTTTAAGGAATTAAACATAGATTAAGGAAGTGAAGCGAGAGAAGATAGAAAAATAATAAAATATAAAATATCCTTTAAAACATAATATATGTAAAAATTTAAAATTTGTATTTTAATATTCTATTATATCAATTTTTATTTTATTTTATTATACATATTCATGTCTCTAATGTAAGATTATTATATTTTCCATTTTCAACAAGATTGCCACTAAAAATAGACGGTTCTGATGAATGGACCAGAATAATTGACTGTCAACGAAATATAGGATGTTTACTTTTTCAAAAAATATCGGCAGCGTACGTGGATGCTCGGACTCCGAGGCGTAAAAGACGAATTAAAAAGTTAAAAGATTCAATTAAGGAAAAGAACAAGAAAAAGTAGTGGCAAAAAGAGACAAAGGGTAAAGTTTTGCCCTTTCGGATCATAAAATAAATATAAGTGTCGATTAAGTACATTTTTTATTTTATTTTATTTACAATATGTGTTTTAAGTTATTTTATTTTATAAAATTATTTAATATAATTTTTTTTTTAATTTATTAATAAAAATATTTATTTATTTACGCATTAAAAAAATTAACATATAATACTTAAAAATAAAATTTCATATATTAAAATATTATGAAATACGATTAGATTCATAGAAAATAATAAAGTTAATATTTTATTTAATTTTTTATTAAATTAAAAAAATTATATATATATATATTTAATTAATTAATATTTAATTAAAAATTTATTCAATTTTTTTAACCAATTATTTCAATTAAATAAAATAAAATTATAATAGGCTAATATATTACTTTGTTTGCTATATAATAAAAATTTGTAAGTTTAAAAAAAATTATCCAAAAAGATCGAATAATATTTTAATTAAAGATTAATTTTTCTTATATATATTTATTAAAAATATATATAAATGTACATATTACATGTTTTATATTATATTTAAAATAAAAATAAATTAAAAAAATAATTTCTTACCTTATATATTTTTAATAAATAAATAAATTTAAATGATACTCTTTTTCATAAGAAAAGATATTTAAAGACAATTTTTTTTAAATTAATACACTAAACAATATTTTTAATCTAAAAGAGATATCATCTAGGAAATATATCGAGTATATATATTAGTCTCATTGGGAGGAAGGAATCCTATCCGTCTATATTTGTTATAAATACTTAAAAATATATATCACACGACTTTTTTTGAAGGAAAATTATTGTTAACAATTTAAAAACAAAAAAATACCTTATAATTAATCCAATAGATTAGATAAATTTCATATTTTAATATATTAATTTTTAAAGAACATATGGTAATTACATTACATTTAAAAAGTAAGATATTAAAACAATCAACGTAAATGTGTGTACTTATAATTTAGTAAAGAAAAAAATGTATATATATATATATATATATAATTTTACATAATTTTATGTTACAAAACCACAAGTATACAATCTAATTAATTTTTATTATATTATTTAAAATATATCATAAATTTATAATATTTAGATTTTTCGTTAATCAGGAACATGCTTCTTTAACTTTATTTAGAGTCTATTAATAGATAAAAAAACAACTGAATTAATTAACAGGAAATTATTAATTCATCTTGAATTAATATATCGTGACCATTAAGTTTACTTGATTTGACGCACTTTTATTTATTACAATGTAATGAATTTCACTATATTATTTAATTAAATTTTATCATATTATTTAAAATATATTATAAATTTATAATATTTAGATTTTTCATAAACATGCTTCGTTGACTTCATAAGACCCAAACAATAGATATAAAACAAGTGGATTAGTTAAGAAGAAGTTATTAGTTTTTCTTAAGTTGATAAAGTGAACATATGAGATCATAAAATTTCTTTAAATATTTTAAAAATTATAATTAAAATTATATAAGTGTGTGACTAATATAATTATTAAAAAATTTAATATAATGATCCGCACTAATTATATAGAAAGAAAAATTATATATTTTTAAGGTTTATATACTCTATTATTCTTAACATTTACCTCAAAAAAATATTTGTTTTCAACTCTTTCAAAATTCAATACTTTTTAAAATGTAATGATTTCAATTCAATTTAATAATTTTCTTAAAACATTAATGATCAAGTTTTATTTTCATACAAATATAATTAAAATTATCAAATTTTAAAAAATTAAAAATTAAATAATACATTTAAAAAATAAAAATTATATTTTATAGTAAGGATTATTAGGTTGCAATACAACAAAAAATCCTATTTTTTAATATAACAGGAGCAAATAATTATTCCACAAATGTATAGTGATAGGCTGATCCGGTGGACAACGTGTAGTGATAGCAAATACGTGGATATGAGGTGGACAATTGGAATTCAAGACTGGCTTATCCTTATAATTTATAGATTTGTTGAATATAAAAGTACGACAGCTAGCTTTATCCTAAACGTTTACCACCGGCGCTATTCCTTAATTTGTGCTATGTTGTTTACAGTTAATTTTTAATATTTACTTAAAATGATACATAGTTTATTAAAATTACAAAAATTAATATTCTACTTAATTATTTAAATATTATTATTATTTTTTATCATATAATATTTTAATATATATTTTTTTAAATAGATTTAAGTTTGTATCTTTTTATACACTTTTTTTTTATGTTTTAATTTGAGTATAGATGAAAGTGGGGCAATAATTGAAACATTCATTCAAGACATAATTATGCTAAACGAAAATTTAAAACAAAATGGGGTGAAATCGGTAAGAATTAGAGTTAGGAAATTAAAGAATAGACATTAAAGGAAAGATACATATATTTGATTTAACAGTATAGTCTAAAAAATAAACACAATATTAGGTTGGATTAAAATAATAAATTAGATAAATATAAAATAATTAATAATAAATCTAAATAATAATCAAAATAACTAAATAATAAATTTAAATTTAAATACTAGATAACTTATAACTATTTCAACTAATTTATTGTTAGATTTATATCAAAAAAAATCGATAGAGAAAAACTTGACTCTAATAAGTTGAGACAAATGAGTGCACTGGATCAATGAAATAATACCATCAACAACATCTTCATCATATAAGTTTGCATATGTGGGATCAAGTGGATAAAGACGATGAGCTTCTCGTGATGACCAATTAGTGTTTTGTTGATTGAGCGTTAATGTGAGGTTAGGATAACAAGAAGTGATATAACGCTTGATATAATAGCGGTGATATTCAATTTGGAATTCACGTGGAGAAACAATATTCTTTTTTTTGGAAAAATATAAGTTTAAGTATAGGGAAGCATTAACAATATTGGGAGATTGATTCGGTTTAATGTGTCATGGTCTAAAAATGACTTCTTAAAGAGAATGTATTTTTCAATTTCTTGAGTCTTTGGATAAGTCTCATCCAGTAGCTTGGATGAATAAAACATAACCTCTACTTTAATTTCATTTTGAAAATCATGATTAAATTGAGTAGCAATAAATAAATATTTTTCTTAGATGTTACAACGAAATGTAGAGTTTTTTAAATCAGACTAAGTAATCAAAAATTCAAAAAGATGATTATAAGAGAGTTAGGAATTGATTCATCAATTGACATCTATGGTAGTGAAGTAGGTAGATATTTTTTCTTGAGCTTTAGTTTCATATTTGATCGAAATGAGAACAGGGGAAAATTAATTACATTTCATTATCGCTTGATAAAATTAAGTTAAATTTAACAAGACTAACAAGGTTTATGATTGAGTTGACTAATTGTATGTTATGTGGCATTTATACGATAAAGCACATATGTGTAACTTGGGTGGATGGACAGGCGTGAGTTATATTGTGTTGGTAGAGATGTGTAAGAGTATGAATGAGGAACACTGTTATTGTCAAATTGAAATGGTAGTTTTAATTTTTACTAGCTCGAGTTGTTTCAATAAAGAGATTGTATACACAAGTGGGACTATTGGTTTCGACAAAAGATCATCATTAGATAGGTTTATGTTTGAATTATGGGTTTTGGACAAAAATTATATTTTTTGAACGATTAGTGGTACTGGATTATACGACTATGAGTATTGTTGATTGTAATGGCTATTGAAAGCTTATTGGTAGGCAACGCCGATGAAAAGCAAGAAAGATCAATTGATAGATCGAGTCTTATAAGGAATCACGTCAAACTTCAATTAAATTGATATTAGTAGGATTATGTCGTAAATAATACTAAAAAAATTACAATATAATTATTTATTCAGCTTTAGCAAACCATTTAGTTTTAATTTAAATATAGTTGTACTGTTTACATTTAATAGTATAGTTATACAATTAAAATAAATTACATTATATCTAGGGATTCATATAAAAATTATTTATAATTTGTAAGAAATAACTATTGTAGTAGGTTTTCCAATATATAAAAAGATGCGTGTCCTTATTTGTAGTAAAAAAAGGTTTAATTAATATATTAATCCTCATATTTTTAACAAGTTTCCATTTAATTTATCAAAGTTTTAAAATGAAAGATTTTTTCATTAAAATTTTAAAAATTTATGAAGAATTTAGTCAATGTTTTTTAACATAATATAGTTTAGAAAAATCATGATTATTGTTTAGACTTTAGAAAGACTTTATTAGTTTGTTATAATGATTATATATCTAGCCAAATGCAAATGAAAATAAAATATAATAGAATACGTGGATACACGTGGGATAGTATAGAAACACAATAAAAGGGAACTTATTCATCGTATTTTTTTTCTTTTTAACGTTACCCAAAAAAAATTATTTTCTTAATTAGCTATTGGATATATTTAAAAAATAATTGTATTAATTTAATTTAATTTAATATGTAATAACTCATTATTATTTACTCTTGAAAATCAATAATTTCTCGACCTTCGCGGCATTCGTTTATGATCAAAGATTGTATTGTTGATATCATTGGAGTCATTATCTTATCAATTTTTTTCGGATAAATTATTCATTAATTCTAAAAAATATGAGGATGTGATATTGTATGTTAATAAAATTTAAAATTAATATGATTTTTTAAAATATAAATAGTTACTAAAAAATAGAGAAATAAAAAATATAATTGATATGTAGTATATTTCATATATAATAAATAAGGATTATTTTTTTACAAGTGATTGAAAGCAAAATCATTGGAATATAATCTTGGCAAATGAAAAAAAAAAAAAAATCAAGATTGCAACGCCGGATATTTCTTTGGCCTTGGCTCTTGATCTTTGAAGATTATAAAGGTTGGTTTGAATTTTAATTTTTTTTCCCTAAATGATTTGAGATGATATGGGTATAATTAAAATATTTAAGTTTTCTATTTATTATTTAAAAAAACAGTTATAAAAAATAACTCAAATAAAATAACATTTTGATTATAAGTTTCGTTTAAACGACATTTAATATTAAATAAATCAAAATATTATAATTTAATTTAAATATCATTTAATGTAAAATAAAATGTAAATTTTTTAATAATAAGAATACATAAATTGGATTATAACAATCTTATTTTTTTGTGATAAATTTTAAAAATATTATTTTATTATTTTTTTTAAAAAATTAATATTTTTTTATTAAAATAGAACGTTATAAGAATATAATTCAAAATTGTGATTTTTTTTATCACCAAAATGTATTAGATAACAAGGTAACCATTTTCCATACCCATATATATTTGTTGTTAAGTTAAACAAACTGATTTTTTTGAACTCATTTTTAAAAATAAATAGATATTCAAATTATCATACATCTTTAACGTGTATATTTAACACATTTTAAATTTATTTATTTTTAAATAAATACATTTTTATAAATATGAAGATAAAAATATTCATGTTATAGATAAATATTGAGAATCTATGATAAATATACGTTAAAAAAATTATATAAATTTAACATATATTTAATACGATTAAAAATAAAATTTTATGTATAAAATTAAAAAATAAAACATACATATAATTATTAGTTGGCACTCTTTAATAAACATTTGGTTTCAAAAATTCTCTTTTTGTTCAATTTTTATCACTTTTAACTTTTAAGTCTCTTTAAAGATAATTTTACAAATAATCACTTGATTAAATCATTGGTTATATATATTATTACAAATTAAGTTTTAGAATCCATTATAAAGTAAAATTATTGAAGTTTTATAAAAATTGGAAAAATTTCCTCCAAAAATATTGTTTTGGCAATCCACGATATATCCTTATGTTTTTTTTTTTTTTTGGAATATTTGCAAATACTTCAAGCCCTAATTCAGTAATAAACTGTGTGCAAATAGATATATCAAAGACTGTTATATCCATGGTTGACAATATCCATAATGTAACATATCCGATTCCACTTGCATTATCTGCCGCTAAAGTTAGTGTTCACATAATTAATAATTGTATATGTTATCCATTGCCATATAATAAATAATCATCTGCCGGTTTGCAACTCCAGACTGCATTATCTGATAGACACTGATTCTAATTATAAAAATTATTTATTGTTTTTTAGTAGGTAATAAATATGATATTTTAATGAAATAAAATTAAAAAATATAAATAAGTAATATTTGATATAAAGAAATGAATGTAATTAGTAAGAATTAGTGATAGGTTAAGACAGTTATAAAAAAATACTTGAAAAAAATCATTTTTTTTATTTTTATATACCTACGAAAAATTAATAAACTCTAATTATTAATTAATATATAATATAATTTAATAAATTAATAAAATAAATATAATTAATTTCGATTACTACGATTTATGCTATATTTTTTAACCATTTTTAGAAAAAATATACACTTAAAATACAATAGATAACATCTTTTTGTTATTACATAGCATTATAAATTGGTGATACTAGTGTATGCGTAATTTAATTGCTAAATCATATATAATATAAGAAATATTATAATCGCATAAATTTATGTTAATTTTTTTATATTTAAATTATTTATATTATAATATGTGTTAAAATAATCTCAAATCTAATTTTTATTTTATCACCTATTACTGTGTAAATGATATTAATCAGTGCAAAAAATTTGCGTCAGCCAGCCAACAGCACTGGAATCTGAGTAAATAGTAAGCCCCAAACGTTGAAACCCAAAGAATAGGGAAAGCCCAACGCAAATATCCAACTACCTTATCCTTTTTGGGAATGACTATGATTGGGCCAGCTCTGACATTTTAAATAGCTCAGTTTCCAAGAATATCGGCAGAGCTTGTAATGATCGATTAAAAAAAAAACATTTTGAACGGAAATTAACGTCACCTTTCAGATTATTTATATGCTCTATTAGGTAAATTGTTAATATAAATTATTATTATATTAAAAAATAATTTATTAAATAATAATATTAATATGTAATTAATATTAATATTAAAATCAAAATAAACATTTTATATATTAAAAAATTTAAATATCACGTAAATCAAAAATTGATATCATTTATGTCTCATAATAATAAATAATATTTAAGTTACGTTAGTTTTGAGTTTATCTAATATGATATCAAAATATGATTATTGGTTCTCGATCATCACTTGAAACTCACACTCGTGTCAACACTTTAGAATACAAATACGTTTTAGTACGATTTTAAGTTACATCTTCGTTGACGTGAAAGTAGAATATTAAATTTTTTTATAATAATATTATTATATAATCTATACATATTTATATGTTATATATAAAAATTTAAATTATATCTAAATGAATTTAAATAAAAAAAATACTCTTAGATATATATTATTTTTTATATTTTATTTAAATTTTGAAACAAAATTAAGCTACTAACCTTTGAAAAAATGCTCTCATATTGAGAAAATTACTTTTTAATAAATATATTATTCTTATATCTTTTTCTTTTTTGGTTTTTGTGAGACTTGTTAAAGAAAATTGTATACATACGTGAAAAATAATCCTAAAATATTTGTATTCAACAAGTTAAATTAAAACAAGTAAAGGCCTTATGTCCTTCATCCAAGCCTAAGGTAAAGAAGTTGTTCTTTAAGTCTAGATCAACATAATGAATTTTCGAAAAACAACTCGTTCAACAAGTCTTTGCTTTCATCCTTATGCATCTAGTACTATCATGAATAATTCATGCCAAATGTAATAATTTCTTAGATAATTGGATACAAACAAAGGTGTGAAATTCACTTAATGTTTGCCATGTAGTTAACAATCTTAAGAAAACAATTACTTGAATTTTCTCCTATTTTTAGAATAGATTTTCGTAGCAAATAATTTTAAATTCGATTGTTACACGTCAATTGATGCTAGCTAAAATGAAAAAAAATTAATGGTGATATTAGATGATTTATTTCATCAACTTGAGCATACAAATTTCTAATGTCATGATATCGTTGACTATTTTATCCAAAACACGTTTTGAGCTGAATACTTTAATTTAATATAATTCTTAGATTTATAATCATTTATATTAAAATTTTAAATATTTAATAAATAATAAAATATTTTCTTAATACCTGAATTATTTAATAAAGAATCAATTAATTTTTCATTGAGTTTTTATAATTATTGACTTTATATTAGATATTTATCTTTTTAAAATTCACATATTTATGTTTCGAGGTGTGATATTTTGTTATGATTGGATAATAATTTTTTCATGATTCAATCCCATTTTTTTTTTAACATTTATTTAAAAATATATTTTTAAAATTTTAATATAATATTTACTCTAGTACGTTATTTAAGTAAGAATAAACAAAATTTAATATAATTATTCAAAATATTGTGTATTTTAATATTAAATATATATTTTTATGTAATTATATGTATATAAAAATATGATATTAATACATGTTTAGTTTAAATTAACCATCGTTTTAATATTAAAATAATCATCCTCATCCTACTCTTAACCTATTTTGATTATTTTCAATAAAAAAACTATCAAACTTTTACATATAATAATAATTTAAATTATCCATAATTAGAAAACTCATCCTAAAATATAGAAAATCCTTATAGAAAACATATAATGTTTTATTTTCTTTTTAAAATTGCATAAGTTCAATAAAAAACTCTCACTAATTAAGCATTAAAAATCTAGTTTATTCTATATCTTTAATTTTTTTTGTTTTCTCCCTAACAATTTACAAATCCTAATATGTTCTTCCTACCCACATTTCATCTTCTCTCACCTTTCTCCTTGCCATCCATCTCTCCACTCTTTATCCATCTATCCTTTTGCCCAACTTTTCTTACTGTTCATCCTTTCATTGGTTGGAGCCTCCACTTATTTGACCAAAGTTCACCAACGCCCATCTACTTGCATCTCTGATCATCTTTATCAATTGATCAAATTTTTTTCCCAACCCCAACAATTTTGAACCATTTTAGTTTCCAATCATCAATCTCTATTCGTTGTATTTTTTATAATGAAGATTCTCATATGCAAGAATAATTATACGAAAGTTAATTGTTTTCTGACTCAAATATGTAACCGAGACCTAAACGAGGATTAAAAATATTAACCCATGAAATCTTTTTGTAAGTTCTATATCAATGCGGCAAAGTAAGCCTCACAAAGTGAATCAAGCAATTAAAATAACGGAAGTACAAAACAACATACTTAATTTAATATATAACAAAACAATAGACATATGCAAAATAAAAATCTATAGAATACACAATATTGAGTGTGTGTCTAACATGATCCAATCTGGACTAGCAACATGCATACATGATAGACAATACATAGCTTGTGATATATGCATACATACTAAAAAGTTAAAAGGAATTTTCAATTACTTCAAGATCTCTCATGTGTGAACATATTTGATAAATGATAATCGTACTTTCACAGCATACAATCAAACATACATAGCAAACCCTAATAATGATTCTGATACATGATATACTATCAAGATAAGGAGATACAAACTCTTTAAGACTCGTGCCAAACTTACATGTAGATAAAGTGACATATTATACTAACATATAATTTAACCATACATGACTACAAAAAAAGAATCGAGGACTTGATACACAATTAAGTTAAAGATATATTGACTCTTTAAAGACTCAACACAAACAGACAAGTAATAGATAAATAAATAGGTAATCAGGACTTAGATAAGGGGGTGGATGCAAGCCTAACAATATAAATTAAACAATTAACACAATAAAAGTACAAAAATCATACTCAATTCAACATACAACAAAAATAATTAATATATACAAAAATGATAATCTATATAACACACAAAAGTGATGGTATGCCTTATAGGCTTCTATCTAGACTAACAATATGCATACATAGCAAACAATACACAACTTGTGTTATATACATACATACTGAGAAGCTAAAAGGATTTTTAATTACTTCAATACCTTGTATGTTGAAATATATTATTGTACTTTCACATCATGCAATCAAACATATATAACAAACATTAATAAAAATTTGTATTTTGTTGCAATTTTTCGTCTAACAAAATCTATGTTAGTTTTTTATTTATAAATAAATTTCATTTATACAACAATACAAGAAGATATTTCTTTCATTTAAATAAATTATTTTTAAATAATTATTCGTCAAATTTAATGTGCATGTGTTTGTGTTCTATTTTAAAAGGAACAATTAATTCTCTTATGCAAGAACACTACTAAAACATATTCTTGGAGTTACGTGACAAAGTATTTATTTAATAGAAAAATCATTATAGAAGTTAGGGGTGTCCATGGTTCGGTCCGGTCCAGTTTTGCCTAAAAAAATTTAACTAAACCGGACCGTTCATATTATTTGGACCGAATCATACCATTTGAAACGGTTTTAAGAAATAAAAACCGAACCGGACCGTTTGATTTATAAACAGTTCGGTCCGGTTTGGTTCCCGATTTGGTCCGATTTTGTTATAATTTAATGAAAAATAATGTGAAATTTTTAATATATTATTAAACTGGTCCGATCTGGTTCGAACGGTTTAAAATTATTACAAACCGGACCGAACCGTTTGATTAGTAAAACTGTTTGATTTGGTCCGATCCGATCCGGTTTAACGGTTTGGTCTGATCCGACCAGCTTTATGGACACCCCTAATAGAAGTACTTTAAATTGTATTGTTAGTATAGTTTGTAATGTTTGTAATTTGATTTTTTAACTTTTAAAAAATAACAAACTATATTATTTTAATATTTTATATTAAAATATTTCTTTTGAAAAGTGATAGATTCAAATGTAACGTTTCAAACCAAAATCATAACTTAAGTTATATTTGGTTAGCAATAGTAGAAATAGTAATATAAATTATTCATGTATTCTTGTATTTGGTTTAATTGTTAAAATTAAATGTAAAATATTTCAATAGAATTAAAAAAAGTTCATTTATTCCATGTCACTCAAGAATATGTTATAATATTATATTTTTATAATTTTTTTCACTTTATCTAATCCAAAAATAAATAAAAATTATTTTTAATTTTAACACATATCATTATTTTAATTACATCACTAATCAATTAAATTCCATTCAATTATCATCTTCATTTCCGTTACATTTTCAAACAAACGTATATTAAATTTGTTAGGATATTCTCGTGGACCCGTAGCTTTTATACAGTGGGGGATTCTTAGAATACTACTCCTCTAAACTAAGCTACGATAAGTTCTTTACGGCTTTTTCAAGCTTCGAACATGTGACCTGACCCTTAAGTACACAGATTCATAGAAGCTTGGTACCAACTGAGTAATAAACTTGTTTGGAGAGAATTTAAGTATCTAATTTTAGTAATTTTTAGTGAGATAAGAAATTGTATTTTTTCTCAATATATATATATATATATATGTAAGCACCTTTATGTACATAACAAGGTGCGTATTAGCGACCCGGTTACTACAAACTAGTTTACAGAATAGAGATCATTCGTTACAAGTATTTACAAATAAAGGGTATTTATATAAATGTTGTTGATTGATAACGACCTCGATATCAAGGACATCATAACTTTACCAAGTCTTATCATCTCAAACCTCAATGTTTGATGACGAGATGCTTTATAGATTGAGTTGGTGTGTCTTTTGTAGAACTAGCTTTTATATCTTCGCTTTATCCTAACATGATACCTGTATTCATCAGGTCGCATGTCCGTTACATATTTAATAACAAACAAAATTAATTCAAATATTAAACTTGTTACTAAATCCAACAATATTTTGTGATGTCATATATAATTATATTAATTCTTATCCAATAAAATGTTAGATTGCGAATTAGTTTACCGTTGTACGGCTTCTCAATGAGAAGATTTTTTTAATATTTTAGTAATAGTTCAAATTTCTATAAAATAAAAAAAGTGAGATAAATAATACACGAGTAAATTTAAATTTATGAGTCCATCATTATATCTATATATATATTTTTTTAAATACTCACTTTTCTGTATTCTATGAGTATTTAAAATATTTCCAAGGTCCATGATGGCGTTTTTCTTAATATTAAAAGTCATTTTTTTTATAAAAAAAAACACTAATTTTTTTTTATTAAATAAATGAAAATGATATCAATGCAGTTTTTCTTAACTCCTTTATTAGTTAGTTTGTGGGTGTAATTATTAATTTTGTTCTTCAATTACTGAATATTCTCAAACAAAAAAAAGGAAAGTAAATAATTTCAAATCAATTATAGCAATATTCCTAATCAATTATTAATATTAATACATGGAATTAACTTATTAATATGAATTGTGTGTATATTAATTAAAATAAATTGCAACTAAACACTCTTAAAGCTAGCACACATAGCATAGCTTTGTAGCCTGTAACTAACATATCTTTTTTTGACCAATATCAGTCACTTGCCAGCTTGTTAGTTGAGTGTATTTATTATAAAATAAAATGAACATAGTCGAATTTCATCAATCTTATGTCATTTTCTTACACCAAAAAAGTATTTATCGATTAAACTAAAAAATGATATCTTGTAAATAATTTAAATGGTTGCAAAAAAGCAAGCGCAATTAGCACACAATAGCTTCACAATCCATTAGCCTAGGTTTGCAGTTTTAACCTTCAACAGATGAACTTTTTGAAGATCATTTCAAAGATTCTCAAATTAGCAATGTAATATATAACAATCTTCACAAAATTACGAAATTATTTGTATAACTTGTGTTAGGCTTTATAGCTAGAAATGTTTCTTTAAGAGTAAGGCACCCACATAAAACATAAAAATCTTGGATGAATTTTCAAGTTCAAACAAGAGAAAATCATTGATATTAGGTGGGAAAATGAATTATATATATATTCTCTTTTGTTGGTAACCCCAACAAGAGATGTTTTATTTTAGACTCAACTGTTTTACCAATCCACAAGTTTTAGACCTTCAAACAAAAGTTCCAATTTAACAATTTAAAATATAAAAACTTAGTAAATAAATCATTTCTTTGTATAATACATATTGATAAAGCTTTAAAAGTTTGAAAAAGAAAATTTAAATTTTCAAAACAATAAAATAGTTTAACATTTTATATCAAAATTATAAATTTTTGAATAAGTAGGCTTAGTATTATGACTATAAAATTGGTACTTTTGATTATCTTTAACCTTTTTTTGGTACTTTTTTTTACTCCTATTTTCAACTCAAATATCATTATTTAAGTTACTGGTATATTTTTTACCCAATACAACAACAATATTAATGAATTAAGATAGTTAAGAGTTAAGATTATTGTTAAAATTGATATAAATGTATACCAATAACTTAAATATTGATATTTTATGTATTTTATTTAAAAATATAACCAAAAATATCAAATTAATTATACATGCTTACAATGATACCTATAATATTGTTCGATTTTCTTGCACCTTAAAATTACTTAAATGCCCATCTTTACCAAAGCAATAATGATTTTAGTTTTTCTAGTGCTCCAAATTTATTTTAATGTCCCCATTTTCTTATTTCAAATTTATTGAAATGGTAATCTTTTTTTGGTTATAAAAAGAATTTAGATTGGTTTTTCTTAACAAAAAAGTGTATCTTTTTTTAATAAATAAATACACATTCATATGAAATGCACATACACATGCACACGCATATTTCATTTTAGACAAATAGATATCACTAGAATGTTTGCACACAATAAACAATGATTAATTTTACATCTCTAAGTAGAGATCAATTCATTTTTATGAAATTTTAAATATTTAAAGTATGTTAATCATCTTCCATCAAAGTTGGTAAAATTTTAAATTTTTTGAAAAAATTCTTGGCTCTTCACGTTCCACCCAATGGTTGTTTGTTAAAAAAATTAGTATATAAACAAGAACACTACAAGATAGACTAAGTGATTGATCTCAAATAACACACCAACTTTATTCTAATAGTAACCAATAGTTTCTCAAACAATAAAATAGACCTAATTAGTTTATTAGTAAACATTTAATCTAAAATTAAACCTAAATTATATTAAAATACTCATCCAATTGATTTACAATAATATTTTGTTATGATAATGTTGTTTGAAGTATAAAAAATATGAATAGTTGTCGAAGTCACTTTGTTTGTGTTGAGATAATACTTTATTTTTATAAAAAATATTTATGTCACTGTCTCATGTTATTTTATTAGTTAAAATTTATAATATAATAATAAAGTATATTTAATGTAGTAAAATTATAATGTTAAAGTTTTTTTCTCTTTTATGCCTTATCTTTTTTTATGGTTCAATTTTGAAAATGTTTTTCAACTATAAAGCTTTTTATATTAGTATTTTTAGTTACATTCTTTCTATTTTTTTTTATATTTTTTTCGTCAATTTTCTTTATTATTTTCATAAATAAAAATAAAATAGACTATAATATACTAACAATCATACCAATTAGTGATTCAAATTGTTAGGTGGTTATTATATTGTAATTTGTTTTTGTTTTTCAGTTATTAATAAATATGATTGAAAAAAAAATTATAAAAAAAGGAGTAAATGTATCTGAAAAATGTAAATATTTTTAAATTTATAGCTAAAAAAATAGTGACAAAATTGAACTAAAAAAAAAAAGAAGAGGAAAAATTTTAAGATGATACTTTCTCTCATTAAATATACTTTATTATTATATTAAAAAAATTATTATATTATTGAAAAAGTCGATTAATCTTAAATATACGTTGTAAAAATAAAGTAAATAAAGTGTTATCCTAAAAATAACTCATATTGTATTTTATTTTATTTTATTTAAAAAAAAAAAGACAAGAAAGGGTTTCTAGAAGAAATTTCACGTGAAAAGCCCAAGGCCCACATACATGATTAAGAAAACCCATTTTGGTTCCTTTCATCTATCCGAATATGTGGTCCATGCTTCAGGTGATTAGTCTCTTTCATGGAAATTCTGTCAAAGTGGATTGGTGTGTACACAATTATAATGAATATGTATTTGATTACGGTTCTAAACCTTCTAGAATAACTGTCACGTGAGAGGGCTGTGCTAAGTTATACACATATAACATGTCAATACTCCATGATTATTATCACAAATACAATTTAGTTTTTGTATTCTTCAAAATTACTTCTAAGTTTTAATTAATATTAAAAATTTCCACAAACGTTATATCTTCGTTTAATATTAGGGATAAAATAGTAATTTCATCCCTATATATATCTCACTCATGCGGGAAAAAAATAAAAAATATCCCCGATGTTTTCAATATCTTTAAAAATATCTTTAACCTTAAAAAAAACTAAAATATTCTTGAGTTTTAAAGTATTTTCAAAAATCTTCTTATTATTTAACAAAATCATCAAAAAGTTGTGAAAAATCACATCAATATCTAAAAAAGTCTTTTCTATCCCTCCTTATATAGCTTTTTGAATATTTTCGTTGAAAATATTATCGCAAATAATCTTGATGTTTTGTTTTTCTTTAAAAATACCTCTGCTATAATAATTAATTTAATTTTATCAAAATTATCCCTGTTATAATAATTAATTTAACTTCATCAAAAATAACACTACTATAATAATTAATTTAACTTCATAAAAAATACTCCTACTATAATATTTAATTTATCTTTATAAAAAATACTCATGCTTCTCAATAACACGATATAAAATATTTTACAAAAATATTTAACTTGATATTGTGTTCTTTGTTAACTTAATTTTTCTTTAGGGGTATTTTTGGAAAATATTTTATATCGTGTAATTTAAAAGCAGATGTATTTTTTATGAAGATAAATTAAATATTATAGTAGAGATATTTTTGATGAAGTTAAATTAATTATTATAGCACATATATTTTTGATAAAATTAACTTAATTATTATAGCAGAGATATTTTTGAAGAAAAACAAAACCTTAAGAATATTTGCAATAATATTCTCAACGATAATATTGAAAAAACTATATAGATAAGGGTAGAAAATATTTTTCAGACATTGATGTGATTTTTTACTGTTTTTTGGTACTTTTATTAAATAATAAGAATATTTTTAAAGATACCTTAAAAATTAGGAGTATTGTAATATTTTTTTAAATATTAAAAGTATTTATGAAGATATTGAAAACCTTGAAATATTTTTGATTTTTTCCCCAATACTCTATGATATGTTAAATGTAATTATATCCAACTAAATTTTTATAATTAGTATACATGAATTTTAATGAAAACTTCTATAATTAAATTTGACGATCTTTAATAGTAATATATTTTCCATAAAAATTTATATTTAAATTTTATTCATTTTATGTTTCTTACCATATTTAAAAATATATTGTCTAAAAAAATCATTAACTACTATTTCATTTATTTTATATATTTTAAAAATAAAATTTTAATTTTAATTTGAGATGAAAAATTATAAAAAATGCATAATTTTAAATTTAAACGTTAACATATATCAAGTTGAAAATTCAATAAAATTTAAAATAATACTTACTGTTATATTATATAATTATAATAATGAAAATTTTGATTATATAATTTTGTATAATCATATCTTTGAGTATAAAGTGAAATTAAATTGTATCAAATAAAAATTGTATAATTAAATAAAAACTTAGTATCAATAGTAAACGTGAGTATTGAAACTTTTATTTTTAAAATTTTAATTGTAAAATTATGTATTTTATTTTTTTATCTTAAATAAAAATATTTTTTTATTTTTAAATAATAAAAATAAAAATTAAATATTTATTTAAATAAATATTTATAATAAAGTTATCTTGAAGACTAAAAAAATTATAAAAATAAATTAAATATTATTTTAAATATAAATTATTTTATTAAAATATTTATCATTATTTTTATCTAATTATATTATATATAAATATAAAATAATTATGATATAATTTAGTTTAATATAGTATATCAAATGTATCGTATTATTGTTAAGTGCAATCATACGGAGAAATAATCTGTCTTAAAAAAAAACCTTAAATTCCCAATAATAAGATAAAATTGTTATTAAATGTTTGAAATACATTTATGTCTCTCAAATGGTCAAACAAGGAATACTAGCTTGCCTAGCACTGGATGAAAACACTTGGTGATCGGGGATTCATTTTATTAAGGTGAGGGTAGATAGCTTTATAAAAACAAAAATGGTAGTTTTATAGTTTTTTATTGTTTTAATCTTATAATTTAAAAATATATATATGTATTTTAGTTTTAAAATTTTTTAAAATATATAATTAAATATATATTTTTATATTAAAAATATTGAACTAAAGTTTGAATTTTTTAAAATTAAAAAATTCAAATGTTATTTTATGTAAAACTCCTTTCTCCCCTTTATAAAGTCATATGAAATCACCTTTTGTAATGTTGAATAAATAATTATTTTTTACAATTATTAAGAAAAAAAATTCTATCATCGATTTTTTATACCGTTATGTCATATCATGTAGTAGAAGTATTTTAAAACTTTGAAAAATAAATTGTCTTCCTACATAACAATTACACATGGTATAAAATAAAGGGCCTTATAATTTGTTTTTTGTAAATTTGTTGATTCATAATAAATTTTATATTAAAGGAAGGCATAAATAACAATAATAAAGTAATAAAGGTTCACTTCTGGATAAAAAATATATTTTAATTTATTAGTTATTAAGTAAAATAATATAAGTTTTTATTTTTTTTAATAGGATAATTTAGTCTAGAATATTTAAATAACTTATAATTTAAAATAATAAGTAAATAAAAAATAATATTAAAAAAATATCAATACGAACTTTCGTTGTAATATGATATACTACAATGCAGTTGTATTTATTTTTATTATTATTTTTAGTAAAAAATAAAGTTTAATCATAAAATTTCAATTTTATATCTAAAAATTTGAAAATATTCTCAATTTTAAGAAAATAATAAATTTATATTATTCTAACAAATAATTAATAAATTAAACTATATTATCCTCACTTTTAGTCATTTTCATGTCATCACTCGATGTGATATTTGATTAACAATTTTACATAGTTGTTTTACTTATCATTATAATAGAGTTATGACGTGTAATAATTATGTTTCATCGCATGTTTGTTTGAATTGATCTCTATTAAAAAAATCGTACAATTTAAGTTTTTTTTAATAAAATTTAAAAACTATTTTAATACTTAAATGTATTTTATTGGTCGTACCAAACGCTAATTTATAATTAATCTAATAAAGTATTAAACATGCACTTAGCGCACTTTTCCGGCAAAATGAGCTTCTTCACACAATTATTTCTATTAAAGAAAGAAAAGAAAAGAAAAAAACAAAACAAAACAAAAGCGTTCACAGTCCTCGCGATGGGTTTTGGAGCATATAACTGATCATAAGTATTTTTAAATCAATTATTATATATTCAAAACTCTCTAAATTAATATTTTTTTGAGTTAAAATTGATTTAATGAATATATAGCTATACAAAAAATATGTATAAATATGTTTACTTATTATATTTCTGACTTTTTTACTATTTTGATTTTTGATTTACTTTTAAGTAGTTACTTATGATCTAAAATTTAAATTTTTTTTATACACTAATTATAATTAATGGACTAGTAATCTATTTTTCTTTAAGATATTACTATTTTTTTAATTTATCTTCCTTTCGATGAAAGTAAATGGATTTGAAAATACTATTAATTTGTCTTCCTTAACACAATGTGTATTTTCGTTTTATTTAATTAAATTAAAATATTAAAGTGTTGTTGTAGCCGCCAAAAGCATCTCTGGTCCAAAATTTTATTTTTGTATTATTTTAATACAAAAGTACATTACTTTTTTTTCCATCACAAACTCATTATATTAAAGATCACATTAAAAATTTATTTTTAAAATATTTTATTTAATTTAATTAATTAATTCATAATAATTATTATATTTAACAAATTAATTAATTAATTATATTATTATTTATTTAATTAATAATATTTTCTATTTTTTTTTATCTTTTATTAATATTTAAAAATAAAAAATCATGATATACTAACAATATCGCATCAAATATATCACAATATTATTTATTGTGTTATTTTAGTATGAAAATTAAAAGATTTTTTGGAGTAACAAAAATTAAACTAAAATAGTGAGATATAGCATTTCAAAGACAATCAATATATATATATGATAAATGTATTTTTTTATTAATTCATTGAAATGATTGTATATTAAGAATTCAACTATAATAGTCTATTTTATGGAACTTTTATTTGTTTACTTGAGTTGTTCCTAACAGTACTTTATGTATTTAATTAAGTTAAAAAAATTAACCTTTAACGTAACAACAATTTCAATAAAAAATAATAATAAATCAACTTATGTAAAGCATATTTTTCAAGATCGGGTATAACTTTAATTTTTATGATTTGATTTGTCGATCTTGTTAATTGAGTGTCAAATTCTTTATTTTTGGATATTTTTGCAAAATTAATAGCTCATTATCTAATGTATTTTTTCGTTCTAATATTTCATCCGAGAGTTATCAGTATTTATCAAAATTATCTTATCTAATCGCATTCTCCAACTTAATTAAACAGATCGAGCAAGTTCAATTTGAAATAACATGAAATATTAGTCCAAAAGTATCATCGAGAGTAACAAAAGTCCACAAACCACCTAATTTACACCGATAAGTAAAATTTCATTGAGTTATAAGATCCAATAATAACAACAAATATTGTGCGAAGTTATTAACATAGTAGAAACTACAATAATTAAGAAGTTAAATCATTTTAAATAAGAACTTGTTATACTATAAAGTTACAAAGGTTGTATCCGTTAACCAATCCCTTAAAATGAAATAGGCATAAGGATAAGAGCAATAGACCAAACCAACCTATAAAAACGAAATTATCCTTCCTTATCCAATCATTCATAATACTAAATGAATTATTTTTATTTTTGATAAATTTATCAATTACTATGACTAATGTAAGTTATTTTCAATTTGATATATTTTTTAATCCTTTCAATTTATTTAAGTTCATAAATTGAATTATCAATACTAATTATAATTTTTTATCACTTACATATCTTAGTTAGTGTATTTTTTGTTAGTTTATAATTTGGGATGAGATTCAAATTTCAATATTTCTTCCTATTTTTTCAAATATTGGGTAGTTCATTAAAATTGAAGAAAATAGATTACAACCTTTTATAGTGAACTTAGAACTATAGCTTGAAAATTACAACATAATAAACATCCATACAATAATAAATAACATAACAAAATGGTAATACAATAAACAAATAATACAAACATAAAAAGAAATCTAAGTGGAGAGAAACTCAAGTTTATTGAGTTGTTTCTGCACTAGGAGTACTAAATTTGAAAGAAGAAGGCATTTGTTTGGTAACAATTTGTAGTTCATTGATTTCTAACTTCCAACAAATCACAACCAAAATTTGCTAAAGAATCTCTTCCCTAAATTGTTATCCCATAACTTCCATTGAGCTAAAAGCTTCCTTTAATAAACAAAGGAGGAATTATAAATCCCTGCTACATTGAAGATGAAGAAAACATAAATGTTAGGTGCAACCATAAATATAAGGTGCAACCACATTTGAAAAATGCATCTAACATTGATAGACAATTTTGCCTATAAATAAACAATGTCTTTGCCTTAGAGATATATCAACATGCTAAAACAAGAAGAGAAACAAAACCAAATGAACAATTTCCATTAAAGAAAAATAGTATTGTGTGTAAGAAAGTGGGAGAGAATATATTAGAAAAATATTGCAATATTTTTCTAAAATAGGAGTGATAAAATAGTGAGTTTGGGAAACACTTGTATGATACTATTTTGGATTTATTAGTGTAAGAAATATTTTTCAGAGTTTATCCCATGGACTTAGCCCAAATTAAAGGGTGAACCACGTTAAATTTCCGGTGTCATTATTCTACCCTGTTGAATTTATTTTATTTTTACCCGCTGTGTCCAACAACTGGTATCAAAACAGGTTTAGTAAAATTATTAATATGCTCTATGGTTGCAGCATAGACTGATCTGCTACATCAGAAAATATTTTATTAGATATATGGCTTATTTATTTGTAGAAAAAGAAACACAGCTAAACAAAAAAAAAGATGTCAAGTCACAAGGTAGATATTGAGAAATTTAATGACAATAATAATTTCTCCTTATGGAAAATGAGGATGAAGGATATTCTCATTCAACAGAAGGTTCATAAGGTGTTGTTGGGAAAAGAAAAGAAGGTAACAACCGTCACCGAGGAACAGTGGGAGAAAATAGATGAGATTGTAGCTAGTACAATCCATGTAAATCTCTTAGAAAGTGTCTTGCAAAATTGAATAAAAAAATGCAAGATTGCTAAAGAAACATGGAAGACTCTATAAAATGTGTACATGTTAAAGAACCTTGCCAATAAATTTTATTTGTGAAAGGAGCTATATCAGATAAGGAAGGAAGATAATGTGAGCATGCTGCAACATATTAGCGATTTCAACAGCAAGTTTTCTCACTTAGTAAGACTTAATGTGAGTTTCGGCGATGAAGAGAAAGTTGTGATGTTGTTGGCATCACTACCCTCATCATATAATCATATCACAACAACTCTGACTTATGAAAAAGACAAGATGGAGTTTGAAGTTGTTTTAGAAGTCCTATTCTCATATGAGAAACAAAATAAGGAAAAAGATTCAGAAGCATAAGCCCTTATCACAGAGTCTAGAGGAAGGAAACTGTACAAAGAAAAAAAACCCAGAAGCAAGAACAGAGGCAAATCAAACAAATTTTCCAATGTTGAATGCCATCACTGTAAGAGGAAGGGTCACATTAAGAAATTTTGTCAGGTGTTCAAGAAGGAACAAGAAACGAACAAAGACAAAGTAATGAAGAAAGACGAAAGCAGTGATGATGAACAAACAAATATCATAGACGTGTTCAATATCGTTTATAATGAAGATATTTTCAATCTTGCATCACACGAGACCAACTGGGTGATTGATAGTGATGCTACAGTTCATGCTACATCGCGAAGAGAAATTTTCTCATCATACACACTTGGAAGTTTTGGTGTTGTTAGAATGGAAAATGAAGGCCTATCAAAGGTAGTAGGCAGAAGATATGTTTGCTTGGAAATAGAGAATGAAACCATACTATTTCTGAAGGATGTCAGACATATTCCAAATATGTGCCTGAATTTGATCTCTGTGTGCAAACTTGCAAATGAAGGATATTACAGCTCCTTCATTAATGAAAAATGAAAACTTACAAAAAGCTCCTTAGTAGTAGCTAGAGGTGAGAAGCATACAACTCTGTATATAATGCAAGTGAAGCTCTCCACTAACCCAGTAAATGTCATAGAGAAAGACAGTACAACTGAGTTATGGCATAAGAGACTCAGTCACATAGGTGAAAAAGGTTTGACAAGTCTAGTAAAAAAGAAGATACTACCCTGAATGGATGAAGTATATTTGTAGAAATGTGTTCATTGTCTAGCAGGAAAGTAAAACAGAGTTGCTTTCAAGAGTTTCCCTCCTTCCAGAATGAATAATATTTTAGATCTGATTCATTCATATTTGTGTGGACCAATGCCAAAGTCACTTGGTGGTGCTCAATACTTTGTGACTTTCATTGATGATCATTCAAGGAAGACGTGGGCATATCTTCCAAAGACAAAGGATCAAGTGCAAGATGTCTTCAAATAATTTCATGCCTCGGTTGAGAGACAGACTAGAAAGAAGCTGAAGTGCATCCGGACATACAATGGTGAAGAATACACAGGACCCTTCCATGCTTATTGCAAACGGCATGGTATTCGGCATCAGATGACACCTCCAAAGACACCGCAGTTGAATGGCTTAGCTGAGACGATGAACAGAACTTTGATGGAGAGAGTTAGATGTCTACTATTACATGCAAAGTTGCCTAAATTTTTTTGGGGGTGAAACCATACTCACAATTTGCACATGTGTTGAATCTTTCACCTTATACTCCTCTCAAGATGGATGTTCCAGATAAAGTATGGTCAGGAAAGGATGTTTCCTATGATCATCTGTGAGTATTTGGCTGTAAAGCATTTGTTCATATCCCTGATGAGCGAAAACCGACATCGTCGATTCTTGCCAATACTTTGGTTTTAATATTTATAAAACTCTCGCAAGTGCACGAATCATTTCGAAGAAAATGATAAGTATACTCCCAAGGTCGATCTAAGGAAGGAATGTATGTGGTTTTTAATTTATTATTCAAACTTTTAAAAACGAAATTAAATCCTAAACATCCTGTCACGATAGTTTGGTTTTTGTGTTCCTAATCTAATAACATAAAATAAACATATATACAGATTAATTAAATATAATCTAATAACATAAAAATAAACATAGATACAAATTCAATAAATAATTATCTAAAAATAAACATATATACAGATTCAATAAATATTCATGCAAATTTTTATCATTTATATTAGCGGAGTATTTATGGATGCAATAACTAAATTAATTATGCTTGCTCATATTAACTAGGTTATTAAAGATATAAATTGATATTTTATTGATTCTCTCTTTTTTATATAAATACCACCTTTGGTGGGGTTAGATATTCTTTGTTAACTAAACAAATCAATTAACACCTATGGGTGAGGTTGATAACTAATATGCTTAATTAAATTAATTCCTTTTTCTAAGAGATTGAAAATGAACCATTTAAATGCCACCTTTGGTGGGGTTAGACAATTTAAACATTATTCAAGGTGTCCAAATTAAACATAAGAATTTAATTATCCGAGTACTAACTTTCAAGTTTTAAAACCACTATTGAAAACATGTTGTCAATATATTTTCACATAATAATTCTTATAAAAACTTTCGAAATAGAGTTTCACTCTAACTACCGGGCGATTGTACCAACAAATAAAAGAGCACTACTCTAAATTAGACCGGATAACTAAACCTTAAAATCTAATTTTCAGGTTTAAGTTTGTAATGAAAAATAATATATTTCTCTCTAACATTCTTAATATAAAATCTTGAATAAAAACAAAATCAATTCATTTTAGAGATTTTTACCTATTTAATATTTCGCAAGCATAACAACGTCATTATTACATCATATTTACTAAACAGCCAGCATAGTTAAATTTAACCACAGACAAGTTGAATATAACATGTAAGAATAAAGCATAAAAATAACTGTAAAGAAAATAAAATCCTTACAGAACTTTGACGCTATTCCCGTAGCTAGAAAATCTCCGAGCGGAATTTACACTTCCATATATTGAATCAAAAATCTAAATTATTACAAAAACATTACAAGTTTCTCTCAAAAAGAGAAGAACTCTAAACCTAAGAGAATTGAACTAAAAACTAAGAAGGAAACTAAGAAAAACTTAGAAACTAAGAAAGAAACTAAGGAAAACTCAAAAACTAAGAAATGAGAGAAAGAAAGAAGAGAGAAGTGTGGTTTGAAGATGTTATTTGAAGTGAAGGG
This sequence comes from Hippophae tibetana, assembly GCA_037013495.1. Classification (NCBI taxonomy): domain Eukaryota; kingdom Viridiplantae; phylum Streptophyta; class Magnoliopsida; order Rosales; family Elaeagnaceae; genus Hippophae; species Hippophae tibetana. Next base: position 6,547,064 of record CM072812.1, read on the forward strand.
AAGGGGGGTATTTATAGGTGAGGATGGAGAGAAAAAATGAGTAAACAAATGTTAAAAAAATATTAAAAATGTAAAAACGCGTATTGGAATTGCTGATGTCATCAATGACGTCAGCATGATGTCACAGGGGCTGCTGCACGTGAAAAATGGGGCGAAAACGCGTTGGGCGCGCGGTGGGGCTGCTGCTGGGCACTGCGCGCGTGCGTGAACAGTGCCCGCGCGCTGGGCTGCGGCGCGCGATTTCCGTCTTTTTGACATTTTTGACCTTTTCGACCCATTTCGTCCAATTTTTCCATGTTTGTTGACCTTTTCTCACTTATTTATTGATATATTTGTGATGTATTGCTTCAAGTATTCCTCTTTGAGTCTTTAAATTGCGTTTTTAAGCCAAAATTCCTGAAAAACAATAAAAATACCCGTGATTCCGAAAAAGACAAATTTATATAAATATATGATAAAACATATAAATATATATATTTTTAATCAATTAATGTACATAAAATCATGGTTATTTTAGTGCTTTTTGAGCACTCATCAATCCCCAAGGATGAGAGATCCAAACTTGATGCCAAAACAAGTGAGTGTATTTTTATTGGATATAGTCAAGATCAATTTCACTATAGATTTTATGATCTGGTTGTAAGGAGACTTGTCAGGAGCTATGATGCTATATTTGTTGAAGATGAGACCATTGAAGATATTATCAAAATGAAGAAAGATGTTCCAAATTCCAATGGTGACTTATCAGATTTGGAATTTATTCCTCCAACATCAGTGCCAAGACAAGTTGGAGATTAAGACCAAGTTTACCCACCCGATGAAGATGATGCTCTTATAGAAGTTGGTTCTGAAGATGTGGGAAATGATGATGTTCATTATCCAATACCAACACATGCGGTTTCTCCTATTCCACTAAGAAAAAGTGATAGAGTGAGACGACCCTCTACCTCATATCCTCTATATGAGTATGTAATTTTCACTGATGTGGAAGAACTTGAGAGTTATGAAGATGTCATGGATTAGGAACCCAAACAAAAATGGATTGAAGCCATGCAAGATGAGATGAAGTCCTTGCATGAGAACAAAACCTTTGAGTTGATGAAGCTGCCCAAAGGGAAGAAGGCCTTGAAAAATAAATGGGTGTTCAGGGTGAAGCATGAAGGACACAGTTCCAGTCCGCGATACAAAGCTAGACTGGTTGTCAAAGGATTCAACCAAAGAAAAGGTGTTGACTTTGACGAGATTTTCTCTCCAATTGTGAAAATGACATCCATCTGTACTGTGCTAGGGTTAGCAGTAAGTCTTGACTTAGAGGTTGAGAAAATGGATGTCAAAATTGTCTTTCTAAATGGTGACTTGGAAGAAGAGATATACATGGAACAACCATAGGGTTTTCAGTAAAAGGGAAAAGAAAATTATGTCTCCAAATTGAAGAAAAATCTCTATGGCTTAAAACAGGCACCAAGACAATGGTACAAAAAGTTTGAGTTTGTTACGAGGGAGCAAGGCTACAAAAACACTACTTTAGACCATTGTTTTTTTGTGCAGAAATTCTCTGATGATGATTTCATTATTATTTTGCTCTATGTGGATGATATGTTGATTTTTGGTCAGAATATTTCCAGAATCAATAACTTGAAAACGCAGTTGAGTAAGTCTTTTTCCATTTACCATGAAAGACTTGAGGCCATCAAAACAGATTCTTGGCATGACTATTATTAGAGACAGAGGCGTTAAGAAATTATGGTTGTCACATGTGAATTACATTGAGAAAGTACTTCAGAGATTTCGTATGGATAAGGCTAAAGAAATTAGTTATCCTCTTGCTAATCACTTTAAGCTAAGTTCTAAGCAGAGCCCTTCTATAGACAAAGAGAAGGAAGAGATAGGAGAGGTTCCATATGCTTCAACAATTGGAAGTCTAATGTATGTCATAGTTTGTACACGACCAGATATCACTCATGTAGTTGGAATTGTGAGTAGATTCCTTTCAAATCCTGAAAAAGAACATTACACTGCAGTGAAATGGATTTTCAGGTATCTTCGAGGTTCTTCCAAAATATGCCTATGTTTTGGAAATGACAAACCTGTGTTAGTTGGATACACAGATGTAGGTATGGTTGGTGATGTGGATTCCAGAAAATCCACTTTAGGTTACCTGATTACATTTGTAGGGGAGATGTGTCATGACAGTCAAAGTTACAAAAATGTGTTTCCCTGTCCATTACCAAAGCAGAGTTTATAGCAAAAACGAAAGCAAGTAAATAGTTGCTTTGGATGAAAAAGTTTTTGAAAGAATTTAGGTTGCAATAAGACAATTATCAGTTATTTTGTGATAGTGAGAGTGTTATCTATCTTGGAAAGAATGCCTCCTTTCATTCGAGATCAAAACATATTGATGTGAGATATCACTGGATTAGGGATGTAATAGAGAAGAAACTATTACAACTTGAGAAGATCCATACAGAAGAAAATGGATCAAACATGTTGACAAAAATTCTCCCAAGACAAAATTTTGAATATTGTTGTTTAATTGCTGGATTGGTGGAGTCCTCTATGTAGTCAGGAGGGGGAGATTTGTAAGTCACTCATACATTGAAGAGTAAGAAAACATAAATGGTAGGTGCAACCACAAATGTTAGATGCAACCACAAATATTAGGTGTACTCACAAATGGTAGGTGCAACTACATTTGACCAATGCATCTAACATTGATAGACAATTTTGCCTATAAATAGACAATGTTTTTATCTTAGAGATACATCAACACACCAAAACAAAAAGAGAAGCAAAGCCAAAGGAACAGTTTCCTTTGAAGAAAAATAGTATTGTGTGTAAGAAAGTATGAGAGAATATCTTAGAAAAATATTGAAATATTTTTCTAAAAGACGAGTGACAAAATAGTGAGTTTGGGAAACACTTGTGTGACACTATTTTAGATTTATCTCAATTTGTTGTATTGTCTCTCACTTTGTACCCATTAATTTTATTAGTGAAATAAATATTTTTTGGAGTTTGTCCTGTGGACTTAGTTAAAATTAAATGATGAATTACGTTAAATTTTCGGTATTATTATTATACTCTGTTGAATTTATTTTATTTTTACCCGATGTGTTCAACAAGAATGACATCTAAATTATATACATCATGAACAACATTTTTAGCCAATTCACGACGAAGCAAAATGTGTTTAGTAGTTTCTTAATCATTCCAACATCTAAGACACATAAGTGAGAACTTCATGCCTCTCCTACTTAGTTCAACTTCGTAGGAACTATATCATGTGTATTTTTCACACAAAGTACTTAGTTTACTTGGAATATCAAATGACTAAATTCGAGTCCAAAAATTGCCTTCATTATTTAAGTAACTGCATTGACCCATTAGAGGTCCTCCACGCACACATTCATCATACAAAAATATTGTTCTTTTATGACCAGAGCCGAATGAGTAATAACCACTCTTTGTATAATGCCATAAAGGGCGATCAACTAGCTGATTTCTATTAACATCCACCTTAGCAATTTCTTCAATATCAACTGGCCAAAAAATGTTTATAATAATATTACAATTCCAATTCTCATCTAGAAGCAGTAAGTCACTAAGAAAATACAAAGCAGGAGAAGAAGAAAGAGATGGAGTAATAGGCTTAAATAGGTGAGGTCTTGGGATCCAATGATCAATCCAAGTGCGCCAAGAGGTGTTGATACCGGGCACCCATCTCATGCTATCAATTATTACTCTTCTCTAAAAGGGTTGCTTCCAATTTCAACTTCCAAGAAGGATTTACCATGAATATATTTATGCTTAAGCATTTAAGAGAGTATAGAACTTAAAGATAATAAGCAACTTTATCGTATTCATTCTAATAAAATTTAAAAAACACAACTCTAATTTATTAATATTTTATTGTAGTTATAAAATATTTTTTAATATTTTTCAAATATAACTTACAAATTGAAGATAAACAAACATTTAAAGATTTATTTGTTTTTAAATAAATACTTAACTTAAATGAAAGGTAGTCTATTTATATTCATCACAATACAATGTACATCATACATATATAAAATTAAAAAATAATTCTAACAATTAAAATATAAAACGAAGAAATAATACTAACTATTTAAATATAAAACTAATAAATAAAACTAACTACTCAAATATACAAATAAAAAATAATTCTAAATATACGTTACTACAACATTCTAAACACTTCTATTTTCTAAATCTTTCTAAGATTTTCTCTTTAAAAAAAAATTCTTCAATATTTAAGAAGCTTCTATTATATTTAAATGGAGTTGATCTTCAAAATATTTTTGTTTAACAACCATTCACAAGTTACAAGATCTCAAGTCTTTAAACCTAATTCCTCTATTTATTTTTTAAAATCTTTGAAGGTCTTTTCAGGGTTTTCAATGTATCTTCTGTTTTTTTATCCCACCAATAATGAGCCATTAAAGATGAAACCTCATTACACAAGGTCTTGGGCATTATTAGAAAATAAGATATGGCAAAAATTGGAATAGCTGAAGCATCTGACTTAAGAAGGATTTCCCTACCTACTGGGGAGGGATATTGGTTAGACCAACCTTGGATCTTTTTTGAACTCTAACCCGTATGAACTTAAAACTTTGATATTTAGATTTCCCTATAAGTGAGAGAAGGCCTAAATATTTATCAATAGAGCCAGACATACGAACTCCAAAGGATTCTTTTTTATTCTCTCTCTTATATCTTTGTCTAGATTATAAATATTATAATACAGTATTAAAATTTTGTTTTTTTCTACATAATGATTAATACATCATTTAAAATAGTTAAATAGTATCGAATAAAGTTAAAATAATAATTATAAATTTAGTTTTAATTTAATAATTTAAATTATTAATGTATTTAAATTAATAATTTTTATATAATAAAATTATAGTTTTAAAAAAACAATAATATGCGCGGGTCACGCAAGTTTGTTCGTTTATTTTTTTCGTCAAGAATAAACTAACTACTATAATTCTATAAAGGTAGGGAATAGTAGTAAATTACAACATAAGGCTTATGTTCTAGAAGCAATATACAAATCTAACAGCGATGCCACGTCAGTAGCCCTTGAAAACACCTTTCCTCTTACTTAAACCAGCAACTCTACACTCTAACCTTCGTGCCTACAACTTATTAATTTATTATGGCAATTAATATTTTAAAAATAATAAAAATTATTTTCAAAATAAAATATCTATTTTTAAAAACAAAAACAAAACTAACCTTTATTATTATTTTACTGTTTATATATATTTTTAATTTGTATAATATTTATAATTTAAAAATATATACTTTTTAAATGTTTAAAAAATAGAATTATTATTACATCTTATTTTATTATTTTTCCGATATATCTATCAAAAATATCATTTTTATCTTTAATATATCTATTTTATGTCATAAATCAATTCTAAACACTTTTTTATTTTTTCTAATTACCCAAAAATAGTTTATTTATTTTTCTCTATTTCTTTGACCCTTATAAAATCAAATTCCAAACCCCCTCACAACTTGCCTTTGCCCAATCATTCAAAGCACCTTCTTCTTTATTTTCCTAATACGGTCATCAATACGAAACCCTTCCTATATCCAATGTACGCTGCTCTGTCAATTACCGTCGTGAAACCACTATTCCTATCGTCGGAAAACCACTTCTCTTCCACCAACTGCTCCGGATCTTCTCGTACGAAAATTTCATCGGTCTCCTATCGGTCTTGTAGGGCTTCTGTGAGAGCGTTTACGGAGACCGAGTCGAAGAACACCAGAGCTTGTGAGAGCCTCTACGAGATACTCAAAGTGAATCAAAACGCCTCTCAGATTGAGATCAAGACCGCATATAGAACTCTAGCCAAGTTATACCATCCTGATACCTCATCCTCCTCGGAATTGGAATCAGACGGTCGATATTTCATCGAGATTCACAACGCCTACGCCACGCTTTCGGATCCAGTCGCTAGATCTCTTTACGATTTGTCGTTGGTGTCTCGACGCCGGCAACCTTTGTCATCGTCTTTTGGATTTTACCCGACCCGAAGATGGGAAACGGATCAATGTTGGTAGAAAACTCAACTACCTTAGTTTACTTCAATCGGACTTTCTGACTCAGCTATTGATTGGTTGCTTTTTCTTCATCTAATTTCCCACTTTTTAGTCCTGAATGAAATTCCTGTTAATTTTTACTTACCGGTAGAAAAATAAAATAGAGGTAGAAAAATGTAGGGAGGAAACTTGTGTAATATCTAATTCAGGCTTCTTATTTTTTTGTCCTTTTCCTTTTCCTTTTTTTCTTGTTCTTTTTCGTTTCTTTTCCTTCTACTAATTCTTATTCATATGGAATAACGAGTAATATTGAGCTTGTATATATTTTATAATATAAAAAGGAAATTTTGTTCTGCATTCAATATATATTTTTTAGGCTGAGAAATTAAATGGTGATGTATTGAAAAAATTGGCAATTACTTATAAATTGTGTTTTTATGTGAGGAATATACCGTGATATTATGAATTAACAAAAATTAACTACTGATTCAGTGGATCCCTAAAAATCCCCCAAAATAAGATCATATTCATATCCTCTGTAAAGAGTTTCGTCAAAGTCGGATTTTTTGAAAGTTCTCCACTTTCTTCCAATGTAAAATCTTAGAGTCTGTACTTATTAATGTCTAATGCCAGATATATTTTAATGAAACCTTTGCATCTCAATGTTTTACTTAAAATACGTTTTTCACTCAAAATGTTTTTTTTTTTTCAGGAAAGAGTTCAGTCAGACTTATAACCAACATATTGTTGACTTTTTTGATCGATATAAGACTCAACACTACTCCTCACATTGGACGGAAATACCACAAAGACTGATAGCCAACTGATGACTCACCAAACACCGGGGGACTTAAGGAGTGTGAGGGAACTCAACGCACCTGGGACCTGCTCTGATACCAAATTGAAAGCTAGGTAGCCCAATATTTCCCTCAAAACACACTTTTTAGGAAATGGATCATCCGGATTTATAACCAGTACATTGTTGACTTCTCTGATCGATGTGAGACTCAACACTCTCCCTCACATCGGACGAGGACACTGTAAAGACCGATAGTCGGCTGATGACCCACCAAACACCAGGAGACTCAACGCACCAGGGACCTGTTCTGATAACAAATTGAAAGCTGAGCAGACTAATATTTTCCTCAAAATGCACTTATCAGGAAAAGGTTCACTCAGACTTATAACCAATATATTGCTGACTTTTCTGATCGATATGTGATTCAACAGGATTCACTTGACAAGATTTTCATTCTTTTATATTAAAATTGCTAAAAATGAGAAAATAATTAAGAAATAGTATCACGAGGAAAAAGGTCATGTGAACTCTGTTGATCCAATTGGCAATTCTCCTGTAATCATTAAGAAGGCAAAAACCTTTAACTTTGGTTCTAGTCTATGAATTAATGTTTGAAAATTTATTATAGGCTCTTATGCTTTTTTAGTGCGTTTCATGGTAGTAGAAACATGAAATTTAAGTAGGCATATGCTTGAGGCATGAGAAGATAATTGATAATTTATTAATGCTATATATTAATCAACGGAGGTCCTTTTTTTTTTTCTTTTATTATGGTTCTGATTAAGTCTTTTTGCTTCAGTCACTGTTGGAGGAAATTGCTCACACATGGGTGAATGTCTCTTTGAGAATGAAAGATGACCCAGAAACAAATAAAGCTTTCGGTTGGGTGTTGAAATGTGAGTAACAGTTTAGGAGATCTACTGTGCTTAAATGATTCGCAGGCTGGGTGTCGTTGGATCGGATGGGTGTTCAATAAACCTTAAATCTTAAAATTTAAAACTCAAAATTCTAAATCCTAAATCCACAAATATAACCTTAAATCATATAATTTAAATTTTAAATCTTAAATCTTAAACCTAAACCCTTAAACTTATATCCTAAACCCCTAAATCTAAAACATTAAAGTCTATTTAAAAAATAAATTTAATAATATATTTTATTTTAAGTAATAATTATTTAAAAAAATAATGATTTCAATAATGTATTTTATCCGATAAAAAATAATAATTAAATGATATTATTTAAATTTTATTTAATATAATGATATTAAGTTAATATATAATATTTTTTATTTCATTCTAATTGTAAACCAAATAATATAATATCTTTTATATTTCACTCTTATTCTCGTTTCTATTCTAATATAACTGAAACGGTAACTTACATGATATATTTATAGTAAATATAAAAACAATAAATAAAAATTCATTAATATATTTATAATCATCCTTAAAATTTTATAATAAAAAAACCTATTTATTCTTTTCATGTATGTCTTGTATCCATTATTAGGCGAACCCGCAAGTGGGGAGAAAGTGTTCTATAAAATATATTTATTTGTATCCATTTTTTTCATTTTTTCAATGTAATATAAATATATAAATAGATGAAATTAAATTTAAATTAATTCAAAATTAATCCAATATCAAAAGTTAGTTAATTTCGTTAAACAAATACGCCAATTACAAAATTACATTAAAATAAAGTTGAAAAAATGTATATACTAATGAAGCGGCTGACGTTTTCTCAAAGAATTCAATGCTTCTTTCATTATAATCTATATTCTATTTCATTCGATTAAAAACGTTATAAAAATAATAATTCTTATCTATCCATCTAACCCATAATCTATTTAAGACATCACTCCTAATATTTCGATTCATATAACTTAAATTTGTTAAATTTATTCTAAAATCTCAATATCCATTAAATATTTAACAGTTTATACTAAACTATAAACTAAACTGTCACATGCTTGAAAGTTGAAAGATTAATCACTAAAATGTAAATTTTATAGGAACAAACTTATGTATTTTCAAATAGATTAAGATCCAAAATAAATTAAAAGGTCAATTTATGTCATAATTAACTACAACAAACATTAAATCAATTTAAGATAAATTTAAATTTTTAACTAAATTTGTCAAATTTATTAATTTAAAAAACTAAATTGTATAAATTAAAAAATTATAGGCCAAATTATAATATCTTAAATAGTTCCGTGAGTGAATGAATAGTTATGCCAAACAATCAAGTTTCAAAAAAAATAAAAACCAACAGAAAGCTGGTACAAAAGTGAATTCAAATTCAATCAGGCTTATCGTGGAAAAATGGGACGCAGGTAAAGCCAAATAATCTAGACACCATCCATCAAAATTCACAACCCAAAGTCCAACCGTTAAAGAGAAAATAAGAGGTTTAAGTACACTCGCCGCAGTTTTATGAAACAAGTTAACAAATTGCATGCCAGCAAAAATAGAGACCAAACGTTTAAAAAAAACAAAAATACAGCAAAAACAATCAAAAAGTTGACAAAAAAGGCCATTGACTGACTCTACATAGTGCGGGTCCCTTTCACTAGACACCACATAACATTTTGTACAAATATGTTGAGAAGAGTACATTCTAAATTGCTTTTTCTTTAAATACTATTTTGTGTTGCAGGTGTAATGACTACACATCATTTACAGGTCATCAGCATAGAGTTGATGACATGCATGAGGAGTCTTACACTGGTTAGCTCGGCACCACTCATTGTAGGCAGGTTCCTTTGATGGTGTAGTATCTGATAAACTTGCTCAAAAACTAGTCGGACATGCATTGCAATCATCGGGTCTGCCGGGTTCATTGCTGCTGCCACGTCTGTCATCCAGGATAGCTTTTGTGATGTATCCTTGTTGATATCACAAGCCAATTGCTGTAGAAGAGAAAGCAGCACTCCTTGGCTCAATGGAAGAGTAGCCAAAGACAACAACCCACGTAAATCAACCTGTTATAATGTGAAGTTCAGATATTGCAGAAATCTCAATCCAAGTGCTAAACAATATGATATAACATGCTAGCTATGAAGAAATGATAAAAATATCTTATAAAGTATTCACTGCATAAAAAATATACCTGAGAACATAACCATGACACAATGGTCACATCACTTCTTTGAAGAGCTCCAGTGAAGGCTTCCTCGTACTTCCGTTCGGATATCAACCTTGACAGCTCCTTTGTTGGATCCACAGGAACCTCAACCTATCGAGCAAGACAAGTATGATTGCAGTTAGAAAAGCAAACTAAATCCTCATGAAAAATAATGAAAGCTTGATACTTGCATATTAGCACGGTCAAATTCTTGTTAACTTAAAATAAAGAGCATTACCTTCTCATGGAGACCACCCAATGGCCCATTGCTTAACTGGGTGCCCAAGGGATTTACCCCACTTGCGTTTGCTCCTGCAGCTGCAAGAGCTATGAGCTTCCGTTGACCATCAACCAATTCTCCACTCAATGTTTGAGTCACTGATGATGCAGAATTGATAGCTTCCTGCAAATTGCATCAATATTTGTAGGATTTAAAAGAAAGGTCACAAAAAGTTTTTAATAATGATCAAATCATAAAATTAGGTACAAGCATACACACACCCTTAAAGCGAGCGCCAATGGAGAATGTGAAGATTCAAAATGCTGCTGAGCAGCATTAGTATGTTCAGCAATTCCTTTCTGGAAAGTAGAATCTACTTGCTCGAACATGGCTTTGCATGACTTCTCAAATGCAGGAATGACCGAAGTTTCAAAACTAGATTTTAAAGTATCCTACACAACGTTCATTTCATTAGACCAAAAACATAGACAACTAAAATAACATGTGAATATTAAGGATGTAATTATATGTACATACCTGAAGAGCTTGCTTGCCAGAAGTTTGAAACTGTGCTTGGATTTGTCGAGCAACTGTAGTTTCAAGTTTTGAGCTAACTGATTTATCTAATTGATTCACTGCCTTATCACCCACTCCTCTCTACAGAACAAGTATCAGTTAGATCATATTATGAAAATATAGTAGATTTGGGATCTTCAAAATACTAACCTGGAAAGCATCAGCAACTGCAGAAGAAATTGTTTTCTCAATGGTAGGAGTAATTGTGCGAACTACAGATGTACCAACTGCTGCAATTTCTTTCTTTAGTGGTTTTTCAAGCAAGGTTAGCAAATCCTTATTGACAAAGTTACTAATCAAACTAGTTATTTGCTGGAAACGCTCCCGCATTAACTTCTCATTTTTCACATTCTCTTCTTGAAAACGAGCCCACAGAGCATCACTGTTGGCCTTAACAGTTTTTTCCATACTTCGCCCTAGGGCTGCCTCCAGTCTCTTCCCTTCTTTAGTAATTGGCGCTGCAACAATCGTTGACATCTGCTTCTGCGTTTCTTTTTGCATGTTTAATAGCTGCATGAAATGACAAAACACCATAATTAGAAAGAAAAATACAATTTAAGAAGACTATGTAGTAGGATGATCCCATGAACACTTGTATAACTCAAGCATCAATGTGCGTTTAGCATAAATGATGATATGCAATATGCCTATTGCATTTAGCAGTCACCTGATTAAGTGTCTCCTGCATGGTTAAAATTTGAGGGGATGCAGCTTCGACACTTAAACTTCCACCTGCTTCAGTGGAATGTTCTACCAAATTAACAGCACTTTGAGATGGGAAAGGGCCAGATGGTTGAGAGCTCTTCCCCTTTTGCTTTTTGGATTTTGACAGTAGTGTAGAGGTAGATGAATCTGAACCTTTCTTAGAAACATCTCTCAAAGAGTCCTGATCTACATCACCAGCAAGACAAGGTTGGGCTACTGGCTCCGTGTTCTTGGCACCATCAACCTCGCAAGTTTCATCACCAACATATCTTTCGCTGGATATAGCACAACAATCTCGGGCCATTTCAATTCCAAGATCCGATGCCTGAGAGCAAAAGTATTTCTCTCTATTTTCTGAAACAACAGTTTGGGTCTCTCTCTGAGAGCCAAATTCACCATTTTGCGTAAATCTTGTTTCATCGACAACCTTGACCTCCAATTCAGTGTTACCAATGTCCCCATTAACTGTGACATCTTGGATATTTTTCTCACTTTCACTCTTGCCCTCAACAGCAAGAGTAACTTCAGATGATGAAGCAGCCCTTAAAATCTCAGATGGAGTTATAAGATGAGTTGGGTGCTTGAACATGACAGGGGGATTAAGAACACCAGACTGTTCTTCCTGTGAAACCTTCTCTTCATCAGTCTTGGAATCATCAACCTGTGAAGGCACATCTGATAATTTAGCAAGGACAGGGTTCATTTGCCTGTCAATTGAATATTCATTAGCTGGATGTTCTCCAGTATGATCACTGATGAACAAAGAACCTGGATCGAAATTATCTGTTGGACTTCTCAAACCCGAAAGCTTTCTTGACAACCTAGGACTCGGAGGAAGAGGTGGGGATGGAACACAAACGACATCGGCATCACTAGATGTTGTAGCCAATCCAACAGGTTTCATGTCTACATTCCTAGTGGAAAGTTCTCGCGAAGTAGCTGCCTCAGCAGGATTAGAACTTATGGGATATCTCACTGTATTTGCACTTTCTGAGATACTCACTTGTACAGTTGATTTTACTGAAGCAACATCAGTGATCTCAGCTGATTTACTTTCACTTGAGTCTAAGGCACCATACCCTACAGCACCAGTTCCATCACGTGAAGCAAAGGAATCAGACTTGTCAAATACCACATTATCCAATGGAGGAGGTAGGCACAGGGATAAGTCCAAAGCATACTGCTGAATAGCCTGTGTTTGGACACAATAAACCTGAACAATATGTTCACCATGAGGTGATATGCTGGTCCCAGTAAAACTCAAAATAGGCATAGTCACTGTGAATTCTGCTATGTAGTCCATGCGTGTAGCAAGCGGATTAGAACCATAGTCCAAGTGTATGGCATATATAGCATTCCTCTTTGCATTTGCCAGCAAGAGAAGCCCTGCTTGAGGCAAAGCTACAACTTGATTAAAGAATGCTTGTTCGATGCGAGATTCAGCTGAACACTTCAAGTCTAAGGTCTGAGTACACTTCCATGATTCAACATCACTAGGCAGCAACCAACCTTCTTCGCTTGCTGAGGCCCAAATCTTCACTTCCCGATTCAAGGGTCCCTGCAAACACGTTTTATGTCATTTACTACATACGATACACTCACTCAACTACCTAAAAAGCTTCACCAATGTGACTTGGAGGGCTTAAATTTAGGGAAAAACAACTACAGTTATATTACAGCTGAAGTAAAGAGTATCTTTTGCATACACAAGTTATAAGGATAATATGATCTGGCCTGTGAGAAGCAGTCAAGAACATAGCTGCATTAACAGGATGGCCATCATGGGGTTTTATTACCAGAAGTGGTTGTGCTTTACGATCTTCCCAAATCTTTACCTGCACCAAGACAAAAATTGAGCAAGTTTTGGTAAAAAGCATCCTTTATCTTCAATATGTAGAGTATAATAACTACCATAAGAGGAATTGTATCATCACATCATGTTACAAATAGAAACTCACTTAAGTGAAAAGTAAAAGAAAAGTTCTAAACTCTCTACAATTATGGTTTTTATAAATATCAAGAATAGCATATTCAACCTTATCAAGAGCCCAAGCTGCTTGGTAATTACAGGAAATAAAGTTTTAAGTGAAGATTTCAAACATTATATAATTGCCCACTTCCCCTACTCAAAAATGGGTATGCTTGTAACCTCCTAAAATCTGTTAGGAATCTTTCCACCAGATGAATCAAATTCATAAAATGAAAAATCTGCCAGTAGGACTTTTAAAAATACTAAGGGTAAAGAAACTACAACAGAAAACGTAAGTGACACACTTGCTACTTTATTCAATGCAATTGCAAGGAATTATAAGTTGGTTCCAAATGAAATTTATGCCACTCGAACAACCAAGATTAGACTTCAGAGTAAACGCTGAGAGAGAATTAAAGAAGCCAAAATATAAAAAAAAATTAAGTTATAAAACAACATTAATAAAGATATCTACCGTGCCATCTGTAGAAGCAGAAACCAAACGAGTAGTCATCCATTGGCATATTGACAAATCAGTCACTTCTCCTTCATGTTTACCAACAAGCTGGACCCCATCAATCAGGTTATCAACGTGGCATTTAAGAGGTTCCTCTGCTGAACAGACATCAGCCTTTGCAACCTTTGTAGTATCAATTCTCAAAATATGTTTTCCAACCCCAACTACCAACACTTCCTGTACAAGGGTCGCCACTTGTAAGTACCAATATATAAAACAGCTTCACAGATAAAAAGAAATAACAAGAGTACATAAAGGATTTGTAGAACCATAATACTTGTTAAGCATAATCATTACTTGTTTGTGAGAATGCCAACAAAGTCGTGGATGCAAAGCATCTTCCTCTCCTACTATGTGCATTGCAAGGACAATCTTTCCTGCAATTTGGGGTGTACCTTCTTCATCCGGACCTTCAGAAATCTTCCATACAAAGACCCGTCCTTCTATGCTTACACTGTGGGAAACAATGTCAAATAAGCAGAATATAAATACAGTAAAATTCTTTAAGAAAATTTAAATTGCAGAATGAGAGCTACCTTGCCAAAAGGTGAACATCCTCAGCAAAGAAATCCATATCAGTGACCCTCTGACAGAAAAAAAAACAACATACACTTAACTAAAAAGAAGCACTTGACATTTGTTTCACCCTCCAAAACAATCCTATGCAGCAGATGATACACAACGCAAGAAAACAGATAATGGAAACTGGAACAATAAAAACTGTGCTACTTGTACATTCTTGGCCAGTGATTGAATGTGAAGAAACTAATAGAAATGTACCAACTTTCTAGATGCAATTAGATGGTACTATGACCAATCATAGCCGTAAAAGTCAGTTTAAATACATGCAATATGTCCATTACATACATTTTTTGTTAAGCTAAAATGATTAGGCAGAACTAGACACATTAATATGTTAATGATTTCCTTTTTTTATCAGAGATAGGTCCTCAATTGCCTTATAGTGTAATGACATGTTCTATGTGGGTCCAAGGCCTACAAATTAGCCAATGTCTTGAGCGTGGCTGATTGAGTGTGTAGTTGTTTATTTTATCAGAGATATGTCTAAGGACTTCACTACTTGAAGTCTTTCTGAAATATTTTTAAGCGCATATTATACCAGGGGCGGCTTGAGGTGTTTAAGTGTTTGGTGACCTAAGACAAAATGTAACTTGAGACCTCTTAAACATTTTGTATTATTTTTTTATTTTATAAAATAAATTTAAATTTTAACTAAGGATTCCTTATGTCAAAGTTGAGGCAGTACTTTTTCATTTATTTATCTTAATTTTTCATTAATAAGAGGTTTGTAGTTTGTACAATATAAACATACTATAAAATATTACATAAGTATACTAAAAGACATACTTACCATTTTCAATTCAATACTCGAGTTCTTACACATAACTAGGAAACATCAGCCTTTCTTAGTAGTTTAAGTAAAGTAGTAATACAACCCAAGCACATGACAAAAGACTACATTTAAAAGCATACATCTATAATTGAACCGAGACCCTTGTGAAACTTCTATAAAGACAGAAAAATACTCTTGATTAGGTTGAAAGGCTACAGAAGGGAACCCAAAATTCCCATATACAATAGTGAAAACAAACCTGGGTATGGCCTCGAAACAAGGATCTCAATGCTGTATGTATATTAAGGACACGAATGTTCCCCTGCTTTAAGCCATAGCATATATACGATTTATTGACAGCAATTTGACGACCCAATACGAGCTGAGGATCCGAACCATACTTTGTAATTGGAGTAACTTCAAGCTGGGGCTGAACCTCACCTTGAAGTCTCACATCCACATCATACATCACATGATCACCGATCAAATGCCGTCCTTTTGGAAGCTTACTACTCGGCATTCGAATGGGAGCAGTAGGATTAATCCCCATGGGAATCGTGGGCACTACCGGTACGCTAGTGGGTCCTGAAAAATCATGAAACCCAGACGAGGATTGATTCGACAGTTCCATATTAGGCGAAGGAGCTCCCAAAAGAGCCATGATTCGAGCACCAGAATTGGGACCATTAAGGTTGTTCTGAGGAGTGGCAATGTTGTAATTAGAAGGAGGTTGAAGAGGGGGCGTAGGGTACGATAGTGACCTCTGTTGGTGTAAGTTAGAAGTAAGGTGGTCTTGAGAGAAAGGGATTTGATGGTGAGAGTGAGTAGGAGGTGGAGGGTGGAACTGATACTGATGATGAAAGGGGGTCGTTTGAGGAGGATAAGAAAGAAGAGCAGAAGGTGGAGGGTAAGAGGAAGGTGGGATTGGGAAGGGAGCAGAAGATAGATTGGGATTAGGGTTTTGGGTTGTTGATGGATTTGTAGTTTTAAAGAAGTTCTGCATGTCAAAGGGTGATTGAGGTTGCGGCTGATTTGAATTTGCAGGAGAAGCCATAAAATGAATCAGGAATAAACGTCGAAGAAATGGTGTTTTC
Source organism: Hippophae tibetana (assembly GCA_037013495.1). Lineage (NCBI taxonomy): Eukaryota > Viridiplantae > Streptophyta > Magnoliopsida > Rosales > Elaeagnaceae > Hippophae > Hippophae tibetana. The sequence continues at coordinate 6,563,508 of CM072812.1, forward strand.
TGGATTGGGGATTGGGTTTATAGAGCGAGAAAAAGATTCGCAGAGAAGAACGAAGTGAAAAGAAGAAGAAAAACAAGACTGGTAATGGCGTTTTGCTGGATGGGATTGGCGTTGTGAAAGAGCGAGTGAGATCTGAAGAGACTGAGAAAAATAGAGGTAAGTTTAGCCTTTCAAAGCATGAAATAATTAGCCATGTAAATTGCTTGCCACAAAAAAATAAACGCTAATATTATTTATCATTAAAAAATATTTTATAACATTAATATACTACTTAATCTCACTTTATATAAATTTAATTATTCTTTAAATTAAAATGAGTTCCAATCAATAATTATATATCTACACTTAAAAAATTTTGCTACTCGTGCTATATAAGATTACTCTTTATCATAAGAAATCTTAAATTTTAAACTCAATCATAAACTAATATATATGTAACATTTTCTAAAATATATTGAAAAATATCTCTAATATTTTTTACATAATCTAAAAATCAAATCTAAATTATATATTTTTTATTATAATAAAATTTGAGCATACAGCGATAATAATACTAACTTTAAAAATTATTATAGAGATATTATTTTTATTTTAATAACTACATTTAAAAAACTTTTAATAAAAATATTTATTTTTTTATACACACTTTTATAATAATAAAGTAAAATTATCAAAAAAAATAAAATATTATTTTTAAAATAAATATTAAATATATAATTTTTTTCTAAAAATATATATTTTCATGTTTAATATATACTAATTATACTCTATATTTTCATGTACTAAAGACTTGTTGCTAGCAAAATAACTCTTTTGCTATTTAAAGTTTAAATCACAAATAAAATATTTATCATTTAATTAAATAATTTAATATTTTTAAAATAAAAATAAAAATATTAAAATATGAACGACTAAATTGACTAATATTTCTGTAAAATCTCACCTTATTATTTAATTTTGTATATATCTTTATACATATAATTTTAGATTTGTTACATTAATAATATTATGATTATACTTTTATTACTCTTTTTTACCCATATTTTTGTGGTAATATTTTAGTGGTATTCTTATTTAAAAAAATATTAATTTAATACAAGTTATTATTTAATTAAAAAAAATTATGTGTATAGTAATATATGTGTAATATTTTGATGATATTTTTGTCAAATCAATTAATTAAACGATATAAAGATTGTATTTTTATATTATCAATAACTGATTATCCAAAAATGTCCTCTAAACATTGCACGTGTATTATTATGCATGTGTACAAAATTTAATTAAATATTAAATTAGTATATTTTTTAAAATAGAGGTAACACTTCAAAAATATGAATAAAAATAGTATAAAAAGTAGAATTATAATACTATTAAGGTACTAAACCCTATAATTTTTATATCTTATCATGTATTATAATTATTAAAAATTATAAAAATGATTTAATTTTTTAAATAATATTAATACGTGATAAAATCTAAGTAGTATGGGTACAAAAATAAATATAAATTTATTTATTTATAACATTCAGCATAGTATATAAGTGTGTCCTACATTTAAACAATTATGGATTTTGAGCTACCTAAATATTTTAGAAAAATTATAAAAAAAACTCATAAATTTATAATAATAAAAATATTAATCAATAATATTATACATGGTTTAATGTAATGACATTTAATATTGAATAGATCTAAACAAGAAAAAACATTCATAAAATTTATAATAACAAAAATATCACTCAATAATATCAAATAGTGTTCAATTGAACGATATTTAATATTAAACGAATCTAAATAGAAATAGTTTAATATAAAATAATATACTCAACTTTTTTTAATAATAAAAATGTATAAACTAGACATAAAATATGTTATTTTTATAGTCATAAGTTTTAATAATGTTATTTTTATTATTTTCTAAAAAATATATTTAATACAAGTTGTAATATTATCATAATTAATATGACAGTTAATTATAAATTAAAAAAATAAGTCTTATTATTTTAACTAATCATTATCTAGCATATCAATTATGATTGCGATAAAACTTATGACATAAATAAATACTATTTCTCAAATTTTTATTATAGTTATATTTTTTTTTGCAAGACATATTATTATTGAAATTATCAAGTTACAAGTAAGAATAAAGACGATAAAATAAAAAAATATGGAATAAAAAACAAGATTTATATTTTATAATACGAGGTAGTAGGGATTGTATTTCTCTAAAACTATAAACTTTATTTTAATAAATATATAAATTTATTTATATATTTTTTAATTTCAGATGATGATATGTTTAATTTATATAATAACTTGATAATTTAAGTTAATTATTATATTAAATTTAGGTGATATTTAATTAGTAGGAATGAGTTTACAAATAAAATTATTTCAAGTATTTTTATTTTTGATTGTATTATATACTAGGAATTGAATTGAAATAGTTAGTAAAAAATATGAAATTATTATTCCACCATTTTCTAAAGGAGTTGTGATTTCATTTCCATAACTATTGTGTAAAATATTATTTTAATTTTATCTTCAAATTTTAAAACTTAAAACTTAAAATCTTAAACTCTAAATCTCAATCTTTAAAACCTAAAAACTTAAACCCAAAAATTAAAATCTTAAATTCTTAAAACCCTAACCATTTTTTTGAATTTTAATTATATGATATTCGATGTTGATAGTATTAATCAACTATAGAATTTCATATCATATATTGATACATTGATGTTATTTTGTAAATAACATGAAAGAAAAAATTAAAAATATTTTTTTTCTTTTTAATTTTTTTTAAGATTATATAATTTTTTTAATAATATATTATGTTTTACGAAAAAATAACAATTAAATGATATTATTTAAATTTAACCGAATATAAAAATATTAATGTAATATATAATGTTTTTTATTTTATTTTAATTGTAAATCAATTACATTAAAATAATACATTTTTATTTTTTTATTCTTCTAAACAAAGGTGAATTTAATTTTAAATTTAAAAAATTAGATATCCTAATTATAAAACCACTAACAAACCAATTATATTATTGAATATGTAATCCATTAGGATTTCGAAATCTTTTGTCCAATAACTGATTACGACTTGTTTTGGTCGCATATTCTTGTCGCGATTTGAATAAATGAATCCACTGGTTACTTTTAAAATCGTTTATTCAATTAAAAAATTATTAAATACATTGAAGTTTAAATGAAAATAAAAGCCACAGGAGCTAGGGAAAAAATGTCTTCATATTGAATCAGGATTATGATATAAAAATGAGGGTGACTAGTTCTTATTTATATCACTCGACATTTTAACCAATCAGTTTTTAATTTAAAAAATACGACACTCTAATCAGGTAATTTTAATTAAAATATCAATTTTTTATAATAAATAATAACTAAAATATGATAATTTTAATGAGTGAACATATATATTATTTATGAAAATTGAATGGAAAAAAAACTTTTAAATATCAATATAAACTCATCAGAAATTCAGAATTCATAACCCAAACTTCAACCACGAGAATTGAAAATATTTAAACCGCAGGTTTTTGAACAAGTTACAAAATGTCATAGACACTAAGGATGAAACGAAGACTTGCTATGCATAATGATGTCCCTTTCAATAGACACCAAATGATATTTTTTGTACAAATATGTTGAGAAGAGTGCATTCCAAATATTCTTCAACACCTATTTTTGTGTTGCATGTGTAATGGTTAGTGGTTACACATCATCTACAGGTCACCAACATGGAGTTGATTACATGAATGAGAAGTCTTATACTGGTAAACTCTGCACCATTCATTGTAGGCAGGCTCCGTTGATGGTGTAATAACTGCTAAACTTACTCAAAAATTGGTTGGACATGCAGGATAGATTTCTTGATGTATCCTTGTTGATATCACATGCCAATTGCTGTAGAAAAAAATCAGCACTCCTTGGCTCAATGGCAGAGGAATCATTGACAACATCCCACGCAAATCGACCTGTCATAACGGAGATCAACAAACATACATACATTCAGTTCAGATATTTCAGAAATCTTAACCCAAGAGCAAAACAGTAAGATATAAAATGCTAGCTAAGAAACTATAAAAATGTCTTAAAAACTCCCTCCGTTCCTTCATCACATATGAATAATAGAGTGAAGTGCTAACATGATCATTTTTTTAGTTCAAATATGTTATTAAGTCATTTCGTTTATGAAAAAATGTCGTTTAAATCCATTTGTCAGTGAAAAAGATACTAAAGACAAAATAACTTCCCATCCAATTTTTCCTTAAATATAATAGAATAACATTTATGTCGTATGTATGTTTATATTTTTTGATAGATATATATACATAAAAAATTAATATTTAATTAAACATATTACTCAAATTTTTTAAGAAATTTTTTTCTTTTAAACTTTAACAAAAAATTTATAGTCTAAATCAAAAGGTAACACATTAGACGATAAATTTTTTATTTAAGTTTAATCAAAATAATTTGAACAACTTTTTAACTAAAAATTACTTCATTATATATAGTCTATCGAAAAATACAAACATGTATGTATTATTCCGTTATATTTAATGAAAAATTTACCTTGTCAAATTTCTTGAAACATTTTTCACAAATAAAACAACTTAAAAACACATATTCTAAACAAAATGATTAAACAATCCCTGGAGCCTAAACAAGGGAGGGACTTGCACAATACTTTTCCTTAAATAATATATACCTGAGAACCGAAGCATGACACAATGGTTACATCACTTCTTTGAAGGCTTCCTCGTACTTTCGTCCGGATAACAACCTTGACAGCTCCTTGGTTGGATCCATTGACACCTCTACCTATTGAACACCACAAGAATGATTGCAATTACAATAGAAACTGAAACCTCATGCAAAAAAGAGGAAACTTACTGAAACTTAAAACAAAGAGCTTACCTTCTCAAGGAGACCACCCAATGATCCATTACTTAACTGGGTGACCATGGGATTTACTCCACTTGAGTTTGCTTCTGTAGCTGCAAGAGCTATGAGCTTCTGTTGACCATCAGCCAATTCTCCACTTAATGTTTGAGTCATTGATGATGCAGAACTGATAGCTTCCTGCAAATTGTATCAATATTTGTAGAATTTAAAAGAAAGGTCAGAATTGTAACGATCAAAGCAAATCAAAAAACTATGAACAAGAATACAGACCCTTATAGCAAGCGCCAATGGAGAATGTGAAGACTGAAAATGCTGCTGAGCTGCATTTATATGTTCAGCAATCCTTTTCTGGAATGTAGAATCCACTTGCTCAAAAATGGCTATGCACGACTTCTTCATGGAAGGGATGACCGAAGTTTCAAAACTAGACTTTAGAGCATCCTACACATCATTCATTTCATCAGACCAAGGTCGTCGTAGCCAACTAAAATAACAGGTGAATGAATATTAAGGAAATAAAGTCATATGTAAACGTAAACACCTGAAGAACTTGCTTGCCTGAAGTTTGGAACAGTGATTGAATTTTCCGTTTAACTGTAGCTTCAAGTTTTCAAGTTTTGAGCTAACTGATTTATCCAATTGACTCACTGCCTCCTCTCTACAACACAAGTATCGGTTATATGAAAATTTGTAGAACAGGATATTGAAAATACCAACATGGAAGGCAATCAAGGCATCAACAATTGCAGTTGATATTGTTTCGTCAATAGTAGGAGTGATTGGGTGAACTACAGATGTTCCAACTTCTGCCATTTCTTTCCTCAGTGTTTTCTCTAGCAAGGTTGGCAAATCCTTATTCATGAAATTACAAATCATACTAGTTATTTGCAGAAAACGGTCCGCAATAACTTGTCATTTTTCACATTCTCTTCTTGAAAACGAGCCCACAAAACATCATTGTTGGCCTTAACAGCTTTCTCCATACATTGCCCGATAGCTGCCTCCAATCTCTTCCCTTCTTTAGTAACTGGCACTGCAACCATCGCTATCATCTGCTTCTGTATTTCCTTTATAATGTTTAAAAAAATAAAATAAAAAGCAAACCATGTAGTATAATGCAGCCTGCAAAACTTTTGTAACTCAACCATCAATGTGCATTTTGTACCGATGATAATGTGCGATATGCCCCCTACATGGTTATATAACAATAAAAGTTTAAATTTTTTGGGCAATTAAGAATAAATTATAATGCAATTATATTTTAGTTATATAACAATCATTTCGTGTCAAGACCCTACTTTTAATGAAAAATGATAAAAAAAATTATTATATATTTCAAAAATTCTTTTAAGAAAATAAATTCATTTGATTGGGGAGGCTCTAGACAGCCGCCTACGTGGTCTTAGCCTTGGCCCGGCCTGGCTGTATGCATATTAAGGACACGAATATTGCCCTGCTTTAAGCCATAACATATGTACGATTTATTAACAGCAATTTGACGACCCAGTATGAGCTGAGGATCCGAAGCATACTTTGTAATATCTCACATCCGCATCATACATCACATGATCACCGATCAAATACCGTCCTTTTAGAAGATTAATACTCGGCATTCCAATCGGAGCAGTGGGATTGGTACCCATAGGAATCGTGGGCACTTCCGGTACGCTAATGGGTCCGGAAAAATCATGAAACCCATACGAGGATTGATTCGACAAATCCAAATTAGGCGAAGGAGCTCCCAAAAGAGGCATGATTCGAGCACCGGAATTGGGACCATTGAGGTGGTTCCAAAAAGTGACAAAATTATAACTAGAACGAGGTTGAAGAGGAGGCGTAGGATACAATGGTGATATATGCTGGTGTAAGTTATCAGAAAGCTGGGCTTGAGATATTGGGATTTGATGGTGAGTGTGAACAAGAGGTGGAGGGTGGAACTGATACTGATGGTGAAACGGCGTCCTTTGAGGAGGATAGGAAAGAAGGCTAAGAGGAAGGTAGAATTGGTAAGGGTTTTGAGAAGTTGGTTTCGATGAATCTGTGTGTTTAAAATATTTTGAAATTTATTAAAAATAATGATTATAAAATTTATATCAATAAAAATAATATTTTGATTTCAAAAATAAAGATATATAAATTAATATTAAATTATTATAAATTTTAAGATATGATTTTTTTATTTTTTTTAAGTATCTTTTTGTGCACATCAAAAAGTTGCTGAGGAGGCTGGTTTGATTTGCAAAGAAAACTATAAAACGAATCAATAATTAACTTTGAATATATGATACTTTTTGGATTAGAGATTGGGATATACAAGGATAACAATATTTGTAGATAATAACTGCACACAAAAGAAGGTAAAAAGAAGAAAAGGATATTGTTAATGGCATCTTCTTCGATGGGATTAAGAATGGGAAAGAATCTCACATCAATCTCTTAAAACTTAGTAAAATAAAAATAATATTTTAATAATTAATTAATTAAATTTAAATTAAGATATTTAATATAAATTTTTTGAACAAATTTCTTTTAATATATTTAAATATAAATAATAATATTTTTATGATTATAAATTTAAAATTTTATATAAATATTATTCTTTTAAAGGAAAAATAGTTTTTTTAAGTAATTTTATGTTTTAAAAATATATACTTTTAATTTCTATTTTTTAAATGTGTATTATAAATTTTTTACTTATTTTTATGATATACATGTATTTATTTAAAATTAATTATTTTAATTTAATTATTATTTAAATATATAAAAGTTACTTAACACCATAAATCATAGATTTTATTTATTCTTACTTTTAAATATTTTTATTTTTTTTATAAATATATGTTAAATAGTTTAAATAATAAAAAATTAATATATAATAGAGTAAAAAATATTTTAACATTTCTTTTTTAAAAATTAAAAATATTTTAGTTACTTATAGACTGATTTGATTATTTTAGTTAATATTTGATGTTGTTGAGAATTTTTTAGGAATTCTAAGAATATGTATTTATTTCAAGTGATATAAAAAATAAGAACTAAAATAAGAGTAATAAGGTGGGAAAATTGATACTAAATAAATAAATTTAGAATTATAAATTTATATTTCTCTTAAAAGATACTCATTTTTTAATATTTCGAAAGTATTTTTAAAAAATGTTGTTGTATTGATATTCATATGTGAAATTACCTGAAATTTTTTAGTCTTCAAGAGCCAGGATTAACAGCACAATTTTAAAAATTCATTGAATGATCGAATATACATATATTCGATGATAAATAAATTTAAATTATCACATATTATTATTTAATTATTTAAATTTAATAATAAATATTTAATTTTTTATTATTTGATTTTTATAATTTTAAAAAATATTAATTAAGATTATTAGTTTCAAGAATGCTATCCACATGTCTCTATATATCTGTACTATAGAAAATATATATATAAATTACAACTAAAATAATTTTGGATGAAAATACCTTTATATTTTAAAGTATTTACGTACATTAATGTTTATATTTTATTTTAAATTTTAAAAAAATTAAATTAAGAACTTTAAATAAAAATAACTTTTATAATATTAAAAAATATATTTTTCTTAATTTTGAAAAAAATAAGTCTTTAAATTTTAAATTAATGACATATATTTTTATTTTTATTTTATTTTAAATTTTAAAGAATTAAAGTTAATAAAAATAGTCCTATAATATTAAAGGTTATAATATTCTTAATGGATAAATTATATCAAAAAATTTAATATTGCCTTTATTTTTTTAATTTAAATATATTATAAAAATTTAAAATAAATAAAATAAACATAATAATTTACGTGCAAAATATATATTTTTAATAGGTTATATATAAAATTTTAAGTCACACTTAAATTAATTTTGAAAAGAATACCTTTATATTTTAAGTAATAACATATATTATCTATATATTTATTTTAAACTATAAAAATAAATTTAAAGTAAAAACCTTAAATTAAAGAAAAAAAACTTCTATAATATCAAGTGGTGTGCTTTATGGGTATTTTTTTCATAACTTCTTAGTAAAAATTTACATATTTTAAAATTTTAATTTTCTCTTTTTAATTTTATTTCAAATATGTAATAAATACTAACAAAAATAGAAAATTAAAAAAACTAAATTAAAATTTACATATATATATTTATTATTATTATTATTGTTATGGAATAATATTAGTTATTATTACACTTTATAAATCTTTATAAATCTCAACTGTTAAGATATATTTATATAATAATTTTTGTAAAAAATTGTAATCGTTAATATAATTATAAAATATTATTTAACATTTTAGGTTAATATATTAACGGTTAGTATACTTATGTATTTCAATAAGAGAGATCGAATATAAATCTATAATCGTCTTTTACAAAATATATATATATATAAAATATGATAGTGAAAAAATATTTTAAAATATTAAATATTATATAATAATTAAAGTTAGTACTATTTTAAAATATATTTGCTTTAAATAATTATTAATATTTTAAATAAAAATAAAAAAATTAAATAAATTATACAATAATTTTGGGGTGATTTTTTTTTTTAATAATCAATTTAGTGGTTGATTGACGCAGTCACTTTTAACCACCAATACTATCACTCTCAAACTGCACCTCACAATATTTACCGATACATCATGAAATCCAAAAACTTAAACAAAATCAAAATCAAAAAACAAAATCAGATAAAATGCACCAGCACAACTATTCAATTTCTTTTATAAATATATCTCTTTAATCAGTATCTCGCTTTAAATCAATTTACTTTTAAAAATTATCCAACTTACTCTAATTTATATTATTATATTAAATTAAAAATATATATGTATATAATAAATAATATTATTAAAAATCAACTATATATTTTACACAGATTTATAAAATTTATTTTTTATTAAAAAAGTGTTATATTAAAAATAATATTTAAAAGAAATTAGTGGAAAAAAATTAATTGATTTTTAATAATGCTTATTTTTATGTAGATATTTTTTTATAATTTAAATATAATAATATAAATTAAAATAAATTTTTTAAAATAAATTTTTTTAGAGGGAGTCATAAAAAAAAGTTTACTTAATGTATTATTCATTGGGAAAAAAAAAACCTAATCTGTTTATCGTTTTGAAATAGACTCAAACTAAAAGGAAAACGAAAAAACAGAAAACACGCTTTATATAATCTAAAACCCCAATCATCATAAAAGAAAAAAAAAATCGACTCCTTTTTAAAAAAGAAAAACGTTGGTTAGTTTTTTGGTTATTTAGTTGCTTTACTTTAAAGCGAACAAACTTACAACGTTAAAGCATTACCTTCGTTCCCAAAATCTCCTCCCCCAAAAGGAGACAATAAAAAGGCACAACATTTCATCGTTCGTTTCTCACAAAATCACGCAGAGAAATTTTTTCATCAGCCCAGAAAACCCAAAATCCATATAGTCAGAAGTCAGAACTCCAAGATCTCAAAGACCCAGGCGTGAAATCGATAAAAAAAAAAGACGAAGAGAGAGGTAAAAATGTGTTGTCCAAGCAAGATGTGTTGTCTGTGTTTGTGTGTGATTCTTGTGATTATAGCAATTGGGATGTTGTTTGGATTTGGAGTGTTCAAGCATGGCTTCCATAAGCTGAAAGATACGGTTCATATATGTGATCCAAGCATTCATGGGTCTCTTTGTCAATCTCGAAGGCCCTTTTTTGATTACGGAGCTGCTGCTCCACCTTTCTAAAAGGTTTCGCTTTACGATAATCTACCTTTGTAATTCATGATTAATCTCATCTTTCTTTTTTATGATTTGTATATTTTGTATTAGTTTATGTCTCTGTGCATCTGTATCAGCCGTTTGGTTTGTTCTTGGGATATTAATTTTTTTATTTATGTCATCACAATTATATTTGTTAATGCGGTGTTTATGGATTTTAATTTTGATCTTGGTTTCTCCGTCTTTGAATTCGGTATTTTTCCCCCATTCTTCTGTTGGCTTCTGCATCATACATTCGGTCATCAAATCAATTATATAATTTTTATGGTTTATTAGATTTTTTCCCCCCACCGATAATGCTTGTTGCAAAAAGTATTACTAAATATTAAAAAAATTTAGTTATTATTATATAAATATTATTATTGTTAATTTAAAAAAAACAACAACGGAAGTTGATGATAATTATGTAAATAATATATTAATAATTATAAAGTTACGGTTATGAAATAAAAGATACGATAAAAAGTCAAAAGGAAAAATAGGATGGTAAAAAACAGATAGATAATCTAAATTCATTTATATAACAATATTTGAAGTTTGATAATTGTTTAATGTTTAATGATATCTTTATAACCATAGTAATAATTTGATGATAAAGGAAAACTATTTACTCTATTTTTTTATATGTTGCTTAAATCATTTTATCTGTGTGTGGTTATTCGAAAAAATGTACATTTTTTTATAATCATAGTTGATCTAAGATTTAACATATATAATTGTGTACAAATATTTTTAATATTAAATAAAATATTTTAAATAATTAAAATGAGTTTTTTTTATTATCACATTTACATTTTCTGTTTTACTAAACATATTTGACAAATCCCTAAAGAATATAAATTAGGCTCAATATTGTAATTAATTACAATAAAAAATATTATATTAGTATTTTAATTTTTTTAAATTTAATATATTTTTATATAAATATTAAAATATATAAAAATTCTATATATATAATAAATGATATGGTACCTTTCGATGAATATAATCAAATCTAAGTGTTAATATGATCAACTATATTTAATGAAAAACAACAACGTCAATTATAATTGTGATATATTTATAATGGATAGTAGTGTTTAAAAACAAAAAAGAATATGTTTAAACCATAAAAAAATCATTTATAATTGATTATTATTTGTGAAATTTAACAAAAAATGTTAAATATTATGACTATTAATACAATCGTCTAAGTTCATGTACTTTCTCGTTCCTAGATTTTAACTTATTATGGTACTAATATTTTGAACAATGTTATTTATTATTATTAAAATGATATTCTTTTATTAAATATAATTACGGGAAATTGATTATAATTTACAATAAAAATTTATTATATCATTTAAAATTTAAGATATATATAAAAAATGATAAAATAATTATGTTACATTTAATGAAAATGCATCTTAATTCGGGTTAAGACGTCAGAAGTTAACTACTTTAAAAGAATAATCTTATAAATATATTTTATAAAAATAATAAACTTATATTGCTACTTTCATAAAACAAAATAAAAATAATAGCACAAATAAAAATAATAAATTTATACTAACATGTCCATAAATATAAATACAAAATGTATTTTTATTAAAAATAAAGTAATCTAATTAACCAACGTCCTAAAATTTCATAATAATTTAGTGGTTTCCTTATTCAGAGATGATTTTCAATAGGTTCTTGTGTCTTCTTGGTTTTATGTGTATTAATATGTATGATATCTTAATGATGCCTTCTGTCCTTTGTCTTAATTTCTTACGTGTAAGACATTCCACACTCAACGTGTATCTCTTGTGTACTATGTTGATCACGTTTCTTTGTCCAGCACTTTACACATGATTGGCTCGTTAGTTGTATGTGATTTTACTAATTGAGTAACCCAGTAATTATATCAGCCTGACATATAACTTTTTTATTATAAAAATAACATTAAATTTATTAAATCTCATATTTACTAATAACACTTCTTCTAATATAAGTATAAATTTAATCAATTATTCACCTTATAATTTAAATTTTAAGGTAGAATTAGTCATAAATCTATCATAATATCAAAATTATTTTTTGAGTTCAGAATTAATTTTGAGTTTATAAGTTGATATTAAAGTTAAGTTTTTTGATTCTTCGTCTTTATCGATTCTTGTGACATAAATTTAGATTCTCATCAATGTCAGTTGTGATGTTAACTCTAACATTGATTAGAGATAATTCTTACACCTTATATATAACATTGTATAATCTTTCACCTTATAATTTTAAGTTTGAAGATAGAGTTAGAAACAAATCTAACAAAATTATCATTAATATTACAAAAATATTATAAATGAATTATTTTAAAAAATTAACATTTAAATAAAAATTGGAGAGTAAGGTTTATTAAAATTGCAATTTCTTTACTTCACCTGTTAGTATTTCATAAAAACAAATTAAATATAAAAAAGCATAGCATTAATTTTACTCCAAATATTGAAGAAAAAAATACCTCAAAAGGTTCAAACGAGTTGAGGTTAAGGAGGTTGGGTCTGATTGGTTTAAGGGATTTTGGAAGGATGAGAGTTTTTTTCTTTTAATAAATTTAAATTGTTTTAAAAAAATGTTTTAAATTACCCTTAAATGTATTATTATTTTGTGTTTTAGTTCGTTCACACCTTTTGTTAATAGCTAAGGGAAAATCTAATAAAATTGTATATTTATCTAATTAATTTTATTTTAATGCTATTTTTATAACGAAAAAAAGTGTTAATTTATTCTTATGAATTTGATTCATCTGCCCTGCTTTCGTAAAATAACATTAAAAACAATCAGGGCGTAAACATTTGATGCACTATAGGAAAATCGTGGCCGGGCTGTTTTATGAAAAGTGAAAGATTATATATATATATATATATATATATATATATATATATATATATATATATATATATTATCCAAAAAAAGATTTTTTTCCTTCTTCTTCCTTCGTTATATTCCTTCATGCGGATATGCCAACAATGTCATGCAGGTCCCTTTTAAAGATATATGAAAGGAGCATATATTATTTATTTATTTATTGGCATGAGGTATATATGTAGAATTACATTGTTAACTGATGTTTTAAAACATAATTTTGTTGACTAATTTTATTTATTTGTGTTCGATGTTAAAAATAATTTCAATTTTTGATCCAAAAATCATATTTTAGAAACAAGTTATATTAATCTATCCTATTCATAAGTGCACAGAAAATAATAAATAATGAGTATCAAAATCACTTCTTAAAATTGTTTTTTGTTAAATTAATTTTTACGTAATCTCAAAGAATTATTATCACAAATATTCCTAAAGTTTTATTTTTTTTCAAAATTATTCCTAAATTTTATTTAATATTAAAATTGTTTTTTAACGTTATCAATGTTATATCTCTGTTTAACATTATTAGTAAAATGTTAATCTCTCATCTATACATATATTACTCTTGTGTCACTTTTTTTCAAAAATCGTGCTCACTCATAAAATTCCTACCCAGCTTTTCCTTCCATAGTCCGTCATCCCACACGTCTAATCCGTAGCAATTAAGCACAATATGATGACCTCCGCCATCTCCCCTCTAGTCACGACACCGACGTCATAAGACACCCATTGACCATAGAAAACTCCCAAAGTCGTTGTCGCAGCACCATTCAATGATTATCCCATTGACCATCTCAAATCAATCACGATTATCGTGCCACTATCGTCATATACTCAATGCTTACAGTCGACTCATTCTGCCATCTCCCATCTGGCCACGACACTGACACCGTAAGACACCTATTGGCCATCGAAAACTCCAAAAGTCGATGTCGTAGCACCATTCAACGATTACCCATTGGTCATCTCAAACCATTTGCGTCATCGCTGCCACATACTCAGTACTCACAATGGACTCACTCACTCACCCCTTTGTAGTGCCTCCTCAATTATCGCGCTGCCACGTACCCATCGGTATAAATTTATCATCTCACTTTTCAGTTTTAATTCATTTGTTCTTATTCAAAACTATAAGTTTATTTATTAATTATTTTTAGATATGGATATACAAATTGCAATGTGTTTTACATCTAAGATCCAGAATACTGTTAGGATAATAAGCTAATTATTAACTGAATTATTATTATTATTATTTTGAGAAGTTAAACCTTAGTAAAAAAATATTAAAAAAACTATAATAAGTCAATAGTTTTTACAGTTAAAAAAGCTATATAGATAGAGGTGAAAAAAATAATTTACGATATTGACGTGATTTTTTATAATTTTTTGATATTTCTGTTAAATAATAAAGATATTTTAAACCTTAAGAGTATTATAATTTTCTTTTAAACATTACAAATATTTGAAGAAACTAAAAACTTTAAGGTATTTTTTATTTTTCCGGATCTCAAAATCATAAACTATACTCAATGATATTCTTTTCAAAAAAATGTGTTTAAAGAACATAGTCAAAGACTTAGAACACTGAAATGGCAACTTAGGCCCTTGTCCTGAGATATTGTTAATATTTAATAAGACATGGCGTATTTCAATCTGCTATAACCTGTATATTATTTAATGATTCAGTCACATCAATGCGAATGTAAAATGTTAAAAAGAAAAAAGAAAAAAAAAGGATAAATCATGTAAGTTAAGGATTTTTTTTTTTTGATAAAATAGATTTTTTTATTATTGAATTTTTAAAATTATTATGAAAACATCATTAAATTTTATTTTATTAATTTTATATTATTAAAATTTAAAATTATTATAAAAATACAATCAATTTTATTTTTATTTTTATAATATTAAATTTTATAAAATATTATAAAAATATTGTCTATGTTACTCAATTAACAGGAGATTTTACATTTATAAGATTTAATGGTATAGAAATAAAAAAAATCTATAATATTTATAAAATTTAATAATATTTTTACAAAAAATCTCAACATTTAATAATAAAAAATCTATTTAATTGTCTTCTTTTGCAGCTGCCAACTTCAATTATATCCAGCTTTCACGATCTAATTTTTGATGACTTTAATAAATTACAAACTTGCAGACTTACAAGTTGATTGGATATATTTTCATTCATTCTGAAAACTCAAAACACTATGTGTAATCTCATCTTTACTTCGTCTTTATATAAAAGTTAATTAAACTTTTTATTAATTATTATAAATCTTACTTAATTTCAAAACAAAACCCGTTTATCACATCTTATAAAAAATAGACATAAAACTCTCTACTAAATCTACACTAACAAATAAAATAATTTTTTATTAATTATCGTGCATTATATTTATTTAATAACTAGTATCGTCTGTAACAATTAATAAAAATAAACACATCCATGAAATATATATATATATATCAATCACTCAAAATAGATACTACTAAGATACAATCTCAGTATTTACATATATTATTACTCTACCTTTGTCATGCAAAAGCGTTTCTTCTTTTAGTGAAAAAAAAATGCTGAATCATATGTGATAATATGATTATGATAGGACTAAAAACAATTTTATCAAAATTTCATTAAATATTTTATAAATTTAATGGTATATATTAATTTTAACTATCATAAATAATTTATTTGATAAAAAAATTATATAAATTATGTCAATTAATATCCTAACACAAAACAGCATTAATTCATTGTATTTAGTGATAACTTAACGAGTGAAGACTACCAACACGTATTTCACTACAATAAGAGCTACTTGTAGTCTATATATAAATACTATTATAGGAATAGTGTGTTTATTAAAGGAAAATCATAATAAAAGAAAATTAATGATTCTTATTTGTGATAGTTATTTTTTAAATTATACCAATAATAAAAATATAGTTGTTTCTAAGTTATTATTCTCATTTGTTATTCCCTTCCGAAGCCTATTTTTTATTTTCTTTTCTCTTCGAAAGTTTTTTTTTTTCATTTCCAAGTTTGATAAAACTATCATTACTTAAATTTAATAATTATAAAAATAAGTTATTAATGAATTATTTTATACATTATATTACCCACATATATTATTTTATTATTTATATATAATACTTAGTTTAATTATTTATCATTTTCTTTTATTTATCCACAATATACCATACTTATATTGTATAAAAAAAATAAAATTTTGAAATAAGAATGTATATTATATTATAACAAAATATTCTTATTTTATTTATGTAAATTATAATATTTTTAATTTTTTTGATATATATATATATATATATAAAGAGTTAATATTATAATGTAAGGTAAAATTATTATTTTTATTCTTTTATTTAAATTCATATTTTGTTAAAAGTAAGGATAGTTTAGACTTTTCTTTTTCCAATGTCCAAACTCCCTCTTTATACGAAGAATAGATAATAAATAAAGTAATTATTTTAGTACTAAACATTAATATTTTTATAATTTAGTCTTAATTTTTAAATATTTTTATAAAACAATTAGATTTTCTTATTTCATTACTTAATTCACGTGATAAAATTGGAAATATCGAAATACTAATAAAATTATACTCTAAATCATCTTTACAATATAAAAAATAAGAAATAATACTTTATTACTGGTTATTTGAGATGTATTAAAAATCTTTATTTATTTTATGTATTTTAATTTGTAAACTTATATAAATATTTTTTTTTTGTAAGTGAATTTATTTATTTAGTTTTATAATTTTTATGTCTTTATATTATTATAAAAAAAATAAAAAATTTCACATTTATCTTTATTTTATTAGTTTATTTTGATTAATTATTTAATATTGAAAAATTAATTTTTAATAAATAAATAACATCTTCAATTTTAAACACATTTAAGAACAATTAGATAACATAGAAAGATGTTGTCTCTTTTGGAGAACATAAAACGTGCAAGCATACACGGTCACAAGTAATAAAATTTGATAAGTAAGTTATCGTTCCCATAGAGATTTGTTATTACAATTTGTTGAGTATTCAAATTATCTCTCTCTGATTTTATTAAAAACGATCGTTGATTTGAACAAGTTTAAGAAAAGAGTTTTTTTAACAAAATAAAAGAAAACTTGTAAATTTTCACCAAATTAATCAACTCAAATCATATTATTTTCTTTTGATTTATATTTTTATAGTACATTTAATTTTTCAACGGAAAACTTTTAATTTTATCCATACATCTCTTCCGAGCTCCGTATAAACACACCTCGCTAAATTAATTCACTATATTCTTATGAGAATTAAATTCACCAAGATTCATTACGTTCAAAGTTTTCCAATAATTGCACATACAATAAAGAAAGTTTATCTCTTTTAATCATATATGTTACCCTAAACACGAGCAATATACATAAAAATACCTCTTTCAACTTTATTTAAGTGTCACAGATCATTTGATAAAATTCGTAAATAATCAAAAACATTAAGCACAAATAGAATAAACAAATCGAACATCTTATAAATCGTTCAAAAATAATTAAAATCAAAGCTTCATAAATTTAGATAAAATTCAACCCTAGAAAAATTAAATTATTTCATAAATTAAAATTAAAATTATAGCAGTTAAGTAAAATGAGATGAAGAACAAAAGAAAATTAAATCATTTCGGATCGTAAATTTTTGGCACACGCAGAATACAACAGAAGCAAAAAATGACTTCTGCGTGTTCCACAGTCCAGCCTCGAACAATACTAAAAATCTCAAACTCTAAACTCCCAAAAAACTCCCTACTCTATCATAATATCCCATATTTATACCTAAAATAATACATTTTTTAAACACGCATAAAAAATTTGCATCGAAAATAAAACCCCAACATTTTCCTTAAATTCTGCATCCACGCGTACAAAAGAGAATATTAAATTTTTTTACGCGTGGACGACAGAAACACAGGGCGCCGTTTCTATTTTTTTTAATTCAATCTGCATGCCACGTGTCAATCTCTGATTAGTTGAGGAATTAATATAGACACGTGGCATCATTTCATTCGGTGAGAAAACCGGCTGCATGCAGAGCTCATCGCACGGGATAAGGGCGCGAGGAACGTGGGAAACAGTGGCTGGGACACGTGCGTGATCCTGTGTTTTTGCGTTCACCAAACCTTGCCACGTGTCACAATATGATTGACTGAAAGATTAAGTGGGACACGTGACAACTTTCTATTCATTGTATAACCGAGCTCATGTGAATCGGCCGCATGGAATCATGACTTGAAAACGCATCAGACACGTGAGTCCCACCCTGTATGTCAGCCTGCGCGGCATGTGGGCCCCACTCGGGCACCGAACATCGTGACTCCAGGAATAACGGGTCCACTTGCTTTTGTCGGGTTTAAAACGCACACGTTAATCCTGATCGTTTCTTGTGTGATTTGACGACTCACGTGGCGCGCACGTGGATTATGGCGCGTGAGATTCTTCTCTCCTGCATAAAAAATTCAAATTTAATTAATTACATTTTAAACTTTATTTAATTATAATTAAATCCTTTTCTAATTTAAATTAATTTTTTAATTTTTAATAATTAAAATTAATACCATTTTAATTTAAATTAAACTTTAGACTTTTATAAATTACAATTAAGAACTCTTTTATTTGAAATTATATTTGTGGACATAAATTCACAATTAAGTAAGGTTTCAATTCAAATTATTTAATTTTGTTAAAAATGTATTCCTTAACACATAAAAGGTAAATATTAATTTATTTAACTAAAATTAATAAAAAATATCAAGAATATAACAATTATAATTAATAAAATATATGAAAATAACTATATTAAATACAGTTATCAAAAGAAATCTTTGATATTTTTGAATATTTGTTAAGAAAATATAAACTAAGAGTATTTGATATTTTTCCTCCGAAAAACATATGAATGCACACAGAGGTCATACCAAAGCTTTTTTTTTTTCTTTATGTATTTTGCTGGTAGATATATAATAGGAGGGGATGATGGAAGAAACGTGACACTGTAACTATTCGTTCTTACTAGCTGCCCATCATTAATTCCTTTGCTCTATTTTTAAAGTTGATTAGGAACATATAAATGTAATCATCAGCCTACAAATTATAAATTTTTGTGCTTATAATTCGCTAAAAATAAAATTACATATTATGATAAAATAATTTGAATTATTTATGATAAAATTCTTGATTTTGGTGAATGAATACAAAAATTAAAATTATTTCAAGATTTGATATGAGATTTTAAACTTCTAGCTAGCTATAATAATAGATAACAAATTATAAAAAAGAGTATACTAATAGACTAACAAATTATAAAAAAGAGTATAAAAGAGAAAATAAAATAAAATAAAGACATATACTTGTATCAAATTGAAAGAGATGATGGTTTACAACTAAAAGCATAAAGAAATCAATGAAATAAATAAATTAATCTATGAGAAAACAAAATTGTATAAAGTAGCAAAAAAAAAAAAAAAGATAGAGCAAATTTAAAGAGTGTAAATATATAAAATGAGAGTTAGAATTAAAAACGTAATTTGTGTTTCTAGGTTTTTTTTTTCAAAATAATATACTTATATTTTCCTTAAAAAAAGAGTATTAGAAGCTGAAAAATTATAAGACACAATGATAAAACTAGGAAAAAAATGATTTTAATGCATTAAGAAGCATTTCGAAGTCTTTATATACATTTTTTTTTATAAAAACATAAATAATTACTATCATTGCTAGCATATAATACATAGTAAATGAACCAATATTATCGTTGTCATGTACTTAACACTTAAGATTTGCGGAGTTATGAAAATAATTATCTAATAATAAAAATCTAATACTAACTCTGTTAATAATAATAGATTTTTAATGAAATTAACAATATGAGTTACAATTTACATAATTATAATTTAAAAAATTATAATCATTAGTTTGTATATTAAAAATAATTAAGATTATTCTTTTAACGAAAACAATAATAGAAAGTTACAAAATATTAATTTTGTTGGAATTAATGATTTTTCATTTATCAATAAATTAAAAAAATAGATTTACAAAATGTACTATTAGAAATGATATTTTTTAAAAACTATTTGAATGATATATTAATTTGGTTGGTATATTGATTTTTTAAAATTTTATTTGAATAATATATTAATTTGAATGGTATTATTAACTTTTCATTTGTAATAAATGAAAAAAGAAGAAGTTACAAAATGTAATTAATAAATGTAGTTATTTGAATGATATATTAATTTGGTTGGTATTATTGGTTGGCCAACTCTCTCTTTTATGATATGAAATAGATTAAAAGTTGATTAAATTTAAAAATTAAGATATTAAAAATAGGTGAAGTTTTTTGATGTATTAATCTTTAAATTTAATGGAACACTCTTATTTTATTTTTAAATTTAATGAAATTTTAGTATATTATATATTATACATTAAAAATTCATTAACTTTATTAAATAAGAAAATACAGGTACATCACAATTTATATTTTCCTAATTTGCAAAGTTATTATACTTTTAAAATAGTATATGCAAAAAAGTGCACTAAATTGTAAAATTCACCAAAATTACTGTACCAATTCGACACCCAGAAGAAAGGTATTGCCTTTCGGTTCGAAGACGTCAAAAGGGTACACAACCGGCATCTACAACTCAGGTTCGAAGTGATACAGAGAAAGTGTGAAAAAGATGATAATCACAGTAATGACCCCAGATGAACAAATCCTCTCTTTGGATGTCGATTCTCATGAAACTGTAAAGAATCCAAATTGTACTACTCTATATATGTATGAATCTCTCCAAAGTACTTATGTACGATGCTAATTTTTCCTTTTCTTTTCAATTTTTTTAACTTTTTGATGATAGGTCGAAAACGTGAAAGCTCTGCTTGAGGTCGAGGTGTGAAATTCTATACTTTATCTTACAATATCTTTTTTTTCTGAGTTGGTGTGTTTGTTTCTCGGGAAAATACAGGAAAGGAGCTCTGGGTCATTCATCACTTTTCCATATGTGCAAATTGCAATTAATAGTTTTTATAAATCTGTTTCTTTCCTTACGTTCTGTTTTCTGAGTCTTAGAAAAAGATAACTTCTTTACGGTAAAGTCTTTGATAGGCTGCTTATATTATGATTAAACATATTGAGAATGATGTTAATTATTTAAATATGGTTTGTATAAGCAGACCAAGGTGCCGATACATCAACAACAGCTGTTATATCATGGGAGGGAGATGAGGAATCTTGAGAAATTGAGTGATGTAGGCGTTAAAAATGAAGATTTGATAATGATGATATCCAATGCCCCATCTAGGTATAGTATTCACTCTTAAATGCTAACAACATACAAATTCTCACCTATTTTTGCACCTACATTATTTATGTTGTGACACTTGTTAATATTATCTAGAAAAATGAATTATTTTTTCAATTTTCAAAATAATTTTGACACATGCAGCGATATGAGAGAGTTGTGCAAAATTAGGTACAATATTAGCATTTCTATTTTTTATGATAGTATCCGAAATACTAAAGATACACAAATTGACATTCTCACCATTTATGGTTTACCATGTGGCATAATAATAGTTTTTGAGAAAATTATGCATCGTGATATAGTGTGAGTATAAATGTGTGTAATTAACATTCCTTATGATAGTATTATGATATGTGGGACCTATAGAATACTAGCCTAACTGGCTAAATGGAATTACCCGTATAAGTATGTTGCTTTGTCACGTAAGGTTTCTATAGATTTTTTGAGAATGATTTTATGAGAATATTAGGTTGTAATAGTGTTGTACAAGCTGTGAATTAGTGTAGAACAAGTTAGAATTTAGTTGTTGATACCAGCTATGTTATTCCTAAATTAGTGGGAAGTTGTCTACCTTTTTAGTCCTATTTACAGTGCTGTATATACATTTGAATTAATCAGAGAAAATAAAACAAGAATTCAGTTTTTCTCTACCATCTCTCAATATTTTCTACATGGTATCAGAGCATTTCTGAAATCCATTTTTTTTCTCACCAATTCTGTCCAAGGAAGATCTTCTGAAATCCAATTGCTCAGTCGCTGTTCTCCGGCGTCAATCCTGGTGGTTCTCTGTTTCAGCTGTGCATCGTCGTTGCCATCTGGTTCATCTCTGCATTCTGTTTCAGCATCGAGATTTTGTAACCAAATCAGCCCAGATTGAAATAACATCAGTTTTATGACAATCCGAGCATCAATGGCCACAAGAAAACCTGTCATGACCGTTTACAATGGAGGTTTCACCGAAAATAATAATTTTCCCATCACCAGTCACAAATTAAATTGGCATAATTATCTTCAATGGTCCCAATCTGTCACTGTCGCTCAATCAGGTAACACCACCAACGGTTTTAGTGTGAAACAGGTTAAGAGACAATGAATTATAGATTCAGGTGTTTCAGATCACATGACGGGTGATGCGTCTTTTCTTGTAAATCTTAAAACTTCCCAAGAAGGATACACTGTTAGAATTGTTGATGGATCAATATCCAAAGTAACAGGGATTGGTTCGGCAAAAATTTCAAATTCTTTTATTCTTGATTCTGTCCTTCTTGTTCCAACCCTTGATTGTAATCTCTTATGAATTACTAAACTCACATGTGATAAAAATTATGTGGCAAAATTTGTTCATAATTTATGTGAATTTTAGGACTTGGATTCGGGGAAAACGATTGACAGTGCTAAAGAGTGCTTGGGACTCTATCTTCTCAACAGTGAAGACCTTCCAGAAATACAAGTCCTTCAAGCTGTGTCCGAGGTTCAGTATCAAAATAAAGCTTTATTAAATTTTAATTCCAATAACAATGGTGAAATCATGTTGAAACACTATCGTCTCGGTCATCCTAATTTCCTATATTTGGAAAAACTTTTCCCTTCATTATTCAAAAATAAAAATTCAAAGGATCTTAAATGTGAAGTATGTGAATTCTCAAAACATGTTAGAAATTCATATCCTACACTTTCACGTAAAAAATCACATCCTTTCTCTCTAATTCACTATGATATTTGGGAACTTTCTCAAATCAAAAACATAACAGGGACACGATGGTTCATTTTATTTGTAGATGATCATACTTGAACCACTTGGTTATTTCTTATGAAAGAAAAATCTGAAGCATGTCAGATATTTAAAAATTTTAATACCATGATTCAAACTCAATTTCAAACAAAGATCCAAGTATTGAAAACTGACAATGCTAGGGAATACTTCGCATCAATTCTCAGTGATTATCTGTCAAGTCATGGGATTGTCCATCTAAGCTCCTGTGTTGACACACCTTAACAAAATGGGGTGGCTGAAAGGAAAAATAGGCATCTTCTCGAGGTAGCTAGATCTCTCATGACCACAACTCATGTCCCTAAACATTTCTGGGGGGAAGTTGTCCTTACGACTACCTATCTTATCAATATCCCTCTCGTGTCCTAACTTTCAAAACATCCATTAGTACTCTTCTTGAGTCATACCCACACACGAGAATCGTGTCCAACAATCCTTTTAAAATATTTGGATGTTCTACTTATGTCCATATACATCATAGAGATAAACTTGATCCCAAAGCTATCAAATGCATATTCCTAGGGTATTCATCAAACCAAAAAGGTTATAAATGCTTCTCTCCTATCACAAGTCAATTTTACAATACAATGTATGTCACATTCTTTGAACAAAATCCATACTATTCCAAACCTGTTATTCAGGGGGAAAACATAGGCAATGAATACCAATTTTGGAATAGCATTACCACTCAACCTCCCATAAATTCTGTCTCAAATCATATCCCGCAAATTCCAGAAAGTGAATCAGTATCTCAAACAAATGCTCCTAATAATCCCAATGAACCCTCAACTCTTCTACCAACAGATACAAACTTCCATGTCCCAAATAATGATCTTTTTGTCTACTCTAGGAGGAGAAGAACTCAAGAGGGAACGGAGAACCAAACATATCTTGAGCCAATCCAAGAGTCCAACCCGATTACAGATCACTTCAACAATTCACAAGGTAACATCACTGAATTTCCTATTATAGAGTTACCTCTTAATGATTTGAATTTGCTAATTGCTATAAGGAAAAGTGTAAGATCTTGCACAAACCACCCCATCTACAACTTTGTTTCCTATAAAAATCTCTCACCAGGTTATAAAGCATTTATCAACAACCTTGATCAGATACAGGTTTCAAATTCTGTTCATGAAGCCTTTCAGGTACCTGAATGGAAGACAACTATTCTTGAAGAACTCAATACCTTAGAGAAAAAACAAGACTTGGGAGATCACAGAACTACCATCGGGAAAACAAGCTATTGGGAGTAAATGGATCTTTACAATTAAACACAAAGCAGACGACAGTGTAGAAAGATTCAAAGCTCGCCTTGTGGCTAAGGGATTCATTTAGACATATGGGATTGACTATCAGGAGATTTTTGCACCTGTAGCAAAACTCAACATTATTTGTGTTCTTCTCTCCTTAGCATCTAACTTGGATTGACCTCTCTACCAATTAGATATCAAGAATGCATTCCTCAATGGTGATCTCGAAGAAGAAGTCTACATGGACATTCCTACTGGAATTGAATCTCCTGTTCCAACTAATAGAGTTTGCAAACTTAAGAAATCCTTATATGGATTGAAACAGTCTCCACGTGCCTGATTCGATAGGTTCTCTATAGTTCTGAAGAGATATGAGTACAATTAATGCCAATCAGATCACACACTATTCGTCAAACATTTCTCCAATGACAAAATAATTATCCTAATTGTGTACATAGATGATATTGTTCTAACAAGTAATTCTACAATTGAGATGAATAAACTCAAGGAATTTCTTGCCAAGGAATTTGAGATCAAAGACCTGGGCAATCTCAAGTATTTCCTAGGAATGGAAGTAGCACGAACAAAAAGGGGCATATCTATATCTCAAAGGAAATATGTACTTGATCTTCTCAAGGAAACTGGAATGATCGGGTGTAAACCGGCAGAAACTCCGATGGACTCTACAGTAAAACTGAGGATCAAAGAAAATAGTACACATGTGGACAAAGGCTGTTACCAAAGATTAGTGGGAAAACTCATTTACCTATCCCACACTAGACCAGATATTGGTTTTCAGTAAGTGTTATAAGTCAATTTATGAACAGTCTTACTGAAGAACACATGGAGGTGGTCTATCGTATACTCAGGTATCTCAAGATGACACCATGAAAAGGATTATACTTCAGTAAGAATCCCACCAGAAAAATTGAAGTCTTTGCAGATGCTGACTGAGTAGGATCTATAATGGATCGCAGATCTACCACTGGATATTGTACCTTCGTATGGGGAAATCTTGTAACTTGGCGAAGTAAGAAACAATCAGTAGTCGCTCGAAGCAGTGCAGAAGCTGAATTTAGAGCTATGACCTATGAGATTTGTGAAGGAATGTGGTTAAGAAGAGTACTCAATGAACTAGACTTCACAACTCCTGAACCTATCAGCATGCATTGTGATAATCAAGTTGCAATAAGAATTGTAAAAAACCCAGTTCATCATGACCGAACCAAACATGTAGAAATTGATCGTCATTTCATTAAAGAGAAGTTAGATGGAAAAATTGTAGACCTACTATATACATCTACTCATCATCAAATTGCAGATATCCTTATCAAAGCATTACCTCGAACAAATTTTGAAGAACTGAGTTGCAAGTTGGGAATGATTAATATCTATTACCCAACTTGAGGGGGAGTGTAGATTTTCTGAGAATATTAGGTTGTGAATTAGTGTAGAACAAGCTGGAATTTAGTTGTTGATACCAACCGTGTTATTCCTAAATTAGTGGGAAGTTGTCTACCTTTTTAGTCCCATTTATAGTGCTGTATATACATTTGAATTAATCAGAGAAAATAAAACAAGAATTCAGTTTCTCTCCACCATCTCTCAATATTTTATACAGTTTCTGTTTCTGTAATGTTTGTCAAGGATTTTGTATAGAAGATGTTTACAGTCAATCACAAAGAAATGTGGGAGAAAGGATTAATTAGGATTTAGGAACTTCAGTGTTTCTTATATTTATATTATTGTTCTAGCGGATATTTGTAAGGCTCATGGCACATTAGTTTTGCTATGGAGAGTAAATAGGTTCCTTCACAAAGCGACTCATTGATCAATCGCCTATTTTCAAATCATAATTCCTGCCTCTCTTTTTTTTAATATTATATATATATCTCTAACCATCTTTGACACTAAATTTTATTTTTATGCATTGTAGATGGATGGTATTCTGCATATTTTAGTTTTTGGTAAAAAATGAAATTTGGGTTTGCCTCTTTATTTAATTGTTAAATGTTAAAATTATTTCAGTGCCTCTCCCAATGTTCTGAGCTTGAATCCAGATGGCTCTGCTGTGAACCCTGAAGCTTTCCAGCAGCATATTCAAAGCGATTCTAATTTAATGTCACGATTATTTCAGGTACAGTGGTAGTCTATGCAAAATATGTAAAGTGGCTTATGGTTTACATGCATTTATATGTTGGCATCGATATCTGG
Organism: Hippophae tibetana; assembly: GCA_037013495.1. Lineage (NCBI taxonomy): Eukaryota > Viridiplantae > Streptophyta > Magnoliopsida > Rosales > Elaeagnaceae > Hippophae > Hippophae tibetana. Next base: position 6,590,738 of record CM072812.1, read on the forward strand.
ACTTTTTATAGTGTTCTTCATGTTCTTTTAAAACGATACGACTGCTTGTTTGCTTATAACCAACCACTTTTGTTCATACAGACTGACCCTGAGTTAGCACAAGTTGTTCTTGGGAAGGATCTCAATAAACTGCAGGAACTCTTACGTGCTCGTAATAGCCAAAGAGCTGAATTACAACGCCAGCAGGAAGAGGAGCTTGTAAGTAGTTTGTCTGTTTGTTTCTTACACTCTGTTGGTTAACTGCAGCTTGATTTTTAAATTCTTGGCCTTTGTCAATTCTCTTTTTGTACCATATTAGTTTCTAAAATATTGCTTTCGTTGTTTTGGGGAAATTACCATCACATGATATTGTTATAAACGTATATCTTTTAATAGAACGGTACCTGTGAAACTTCTCAATATAATGGAATATTGTGAAGCCAATTTAAGCTAATTGTTAATATATGATGCAGGCTCTTCTTTATGCAGATCCATTTGATGTGGAAGCGCAAAGGAAGATTGAAGCTGCCATACGCCAAGTCAGTCAACTTCTTTCCTTCTTTTTCATCATCATCTTCTTCTTTTTTACTTTTTCTTGCCTATTACGTGTCAGTTAGATACTTTGAAAATTCAATGAGATGCTTTCTCATACCTGAACATTGGGCCAGGTGGCCAAGAGTTTGATGTGGTCTTCAGGACCTTCAGGTATGCTGTATTTGATTTGTGTTGAGGAAACAGAAAGAAGAAAAGAACACGGGGCTTTATGATATTCTTGCATCTTTGTGCATTGTTATTATTTTGTTTTACATATAGCATTGTATAATTGCATAAAGTATAACATATTGCAAAAAACTTGTACATAATGCAAGCTATGGGCTGCTCAGTCTCAAGCACATCATATGACTCACTCCTGGGAGAACTGGATGAACTTATTATTAGTCCAGCGATCCCTCTGTGACCAATTCTTGGGTTGGTCCTGCATTTAATAATCATGATCATTATTTAATGTACCAAACCTATGGCTTCGGATCCTGTATCTTAAATTTTGTTTTAATCTCTGTCTTATGAATAGGATCATGACATATCATTTAAAATATTACTCTCCCCTATAAAGACTTCTTAGAAACTTGAGTGGCTTTTTTAAATGACGTGCCATGATCTAGTTAATAAGACAAAGATTAAGACAGGTTTTTAAGACAAAAGATTCCGAGCCCCAGACCTATATGGCTTTGCTTTATCACCAATTACTTGATCAGTACAACCTCATAGTTCATCTTGCTAACCAATAAACTATTGTATTTATTTCCTTGTTGAGAAATTTCTCTACTAATTTTCCCCGAAAGTGTGCTAGATATATAATATGAGAATTGTCCTTGAGTGATTTTTAAAATTTTCAAATATATTACAGAAAGGAATTGATGAAAACTGGGCCGCTGCGGTAGAACATAACCCAGAATCTTTTGCAAGAGTGGTATGTATGATTTACGCTCTAAAATTTGCAACAGATTCATCTGTTATTTTATTCGTGGAAATTAAATCTTTTTACGAAATTCTTTAGGTTATGCTTTATGTTGACATGGAGGTCAATGGTGTTCCTTTGAAGGTAACTATAAATCTAGAGTAAAACATTCTTTAAATCATCTGATATCCTCGAGATTGTCTGAGTTCTTTTGCATGCAAGAGAAATTCTTGTCAAGATTTAATGTTGAAGTCTTTTTGAATTCTGTAATTCAACTCAATTTGGATGTTGATGTTTGATGTTTTCCCTACTCCACTTCAGGCTTTTGTTGATAGTGGAGCCCAGTCCACAATCATATCAAAAAGCTGTGCAGAGCGTTGTGGGTATGTTCTGTGTTATATGTGGTTGACTGTGTGGTTTCTAGTGCTAGTGATTATTGCAATCCTCACTACAAATATTGTTCAGAAATATAAAAAAGTTGTACAGAAAGGGCTTGAGTTTTTTTTTCTTATTTTTTTCGGTGGGGGGAGACCCGGCAATACATCTTAACGAGATCATCTTTTATGCAATGACATGTATGCATAATGCACAGTTGAATTATAAATTTAGATACTTCAACTTCTTGGGCACGGCCACATTAGACATGCATTTTTTTTCCCTCATGTATGACTAGTGGCAGCTCATATATGCCGAATGTAGTGTGTAATTGTGCATATGAGTTTAGGAAAAATGATATTGGCTTGTATCATTTGGCGGTTCATAAAATTTAATTGATATTGTTGTTGTTTTACCAGTTTATTCACTAAACTATTTTCCCTCTTACCAATATTAATGTTGGTTTTGCTGAACCAAGGGATGATTTTCTTAACCAAAATATTTAGTGGCTCCTCCTTCTTAGCATAATTTTCTTGTGTTGTAAGATTGTTATTTGGGAAGGACTATTATTCTTATGTTGGTCATGTTTTTACGCAGATTGTTGAGGCTTTTAGACCAACGTTTCAAAGGAATTGCCCATGGTGTTGGGCAATCAGAGATATTGGGTCGGATTCATGTAGCTCCAATCAAAGTAATATACCAAACTTGATTCTATAAAAGTTGAGAATTCAGCTAGGATATGATAGTTTTAAATTAATTTTATTATCAGCCTAACATTTTTATTTATTACGAATCTTGCTGTAGATTGGTAATAACTTCTATCCTTGTTCATTTATGGTATTGGATTCTCCCAACATGGAATTCCTTTTTGGGCTAGATATGCTCCTTAAGCACCAGGTAGCATTTTTTTTTCCAGTGGCAGAGGGCGCTAACCATTTCTGTATTACATAAGTTCTCTAATCATGTATGTATCTTTAGTGCGTTATAGATTTAAAAGAAAATGTCTTAAGGGTTGGTGGAGGAGAAGAATATGTTCCATTTTTGCAAGGTTGGTAACTTAATCTCTGCATGTAACTTAATCTCTGTATTTCATACTTTCACATGCATTAAATTCTTTCTTTACAACTGCAGTATCTAGAACTCCATTGTGGTTTATCTTAATCAACGAATGACATTAAAAGTATGCCCTAATTATTACTCGCAGAAAAAGATATACCATCTCATTATCTGGATGAACAAAGATATGCGAAGCAAGCATCCAGCTCTGGCGGAACAGTGAGTATTCCCTTATTTTTGTCATTTTCCAGATGTGGTCACTCCCTGTTTAATGTTAGATTGTCGGATACAAATAGTTTAAGAAAATAATTTAGTGGCTAATGTTCCAAGGACATTCAAATTTGACCCACACCCTACCAAAAACAAAAGCAAATCCCCTGTTTCTCTTTTTGGATTTTTTTTACAATTTTGCTTACCTACCAAAAACAAAGAAAAGCACTTTTACTATCTGTGTATTTGTTAACAATTTAGTTAGAGTTGGGCATTGAGCATGTTTTTTTAGTTATGTGCTTTGTTACTCTTCAGGCACCATCAAGAACAACTGATAAAAGCAAAAAAGATCCAGCAGCAAGCCAATCTTCTGGTTAGTTTCTTTTTGTTGTTTCATTTGCTGGGGATGCCTCTTCTGCTGCTTCTAATTTGGACTAAAAATATTGTTATTTTGCCTTGAAATATAATATTCACATACAGTTTCAATACATATATTTCATGGAATGTAGAGTCAATCTCGTTTCATAATATATGTAATACACACACATATATGATCTCTACTTGTTGTCATTATGTGTAATTAAATTTTTCGAGGTCACTTTTTTGATCAATGTATTCTTATTTTTTTGGTTTTTCTTTTGTTTGGCAGGAAATGTTCAAGATGATTTGACTCAGGTAAATTTAATTTTTTTGGGACTGATTTTATGATAAAATTTAAACTTTGGTATACTGTAGTATTCTTGGTTTTAATTGCCGTCAATTTTATACTCATGTAATGCACTTGCTATAGGGACCCGATATTGAAGCCAAAGTTGGAAGGCTTATTGAGCTTGGTTTTGGAAGGGAAGCAGTCGTTCAAGCTCTGAAGTTATTTGATGGCAATGAAGATCAAGCAGCTGGCTTTCTCTTTGGAGGCTAAACTTAAAGATGAGTTTATAAAATTTATTTCTTCTTCGAGGAATAATGTTTGATCCCAAGTTAATTCAATTAAAAAAAAAAACTCATGCTGTACTTGAAAATTCATATTGAAGAGCCATTCCATTTAACATTTGGAAATGAAATTCTGCTATTTGTACCACCCTTCACATAAAAATAGAGAGATGTATTGCACTATGTATCATTTGATAAACCAATAAATCCACTATTTTTGGTTTCAATCTAATTTGAAATGGAAGATGCTGGGATTGATCCAATTTGTAAAGAGAAACTAGAAAGAAGTCAGAGAATTGTGTGAGAATGTGTGGTTCTCTCATGAGACCCATGTATATATAGAGTATTACATGTACACATGTTGATTAAATAGGTTATACACATCACAACGTCTCATAGGGATATAAAAGTAAAAGAAAATGCATTTGTAGCTCGAGGTCGAACACTCTAGCTCGGGCTTGAGGTTGACTTTACAACACCTAAGCTCGCATGCGTAGGTGGGTCCCTTCTATGAGTGTAGTTATGGATACGTGCATAGGTAGATCCTTTTTGAAAACTCGACTGTTAGTTGGATTAGATTTAAGATCGAACTATATGTCTAAACATAAGAATTTCAGAGATATTTAGTATTGTACTGGAAAATTCAAGGAAATATAAACATTGTTATGGTGTGGATTTAGACATTTCTTTTGCATTTTCTGAAAGAGAAACAATAAAGAAATAAACCTGCTCTAGAAAGAATGAATTTAGCGAATCAGCAGCCATTTGGCATGGTATTCTTTTTCGATATAATAAAATTGAGAATCAAATCCTCAACTTTCTATATAATCAATTTTCATTCCTTATTCTTGTAGCTAAAATACTTGTTACATATATATCTTAATTGACAAAGAGGACGACATAATAGACCTATCAATTGTACATCTTTCTGCATTAAAAATTGCAGGCTTTTAGCCCATAAATGAATTTGGAAATTAACCATGAATCTCATTTCTTCTGGTACTAGTACTAGCTCTTCACTGCAATTGGACTTCTCACAATATGCTTGCCATCTGACCATTTCAACTCTCCAAATGCATATTCTATAGGCCTACCAACAATCTTTGCCCTCAAAATAACCTTGAACTTTTTCTCTTCACCTATTTTATTGAATTGTAATGATTTAGGTTTGACAGAAACCGAGACTCCAGCAGGTGCCTTTACACTTGCTTTGTATGTCCTTGGACTACCAACGTTCTTAAGTCTTCTAGCAACGACAACCGGTTTTTCACGGAGATTAGGAACTGAAATCGAAGGGTAGTTCAAGTCGTAAATGCTAGATGATTTAGGGCAAGTGTAATGCTTGTTTGAGAAAATTCTCAGAACAGATTCATTGTAGTGGCGAGCACATAAGAAGTTCAAGTAATCATCATCATTTAAATCATATACAAGTCCTGGTTCCATTGCATGGTTTGGTTGAACATGTCCAGAACCATATGCAAATGGTGTTGCTTTGAGCTTTGTTGAGTCCAACATTGGCTTCAAGTTGTTGTCTCTTGTTTTTGCTGTAAATTAAATTGTTGATCAAAAATAAATTCAAAAACTTTCGTTTGAAAGCGAGAAGAATGATTCACCTGTAGTCATTATAGCAGATTTGATAGCAGCTGGGCTCCAATCTGGATGAAGTGTTTTAAGAAGACCAACAATACCAGAAATATGAGGGCATGACATTGAAGTTCCAGATTCTGTGATAAAAGGAACTCTAAGTTTAATAGACACTCCACTAATAGGACCAGTTGCTTCAGTGAAAGCTGCAATTATATTGACTCCTGGTGCCGTTATATCAGGCTAAAATGCAACCAACAATCAAAAATAAAAATAAAATTAATAATTGATGTAGAACAAATCCAAAAAAATAAATACTTATTTTGCATAAAAATGATCAAAACAAATGATAGTATGAAAAAACAATATGAATGAGATTAACCGAACCTTAAGGATGGCTTGCTCGACGAGACTAGGTCCCCTAGACGAAAATGCAGCCATAAATGGAGCTGGTTTAGTTCCAACTTGTGTTTTAACTTGAGTTATGGAAGCCATAGGATTCCTATAACATTTTCATGTAGAACTTAAACGAGAGTTAAAGAAAGTAAGTATTAACTTAAAATATAGAAGATAAGGTTATTCTTAAGTACTTGGTGGAGTTGATATAAGAGAAGACATAGTTGTTGCCATCACTATAACTGATATGTGAAGCAGGTAGAATATGAGAATCAGCTATAATTTCGTTGCCACTGTCTTCATCATTAACCAAAATCATACCAACAGCACCAGCATTTGCAACATTTAGACCCTTTTCAGTTCTACCATTGTCACCTCTAATACATACCACAATTTTTCCTTGCACCTTCTTTGGATCGAGAGTTTGAGCCTTACAAAGTATGCTAGAAGAGTAAACAAAAATTAAGGATTATTATTATATTATGAAAATTAAGAAAAAATTGTGATAATATGTGAAAACTTACGCTTCTGAAGGAGATACTTTAGAATTTTTAGCTTCAGCTGCACTGATCAAAGGGAAAAACTTTCCCGAGGGCAAGGATTTGGAAGAAAGACTTGCACCCTGATATTTATACAAACAACATATAAGCACCCAAAACTACCATTATAGCTATAATTTAATTGTTACTTGGGGAGAAGTAGATTTTGGGTTTGTTTGCTTGCACATCAAGTATCATGAGATGTACATGTTTGAAAATGGTAATATATTTCCATTTGGTTCATAAGCAAAAATAAACAGGTTAAGAGATAAGCTAACAATCTAAGCCTTAATAATAACTAATACATTACTTCAATAAAACTGGTGAGTTAGTAATTAGTAAATAAACATATAATAATAAGATTTAAAGCTTAAAATAACACGTATTTATTGTACATAATTGGATTAGTTTTAAAATATCATGGTAGTTTATATATAGTGTGTACATATGTACATTTATGTACACTCAACTCTGTAATTTAAGATTCATGAGAAGCAATTTGTTTTACCTTGAGTTTTTTTTTGTTGGCAAGGGAAACAAAATTGGTAAATTGACGATCAATTGTGCTAGCACCAACGGTGAACATCCAAGGTGCGGCATTTGATACAGAGCCTGGAGTAGGACCTCGATTGCCAGCAGAAGTGACCACAGTAATTCCGTTCTTAACAGCATGAAAAGCTCCAATTGAAATTCCATCTTTGAAAAATTCCAAGGGTTCACCACCAAGTGATACAGAAATCACGTCAACACCATCACTTATTGCAGCTTCAAAGCCAGCTATTATGTCTGCATCAAAGCACTCATTACCATCAACCGGCGGCCAACATACTTTGTAGGCCGCCACGCGCGCCTTTGGCGATCCACCTTTGGCAGTGCCATTTCCATAACCAAAAACAGAAGCTCCTGGGACAAAGTTTCCACCAGCAGTTGATAGGGTATGAGTTCCATGTCCCTCATAATCTCTTGGAGTGAAAAGGGTAGTGTTATTTGTTGATGAAAAACTGGCATTGTGAGATTTCAAAAATGATAAATAGCCCTTGTTGAAGTACTTTGCTCCTATCAGTTTCCTGAATAAGGTACAATTTGAGAAGGGGATTGGAGTTAAACCTTGCATTAGCTCAGTGGCAATAGCCATAAAATGGGAAAGTATTTATGTTGTTTGAGCTTAGAATCAGATAATAGACCCTGTTTGGAATTGTTTTTCTTCTGGATTGTAATTGCTTTCAAATGCATGGAAGAACTTTTAAAAAAAGTGCTTTTGATAAGTATTGTATTTTTTGCTTTTAAGAAAAGTAACTATTTTTGAAAGAATTTTAAATGCATGTTTTATCATAAAATAATTATTAAACTGACATTAATATAATAATTTTATGTAAGACATTTCAACACTTCTCTTAAAATTACTCTCGATTAAGTCATTTTTATTATTGACCATAATTAATTAAGTGATTTACCGACAAGCTTTAAATTAGACTTAACTAGCAACTCAATTACTAAAAGGGAAAGTTTTAAGACTATTTCTTCTTTGACTCAAAGCTTTCCTATTTTACGTTAACATTTTTATAGAATGACAAAAAAATTAAAAAAAGACTTTGAAGATACGATGAATATGAAACCACAAGCGTTTATAACTTACTAACCCTTAAAACGTGGGCTGTAACTAAAACATAAATTAATTTAAAGTATTATAATTAATCATAAGAGTATAAAATTAATTTAAATAACATATAAGAATTTAATTTAAAAATGCATAGAGTTTAATGTATAATCATTGAATTTTTTGTTATCTTTGATTTATGAGATTTTACTTATCTCGAATTTGTGATAATATTAACTTCAAAAATAAAAAATACATGAAGCAAAAAATTCAAAATCAAAATAAAAGTGGTGATTTAAGAATAATGTGAAGTAAAAATATATACAATGATTAATTTCATACTAAGATATATAGACTCACATTAACAATGAAATTTAATAATTTTTATTAAATTAAAATTTATTAATTAAATGAAATTTTATTTATCGTTCATAACACTTAAATTTCATATTTATCAAAAAGACTATATATTTGAATGCATAACTACAAAATATATTTCAAACTAAAACAAAAGGAGAGAATTCTTTTGATATCATTTCACTTCTCTATAATATATGCATTAAAATATCAACTCATTACATTCAAATTTGGAAAAAGAAAATGTGAAAAATATTAAAATCCTCTTGAATGCATTATAACCTATTAAAATAAGTAAAAAAAGAGTATCTATTTTAATCATTTTTTATGAATTGCAAATTTTTTAGAGTATGTTAATTTAGGGCAAATTTAGGATCATTCTAATTATTTATTTTAATTTTGTAATAATATATAATTATTATAATGTTCATTATTTTTTTTATTTTCTTTATAATTGTTAATTTTATTAGCTCTTTAAGATAAAATCAAATATTTTATGAGTCTTTTAGTTTTTCGTTTTAATTCTTCTACTAAAAAATAATTATTAATACTCAATTATTTTTACACTAAATACAATTTAGAAAATAAATTAAAATTTAACACATATTTAAGAGAATTTTGATTTTCTATTTAATAGACAATTGTTATAATGATTATGAATCTTTTGAGATTTTTTTTTAAATTCTCAATAAGAGAAAATTTATAAATTTTAAATTTATTCACGTAAAATCAATTATTTTAGAAATATTTTGATTTTCTCTTTTAATTCCCTCACTAAAATATAATTAATACAATAATCAATTATTATTTTTATAATAAACATAATTTAAAAAGTAATTAGCTAAAATTAAATTATAATTGAATAATGTTACATGGGAAAATATAATAACTCTTACATTAGATCTTTTTAAAGTATATGCATTTACTAAATATTTAGTAAAAAAATAAATTTTTCATTTTAATTATGTAATAATAGATAATTATTATAATTTTTATGAGTCTTTTCATTTTCTTTTTAATTGATAATTTTATTAACTCTTTCACATATAATCAAATAGTTCATAAAAAATGAAATATTTTGGGAGTATTTTGGTTTTTCCTTTTATTCTTTTAGTAAAAAAATAATTATTAATACATATAATCAATTAATTTTACAATAAATATAATTTAAAAAATTAATTAAATTTTAACACATATTTATAAATTATAAGACTTTTAATTATTTTCTTTTAATTACGTAATAATAAATAATTATTATAATTATAATGAATTTTTTTAATTTTTTTAAAAATTTCTACTAAGAAAATTTCTAAATTTATACATATATAATTAATTATTTTATAATATTTTATTATAAAAAACTTATTTTATTAGTTTTTTTATTTTCTTTTCAATTCACTTAATAAAAGATAATTAATACATGTAGTCAATTATATTTTACACTAAATATAATTTAAAAATAAATTAACTAAAATTAAAACTTTAGACCTTTTTTAAAGTGTATTAATTTATGTGAATTTGAATTTTTCTTTTAATTTTGTAATAATAAACAATTATTATAGTGTTCATGATATTTTCTTTTTTATTTTTAATTATCAATTTAATTAATTCTTTCATACATAATGAAATATCCCATAAAAAATAAATATTTTATAAGTTTTTTTGATTTTTGATTTTATTCTTCCAATAAAAGATAATTATTAATACATAAAATTATTTATTTTTATACTAAATATAATTTAAAAATAAATTAAAAATTATCTAAGATTTTTGGTTTTTTATATTAATTGCATAATAATAATGATTATTTTGATTTTTCTTTTTAAATTTTCATTAAGTAAGAATTTATAAATTTATTTATATAGAATCAATTAAAATTAATACGAGTTTTTGATTTTTTTTATCTATTAAAAAATAATTAATACATATAATTAATTGTTTTTTACACTAAATATAATTTAAAAATAAATTAACTAAAATTAAATTATATAAAGAGATATATTAATATTTATAATAGATTTTATCAAGAAAAATATAACATATAACTTATAAAATTATACTGATTATTTTAATACAAAATTACAAACTCGTTACTTTATAAAATTATAAGGTTTAGTATGATATCAATGTAGCCGCACACAGACTTAATTATTCAAGAAAAACATTGCATGTGCTTAAATTACAAGTCAAAAAAGTCAAATAGTTGCGAAACCGATATTAAACTAGTGAAACATGTTACATGTAGATGCATCAAAAGGTGCCAGTTCATGCAAAACTCCATTATTTAGTTGTGTTGACAAATGCACATAAGTGCTTTATGATGAAACACTTCTAAAGCAGATATTTTAAGAATTTTGTCAAAAAGAAAAACAAGAACTGGAAAAGAGAAGGCATGCACCTGTTGCAATAGACTCCATTCTTGGTGTCATGCTGACAATGTCCGCGCCACTTTGAAGGGACATGACCCATCCCTTCATCGCTAAAGCTTTTTGATTCTGGCCAAACACCTTCCACCATTCCAATAACAAATACTTTAATAACCTCATCATTGTCAACTTTCAACAATTTTTACCTTGTTTTATACAGTAATTATGGATTTATTATTTTATATGAATGTATTTATTTATATATAAATTATCAAAACATAGAGTATTTATCTAACATTTTTTCGTCAACTTGTTCAAATAGTATGTGCAAGAACAGACGACCTTTGTTTACGTTTTGTTTATTAGTACTTTTAACCTAAAAACATATATTTACTTTGTAAAATGAAAATATTGGATTTGTAATTAGAGGTAACACGCCAAAAATACTTACAACAATTTTATCTAACAAGTTAATATTCTTATATTTTTAAAAAATAGAAATAATTATTATGGTATTAGAATTCCAACCGTTATATATTATTGATAAGATTAATCGGTTAAAATCATTAATATTATAAATTAATACAAATTTTTCTTGCAAAATCATACGAAATGACAAGCAGGATAAATTTGTAATAGATATATAGTGGATTAAAAAAATATCATTTGAACTTATTTAATAATACTAAAAAGTATTAGCACAAAAAGTTGGAAAAAAAACATAAAATGTGGACAAATTAATCATAGTACAAATCCCAGATACGATATTATGTTGAAAGAATTTTCATGAGAAGAAAGGTGATTTTTCTTATATAGAAAATTCAACGTAGAAAGTTAATTATAATATTTTCAAAACTTGACCAAATTCTAAGATCACCAGTATCAAGGTTTCCAATGATGGCGTCTTCACCAAACCTCGCCTTCTCCCATATAGAACCTGAAGAAATTACTTCGTTTTCTTCTAAACCCATAAAATGCCATGAACGTGTTGTGTGTAATTTTCTTCCTTGATTTAAGAAAACCGACACTACATTTGGATTCCCTGTAAATATATGTAATAGCCATTGGTCATTATATTAAACAGAGGAAACAGAGAAAAAGGAAATAGTAAATTTAAAGCAATATTATTTAATCATTTTCATAATAAATACATAGTTAAATTTCTTACTTGAAAGATGTGAGGCTTCTTCTTCATCTAGCATTGCTGCAAAACCGTTGATATATTTTCTATACGAGTAAAACATTGCTTCTTTGGCCTTCTTATGGCTGACCAAGAAAACCAAAAACGAAAAACAAAAAACAAAAACAGTGAATAATTACATTTCTATATAAAGAAAAAAAAAACTGTATATTATATAGAACTAGGATCGAAAACGTGCATACCTTCCCAAGCAAGATCCAAGCAAATTATAATGCGAATTTGTCACACTATCGAGATCAACGGAAGTTGGGTTTACGCCATCGTATGAATTTCCTCCTAAGTAGACAATATAAGACTGCATTACAAGATAACATGAAGTTAGTAATGTCTAAAAGTGTAAAGCTTGTTCTGGATACTAATAATCATTGTATACCCAGATGAAGATTAGAACTGAAAATCACAGAAAGTTGAACAAAGTGTAAAGAAAAGATGAAATAATTATGATTAGACGAAAAGAAAAAAAGGTGGAATTATGCTTGCCTTTTTAGAGGCATCAGTTGGTACTTGAAACAAAGAGAAAATGAGAACTGATATAAGAAAAGGAAAGACATATGAGTTTCCCATTGAATTGTGTTGCAGATTTTCGGATATAGAGATTCTTTTTTGCTCTGTTTTTTATAGGCTATAATTCTTAGGTTATGTATGGCTGTTTTTGGAAGCAAAATCGCTTCTTATTTTCGAAAACGGTAAGTTATGATCTTCTCTGTTTTGAAAGTAACCTCTTATCTTTATATAGCAATTGACGTAATAATAAAATACTCAATTTCATTTCATTAGTACGACAATTATGTTCGCATATTCATTATTTCTTATATACTTACGTGAAAACAAAAACAATAATAAAAAATAGTATCGCTTCATCTCATATAATACTTTATATCATCCGATCTTTATAAATAAAATACAAAAAAAATTGAGATATGATAACTTAAATAGCAATACGTGATTAAATAAAATAATTCATCTTCTTTTAATATTGAGTTATTTACTACAATATAAGTGGAAACCTCATCTCAAATCATAATAAATAAATAAATAAAAATTCTATGAAATGATTTTAAAAAATTATATAAAATAATACTCGTAAATTTTTTAATTAATAAGAATTTATTATTAAATGATTCTAACTGATTGAATAATGTGTGTAAAAAATATTGTCGTTTAGATTTTTTTAGTAAAAACATATAAATCAAATAAAGAATGTTAATTTTGTAACTGTAAATTTTAAATATTAATTTTTTGATAATTTTTTATACAAAAAAAATTGAATGTAAATTATTAACTCAATATGCTTATACCATCATGATTTAACAAGTTGGGTGTGATTAACTTAATGCTAAATTTTTATTATTTTTAATTCACTTGTTTAAATGAACAGTTTCTTCTAATAGTACGAGCAGTTAGGGTTCAAATTGTTTCATAAGTGGATTATATAAATTTAATAGTTTTAGTATATGAGTCTCATTGGTTTCATAAAATTAACATTAAAATTATATTTTAACTATTTTGTTAAAAATTTAGTTAGATTTAATTATGTGTTGAGTATTTTTAATTATTTACAATTATTCTAATAACATCAATAAAATTATTATTTTAAAAATATTCTAATAAATTTGATAGCATGGTTACCAAATGAGACTCAATTTCTAAGTTAAAAGTCAATATAAAATTATAGTATCCATATAAAACTTTATTAATTAATTTTAAGAAAATAATGAAATCTACGTGATCTATTAAAAAACTACAAAACTTTTATGTTAAACTTATATAAACTACAAAACCCATTTAGCCTAAAAAAATAAATCAACAGGTTCAGTTTACAATTTAAAAATAATTTTGAAAATTAGAGATCACTGTAACGATGCCTTGATGTGGTTTCCAAAACTCCCCCTTATTAAATTATTTCAGCCTTTATTGGAGATGTTCTGTTTTGCTGGACGTTTCGACTACTAAAACTTTTCAGCCACATAATCCAGTGTCTTAGCCACAACAAAACGCTATGTATCCATATTCCATAGTAATAAATGATAGCAAAGTAACAGATAAAGAAAAAAGATTGATACAAAACATTACAGTGTAGAGTATTTTCTTATTTAATAGTTTCTCTCTCATGTATTATAATAAATAAAAAAATACACAATTATTTTTGTAACAAATATATATATTAGTAAATAATTCAATTAATTTATTTAAATTAAGAAATTTAATTCCATCTATTCAGATATGATTTTATCAATAAATTTTACAATCAGATTATATTTGTATTGATAGATTTTATAATTTATTGTATTCGATACAGATCAAATTATTATTAAATTATAAATAAATACATATTTTATTTTATTTAAAAATTATGCATACTATAATTATTTTAGATTATTATTTTAATTTAAAATATAAATATAAATATTTAATAATTGTATAGACATAAGTATTCTTCTTTTGATTTTTTTAATTGTGATTATAAATAATAATATTTATTACAAAAAAATTCATTTAAAATTTAAATTTATGTACGTTGTGTTTTATATATGATAATAATTCATAAATAAAATTTAATATAAATCAGACATTATTTGATAAAAAAAATCAAATCTGTTTGAATTCAAATTAGTTCAGACTGATTATATCATTAGATCGTATTCGAATTAAAAATCTTTAAATTTATGTAGATCAGATCAGATTCAAAATAACCAAAAATAAAATAATTTTGATCTAATATATACATACTATTACAAATGTGATATGATGAATAACTTCACTTTATTATCCAATTTATTATAATCTTATATCTAAATTATTAAATTTATATAAGAGTGGAGAGAGAGAATTGATTTTTAAATACAAAGAGATATAAAAATTTCGCAAATTATATATATATATAACTGTAAATATATAACTGGAAAGGGACCTAAAGAAAATAAAAAGAAAATTAAACCAGACTAGGTAGTAAGTGCACATCTTGTGATCTCTTTGTATTTACTCTTTCATTTTTCAAATAAAATGACAAGTTGAGGGCATGATAGGAGGTATTTGATATTTACTCTTTGGAGATAAACATCAAAATGGAGCGTTTGTAATCGAAATCAATCACGAAGAAATAATGGAAGTTCTTTTGTGTCCTCATTTACAAATTAGTATAAAAATCTATAATAACTACTACAAATTACCATAATTAATTTCATTAGTATCGATCCCACGTATATTAATAATCTATGAATTTCATATGAATCCTAACATTACATGATCCCATATAAATGGAGTGACTTGTGGTTGCATAGTCATTTAGTAAACTAGTGCTAAAAAGAGAACCTTCATTCGTCATGCAAATATAAGTTACAAACAGCAATAAAATATGGTGAAGAAAATTAGGAATTCTATAGCTTACAAGATTGAAACACGGATCACATAAATAATGTTCTTTTCATAAAATTAATAATAAATTTTATTTTGACAATTAATTGAAAAATTAAATCATATTATGTTATTTGTGAATGTATTTATGGAATTAAATTTTATTGAGTTTATTAAAATTACTATTAATTTATATAAAATTAGATACGGAAGGTAAATGAGCATGAATAACCCTTGTAAATTTAATCACATTATTATGATAGAATTTGTCTCGATTTTTTAATTAACAGTTAAAATAAAAACTTTATTATTAATTTTATAAAAATAACAAAACTTATACAATCTAACAAAAAATGAAAAAATTATCCTAAAGGTTACTAAAAATATATTATTGGAACACTTTAATCATATAATTTTTGCATTAAACACATAGGTAATTAAAAAATTTAAATTATGATACTTTAATTACATGATTTCATAGTTATGTAATTAAAGTATCAATTTTCTTAATATTTATATGATTAAAGTGTCCATTTTTTATTGTAAAAAATGAAAACTTTAATCATAATTATAAGATTATATAATTTAATTTTTTTAATTATCTATATATTTTATATAACAAATATTTTGCCGAGATATCTTAATGATATAAAATAAGGGAATTCAAAACTTATCACACAAAAAAAAAAAATTATAAAACTTACGCACTCTAAATATTTAACTGCAAAAACCCTAACAGTCTTTACCCTTAAAATATACTATAATGTAAATTGCTATACTTTATGGGCTGCAAGTCCAAATTAAAATTCCTATTTGGGTATTCTCAAACCCAGGTGATGTATTGGGCTACAAACGAAGCCCTGACATATCTTAATCCTACCATTTAATCACCCAACTAAACTTGCATAATAAATAATAATAATAATAATAATAATAATAATAATAATAATAATAATAATAATAATAATAATAATAATAATAACAATAAAATATCCTGGTAATATTCCCTCATATTCTTTTCTCCTACCCATCTTCCTCTTTTTTATTTTCTTTACCTCTATATGTGTTTAATAATAGGAATTTTAGGAAGTTCTCTTTGGTAAGCACAAGGCAATTCAAACTCCAGTTTCTCTGTAATCTCGTATTGAGAATTTGTAGTTCAACTCCCTTTTGAAATATGTCTAATGAATCGCAAAAATTTAAAAAAAAAAAAGGAAAAATAGAAAAAAAGAAAGACTCTGGTAAGTTGTCTTAAGGTAACTTCATTTTCTACTTCCACCTATAAAATATTTCTACGTGTATATTTCTTTTTGTTTAATCCTGTTTATATGTGTTTTATTTTGTAAAAAGAAAATAATATATTTAAAAATTATAATTATAAGATTCCTTAGTTCTAATTTATACTTTTTTTAAATTATAAAACAAATCTAAAAAAACATTTTACATTTAATTGAATTTAAATTAAAATACGATACTTTTGAGTAATTCAATATATTTTAATTGAATATGTTCATATTATTAGAGTATTAATTTTTTTTGTTGATTATAAATTTTAATAATGTTGTTTTTTTTGTATGGTTGTATTTATTTTTTGCAAGAACTTTTACCTTTGTTTCTTAAACAAAGACAATTCCTTTACTGCTTTCTCTATTTATGTGTTCTTATTCTTTCTATACTTTGTCAGTTGCTTGCTCTCTTATAGTTCAAGTTTTATCTGTCAAATGAATGTTTTTATTCCTATCTTTTTAATTTATGGAGATATGCAACTTGTGTTTGGTTTTGTTTCTTAATCGGACCAGTAATTTTTTTTTCTCTATTTTATTATTATTACTTATTGTTTTTTTTTTTGCTTGGATTATATAATTTTCGTGGGATTAATTCAGGGTTGTCACATTTTTAAGTGCTAGTCAAATTTTAGCATCAATTCTTAACTTGAAGGACGACTCACTAGTCACGTTGTAATTTGACATCATGTTAATAAGTTCTCCACAATAACTTTAACATTTACATTTACAACTTCACATTTGATACAATAATAACATTATATTATTATATGTACATCAACTTCATAACTTTTTTTTTTCTTTTTTGTCAAAAAAAGGATGGAGATAACTATCTCAATTTTATGAAAATATCAGTTGAGGTACACCGTTCCAAACAAGGGAGGCAGATTCCTAAGCTCGAACTATCAACCTCCCGTTTGAAAAATGGTCAATGACCAACAATGAATTCAATTGATTTTAGTAAGTAAGCTACCTCAGGCCAGTAACTTCATAACATTGATCTTGATAAACCTATATAGTTTTTTAACAAGTATTAAATATTGAACATTTCAAGTTTTGCTTTCAAGAAAATTTGTTTCTATAACAATGATGAAAGATCTGTCATACAAGCCAATCAATTCTTATATACACATCAAGGCCTAAACAAATCCCATCGGAACAGAAGAATCATTTCATAACAAACCCTGTAAATTAAATCCCTCAAGAGTCCATCTTTGTAAACTTGCTCTTGAGCACATAACAAACTATAGTTATGCTTTCTTCCTTTTACAGGTGAGCTTCAGAAACCTTTCCAGGCATTGAGAACTTCATGGAAGATTTCTGCCATCAATTCCCTATCTGCACATTGCAAGAATGCATTCAAATCATCTTGGAGATCAAATATCTTACCAAACTTCACCAGATACCCCATACATCTGGTCTTCAATATTGGTAATTCATACAGAGATGCATATTGAAGCCTGTCAAGCACATTCTTTGCATTAATATCTTCTAGTAGACTGTCATGACATGCTTCTTTCAAATCAGACATGTCATATTTTTCAGCTGCTTGAAGAAGGGCTAGCCTGTTGTGAAGAAATTCTTCATGTTGGAAATTTCCATAAATGAAATTAAGCAATGCCTGACATGCTTCTATAGACATGTCACACATATTGATTGTTGACAATTCTTTCTCTTTGAGGTCATGTGCAAACATGCTCTGGAATACAGGTGATCTAGCTGCGAGTACAGAACGGTGTGCTCCAATGCTTCCATCAGAAGCACTGATTATAATGTCCGTGTAGATGCCTTCTGTCAACATCCGACTGAGCGATGTAAGAGCTGTTGCATTTGATCGTTTTTCTACGAATCCATCTGCCCAGATGGAGCAAGGTTCTCCACCCTGTGTGTTACATGTCAAATGTTATTGTTAAATTAGGTATGTTCAAATACTGCATTCTTTCTCTATATTTTCTGCTTGCCCTCAGCACAAGTCTTCCCATTATATTAGTTGCTTGAAAATGTTGGTATACACTCAGTTACATGGACTCTTTGCATCTTTGTGTACTCGTGTCGAACAGAACAGATAAGACATGAACATGCGTGTAGTTACTCGATAATTCAAATGGGTGGAAATTTTCAAAAAATTAAGGGAAATTGTCATGTCCAACACCCATATGTACATCCAAAAATTTATGACACCTGTGATCTAAATGATTCATGTAACATATACTATAGATTAGCAAAATGATGAGAATTTAGATAGCAACCATAGATTCTTACGTCAGGAGATTCAGTCTTCAGATCAAGGAACTCAACCTCAACGATGAACTTTCCAGTTAATGGAACCTCAATTGCCCAAACAAAATCGTTATTACTCTTGAGCTGTTTGTCTGTGATTGCTTCATAACATAAGGAAGATTTAATCAGCTTATGCTGATGTGTAAAGAAGAATTCATAATAACTAAAAAAAAAACAGAAAAAAGAATGGGTTAAACAATCAAATCCTAAAACATGAAAAAAAATAAAAATCCATCACTTCACTAAAAATGTATACATAAGTTCAATTTTACTCCATAAAAAATTAAGAGTAATGAAAATAGTATTTTCATTGACTATTAAAAATTTGCCGACAATTGTTACACATTTGCACATAGTTTTGCACTTACATCACTTTTAATGTAGTATAATTATCTAGAAAAATAAATAACTTAACATTTTCTAATATCATTATGTATCTTGTCACTATCTATATAAATAATGTGATGACAAAAATGTGCAAATTTTTATATTTTTATTATTTCTTAATTTATTAAATGAAAACATATATCCTTTCACTTTCATTAAAGACATATGTGACAAGTATCTAATTTAAATTATGTATACATTTTTATAAAATAAGATGAAAAAAGTAACCTAAGCATCATCCACCCCGTTCCAAAAACATACATTCTCTCTGTAACACAGAAAATTCTAAAGTTCTAATGTCAGTTTTTATCGAACCCATCATGTATTGTAATAAAAAACGTAACTTGCAATTGGGCTTTCAAGAAGGTAAACAAAATGTTGAGAGAAGGAGGAGGGTTTTGATCTTGAATTTGAATACCTGGATGAGTCAAAGCCTTGCGATCACCAACAGAAGTAACCACTCGAATGGTAAAAGATGCAATTGGTGAATTATCCTTGGTCAAATTCGACTCATCTGGGTATAATTTAACGAACAATACCCTGTTCTTCTCCACAGATAACTTCCTTCAATTCAATCATCAAAAAACAAAAATATTGGGTTAAAAGTTCACTCAATTCCCAGAACAAAACATCATAAAAGAAACGTAGGAGCAAATTCTTTTCCCCTTTTCTTCCCTTCAGTTTTCTCAGCTTCCAAACAGAGCTAACGTTGAATCCAATCATCAAACACAGTGCTCAAAAAATTAATGGATTGCATGCAAATTTACACAAAATATCATCTCCAAAACAATAATTAATTTTATAGTTAAAACTTCTAACCAATTCCACTTGCCGATCTTGAAGGGATCGGATTTGCGGTAGGTGCAAGAAGCCAAGTTTTCGATCCTCCATTGAACGAGGCGAGAGGTAGTGTTTACTTTATAAGCAGAATCACTCATCCTATTAGCAAAGAAAGCCAAAGCCAGAGTGATTTCATGGATACAATCGAGAATACCCTCCAAGAAAAACTCTCCAGGCTTTCCCAGGTTGGCAATTTTCACCACAGTCCTCACTCTTCATAAGAATATACAGTATATGGACTACACAACATGTAAATCCTCTTCTTCTTTTTTATCCTGACTCTCTGCTTAAATTCGTTGTAAAGAAAGATTTAATGTTTTTAGTCTTAATGTTTCCTGCTATTTTCAATGGGTTAATAGATATTTTCAAAGGTTAACGGCACGCAAGTCAAGGGTGTTGCTTTACGACATTGGTTGTGAAGGCTCTCTCGAGGATAAATTATGCAATCATATATAATAAATGATAATGTATTATTTTAAATTATAAAATTAATATATTATTTTTATAAAAATACAAATAATCAGATAATAATATTCATATAAAATAGTTTATTTAAATGTAATTATATCAATGTATAATTAAATTATAGATAAAATATAATATTATGAATAATTAATTATAAAAATAAATAATTTGATAAATGGTAAGTATACTTCAATTATGAATAACTTCCTTTCGGCAGAGAGTGTGAATAATGCGCATTGATAGGATGTGAGTCGGACTTGGTAGTTTTATTTAATATGGATTAAATTTAAAAATATAATAAAAATAATAGTTTTAAAATTTATAAATATAAAAATATTATTTTATATATTTTAATTATTTAAAAAGATATTAATATATTATTTTATTTTAAAATATATCAAATTTGATATTATTTAAATTAAATTATAATTATTTAGATTCGATAAATAATGAAGTTTATTTAATTAATTCTCTTTTGATATTATTTAAATATTATTTTTATTATTGTAAATTTAAATTGTTATTTTTGTAAATTTTTATAATTTTTTTATATTAAATAATAAATTAAATATAAGATTATAATTATATAAATAATAAATATGTTCAAAATTAACTTATCACATCATATAATTATTGCCCAATTTTAAAATACAAAGTAAACAATAAGAATCAAACGCATTGATCTTGAAACATGATCGTGACCTAAGTCGTGCTCTTCGTGCTTTTCACAGTGAGTTGATTGATGAATTATTTTCTGAAATATATGAACTAAATTATATTTATATTAAATTTTAATAAAAACTATATTTTATCGTTTTAAAAAAATTACTTATTTATAGGTAACCGATTTAAATATTTTTTTAATCTGTAGCAAAAATATTTTTAATGTTTAGTTTGTTTCAAAAATACGTTTAATTCTATTAATATTTATATTTATATATTTTTTGTTATTTTTATTAATAAACATAATTTTTTAATATTACTAAAAAAATATTTAAATTAAACATCGGGGTATTTTTAAAATAAATTAAACAACATTAAGTTGGTGTAAATCTCACTTTTACGTATTAAATTTTATTTGTCTTTATTTATTTATTAAAATTATATGTATTTTTTTCCTAAGGATTATACATAATCGCTTAAAAGAAAAGAATATGAGGATGACATTTTAAAGCAACCATAAAACAGCAAATTAAACCTGCTCTAATATACTCCTTATATATCAAATTTTAATTTGTCAATATTATTAGAATGGGACCTACAAAATTTTGTTGAACCCATGAAACAATGCATACGCCAATCGGTTGGTGAGGTTTGGACTTTGGATCACGTTTCTTCCAAATTGGGATGAATTTTTTTTTTTTTTTGAAAAATCTTAATATCACTTATTTTAGCTCTTATTTTGTATTTATATTTTTATATTATAATTAATTTAAAAATTAAAAAAAATTATTTATTTTGTTGAATCATATGTTATTAAAAAAGCGAGATGAGTATAAAAATACATATAAATTTACATGTTATTAGTATTATTTAATAAATATTATAAAAAAAAAAGATTATTTAAAAAATTTATTTCTTAAAATGTTAAAATACATAATATTGTTATATATTACAAGTAGACTAAAGTTATAATTATTGTGAGCTTTTTTATTATATACTGTGATGATTGTATTTATTAATAATCTCGTGGTATTATATATATTTGAAATTTATTATAAATTTGATATATATTTGCTTCTTTTTTCTTCTTCTACTTCTAAACAATATATTTGCTTTTCCTAAAATATAATACATGGCTTCTTCCTCTTATGTCAGCCGCTAGCCTCGTGACAGCTCACTTGATTTGTGTCATAAATTGGAAATCATTGTTGTTTTAATTCTATAACACTCTTTAATAAGAGATTTTTTTTAATTAGAACTTTATAGTAAAACAGAAAATAAAAGTTTAAGTTTTAGTCGGTATATTTAAGAATATCTTTAATTTTGATTTAATGATGTATTTAAATTGATAATATTTTTTATATCTAAATTGTATCTTTTGATTTTCAATAAAATTATATACAAAATTTTATAGTACTCTTCTCACAAAAAATCAAAGTTTATTGCCTCTACCATGCTATGATTCCAAAAGATGAGTATCATGTGATAACATGTTAGTTAAACTTAAGACAAACGTTTAAACTTTATAAGTGTAGTATTACTCAAGATTTTGAATGATGATATCGTTGATGTGATTATGTTTGTATGTTAAACTATATCATGAAGGAAGTAATTTTGGTATAAAATTAAAGTGAAGTTAGAAATTTTAAAATTTATAATAATAAATTAATATATATAACTTTAAACGATATTTAATTAGTAAAGTTAAATATTAACGGATCTAAATTATCGTAATTTAATTTAAATTATATTTCATATAAAATTATAGGTTAAATTTTTTCGATAACATATACATGACAGAGATATTATCTTTTATAATTATAAATTTTAAAATTCATATTTTTATTAATTGTTAGGCCTTCTTGAACCGTGAACAAAAAAATAAAGTAAGCAAGCTTGAATAAGAAAAGGAGTTATTCTTAAATTGAGTGTGTCAATGTTTGAAGCAAAGCATCTATACTAGTTAATATTTTTTAATTATTTGAAATCTAGATATATATATATGCCTTTTAATTAAGATTATTGAGTTTCGTTTTTTATAAAATAATCCCTTCAGATCCACTTGGTTCGTTCTTTTGTTTGAATGATATATGATACGTCTGGGATTCAGCAATCTTGACTCAATAGTTAACTCTTGTTATATTACATTAATTTTAATTTTTCTTTTGATAAACGAAAATAAGTTTGAAAGGGAAGGAAGAAACAAAGACAGGTGAGGATAGTAAAATTGATTTTGTATGTGTTAATTGGATAATTTAATATTTTAATTATAATAAAAGGTATTTAAGTTACTTTTATTTGGAAAAATAAAAAAATTTAGTTAGTTTTAAATAATATAATATTATTTTATTAGTAATTTTTTTTATATAATCCGATAAAATAAATTTAATTACTATAATCTTTGTTTTCAAGGTATGTAACTCTTATTTTTAATATTATAAAGTATAAAATATACCTTTTCGATCCAAATATGATAGTTATAAAAAAGAGATATAAAAAGTTTATAAAAAATATATAATTTTTTTATAAAATATAAAATTTATAAAAATAATTTATCAAAAACAACACATTGTTTAAATTTAGTTTTAATTTATTAAAATAAAATGACAATTTTAACATATTAGATTTATTTTATTATTACGTAAGAATTTTTTATTAATAAAATAATACTTTTTTATTTTAAAAGTGATTAAAGTCTTCAATTTAAAAGGAAAAAAGAAAAACGAGTTAAGTGTTATTTATAAAAATAAAATAATTAAAATATCATAATAATAATAAAAAATATTCTTAAAATACTTAATTCAAAAAGAAATTTTGTTTAAGAAATCTTCCTAATTAAATTTAATGTGCAGTTGAAACTTTGAGGTTTAGTGCTCTCATTATATAAATTTGCCTATATCTTGTTAAATTATTTTAAAATTTAAACAATAATATTAATATATGTGATAATATGATGATAAATATAATATAAAAATAAATATAAAATTTATATATTTTTAATATTCCACGCAAATGCGATTAGGAAAATGAAACTTCCATAAAATGGCCACGTACCGTTGTGGGTCATTTATCATTCATCATCTGCTTTGTCTCGCATATTCTTGGAGCTGCTGGTTATTAAATGATTTGTTAAATCAATAAATTATATTGATGCAAATGAGTAAAGGAAACTAAATTTATATACATATTTATATTTATTTTACATTAATTATGATCTATATTATGTTGTAATATAATTTTAAAATGGTGAAAATTTTAATTTATTTTATATATGACATCTATAATTAACAGAGTACAAATTATTATATTTAACATTTCTTTTAATTGAACTTCATCACGTACGAAGACGTCTATACATTGGTTTATTATCAATTATATAGCTTTTGTTAATCATTCTCTTATTCATTAAAAAGTTGAGAACATAATTAAAAAAATTTGTAAAATGTAGCTTTTGTTAATCATTCTCTTATTCATTAAAAACTTGAAAACATAATTAAAAAAAATTGTAATATGTTTAAATTGTTGGGTGATTTTTTCTTTTTATTTGACACTATAAATTATTTAGTTAGATTAAGAAGAATGATTTCATACATTTATTTTTTAATAACTTTTTTGTTTTATTTTAAAAAAATAACAATACAATCACAAGGACTAAACTACAACAATCTAATAAAACGATTAAACTATTTTAAGTAACATAATTAAAAATCTAAATACATTTATCTATTATCATAAACAATGAGATTTATGAACTTAGGTACGTTTCTGACAAGGAAAAAATATATAAGTAAATAGAGTAACTAACAAAAACGAAAAAAAAAAAATATTATAATAAGTATGGATAATATTATAATACATCATACTTCAAAAGAATATATATCAAACTAACTAAATTTTAAAATATAATATTATTCACTATATTTTATATATGGATTATAAAATTATAATATTTTTAATTTAATTTTATATCAACGAATTAACTAAAACTAACTAAATTTATTTTAAATAATTTAAATTTAATTCAATCTATATTTTATTTAAATTTAATCTAATTAATCAAATTAAGTTACAAATTACCACACTATTCGTAACCCTATGATTATGTGAGCATGGGTCAGCCGGTCAGATAATCGAAAAGGTACCGTTTCAGTGCTAACGCCAGAGAGCAAACCAAACAAAACGCCAAGTCGTTTTCTTTTTCTTCATTCATTTTTTCCTCTTATTCTTCCTTCCCTATCACTGATCGTCTCTCGCCTCTCGGAAAGATTCTGTTTTTGAAAGGTTCTTAGAAGCCATGTCTTCGCCTTTACGATTATTCACATACCAAATTCCTCGCTCTCTTTTTCCACCCAAAATTCGTTCCATCTCAGCCTCTCCAAAAACCCCATTTAAAAATCCCTCTTTTATTAAATTCATCTCATTCCAATCCATCCCAACAAACCAATCATCAGTATCCGCTTCCGCATCAGCATCAACCTCTATGCACTTGCAACCCATTGGAGAACTCCCTCCTAGGCTCCAAGAAATCGTGAAACTTTTCCAGTCCGTACAGGAACCTAAGGCCAAGTACCAGCAGCTATTATTCTATGGAAAAAATCTCAAGCCTCTCGATGCCCAATTCAAAACCAAGCAAAATAAGGTTGAAGGTTGTGTCTCTCAGGTCTGGGTCAGAGCCTATTTAGATTCGGGAAGAAACGTAGTCTACGAAGCAGATTCTGATTCGGCATTCACGAAGGGACTCGCGGCTCTTCTCGTTGAGGGCCTTTCGGGTCGGCCGGTAGAGGAAGTTTTGCGAGTATCTCCCGATTTTGCTATACATCTTGGGCTTCAGCAGAGTCTCACGCCTTCGAGGAATAATGGGTTCTTGAACATGTTGAAGTTGATGCAAAAGAAAGCCCTTGAGTTGCTTGTGGAAGCTGAAAACGGCTCGAGTGCTGTTGAAACTTCGAATCTTGGATTGGAAGCTGAAGTTGGGGTTGTAGAGCAAATGAATTTCAGATCCGACACTGTTGGTGTTGGTGAATTTTCCAATGGGGGATTGAGTACTAAAGAGGCTCAGTCAGCAACAATGTCAACTAGTGAAAGTGAATCAAAATCGGGTGCTTTAGGGAGCAGAGGGAAGCGAATTACGGAGAGGTTGGAAAAAGAGCTTAGCCCTATTGAATTGCAGGTGGAAGATATATCGTATCAGCATGCTGGGCATGGCGGAGTTAGAGGGAGCAATGGAGAAACACATTTCAATGTGAAAGTCGTGTCAAAAGAGTTTGAAGGGAAGAGCTTGGTTAAGAGGCATAGACTCATATACAATTTGTTGCAAGAAGAGTTGCAAAACGGACTACATGCTTTATCTATAGTGGCGAAGACAACAGATGAAATTGAGAGAGCATGATGAAGTGGTAGTCTTTTAAAGAGGAGGTTCAATTTTTTGTTCCATTTACTGCTGAATAGTTTTTTGTCATATTACTCTTGATATTTAACTTCTTTACAAATTTGATTTTTTAAGTTATGAAGTATCACATTGTAATAGGGTATATTTTTGCTGGTATAACGTTAATACATAAAAAGAACTGTGATATTATTGTAATCATGCTTAATAAATAAGACTGGGTTTGGTTTGGATTCAAATCTGGAGTGAGGTATGCTATATTTTGATTGTTCTAGCCTTTTAGGGGATCCAACTTAACATTTTACAACTGTAGCTCCTAAAGGGACTAAAAGCAACTACAAGTTGCATGTGACTAGTTAGAGAAAATATAACACAAAAGTAAAAACGAATACCACAGGATCCTGTGCAGTACTTAATACTTGACTCCTTGAGAAATGGTAGCAGCACTCGCATTTTCCCCCAATTTTGCGAACTCCATTCATTGCATGCTATGTTGTGCTTATATATGGCATGAGTGCAAAACTGTGTGCAGCTAGCATTCCTATGGCTACTTTTACATTCTCCTGTTGCTTCTTGTTCTCTAGTTACTAGCCATCGTAATGTACATTGCTTGTTAGCTAGGATGCATATTCAAGTTACTCAGATTTAGTTGGGAAAACTCTAGTTTAATCTTGCTTTCTTGGAGGTTTCTGAAGCCACTAGTACAGATTGATAGATCGATTACACATTTTATTGATAATGCCTCTGTTTAATTCCAATTTTTGGTCGTTTCCTCTCTCTCTCTCTCTCTTTCTCTTACGTAATAAATGTTTAGTTTAGCTTATTCTAGTTCAACTATTTCAGACTGTTGTCTTTATTTGTTTACTTGTTTATAGTTTTGCAACCAGTTGCAGCATTCTGACTTTGGCCTACAGGGACTTATTTCAAATTGTTCCTTTATATGTATTAGTAAATTCCCATCCTATTTGTGTCTTTTTCTGAACCAAAAAAAAAACACACACACACAAAAACAAACAAAAAAAATCACAATCAATGTAGTTCATCTAGTAGTGTGATAGTAAAATTCACCCTTCAATTTTTTCAAGTTTAAGTCATAAGTTCGAATCATGTCAAAATACTGTTTAGTATATAACCAAGTGACCCCTTTTCATACAACATAACTTTTCTTTTCATATTTAATACCAAGTGACCTCTTTTCATACATCATGTTGATTAACAAATCAAAATGGTAATGGACTTTAGAACACAAAATAATGAATTGAGTATGACTCTATTTATAGGTTAATAAATAGAAAAGGTAAGATAACTGGAAGTCCCCTTGCTTCTGGTTGATTCTACATCGATATCTGACTAGCCTTTTCCAGAAGTTATATTGCTTTGTAACTTTTCTTTTTTTGCCTACATGAGTTGAGCCCTAATACCTCTGTAGGAAAAAATTATATGAGCCTGCACATAGGCTAGCTACCAAATCGCCTGAAAAATAGCAGATTCAAAAGTTGGTGTGGGTTAAGAATGATGTTGTGTTCATATTAAAGGATAAATTAGATAACTTTCTATGAATAGAAATTCCTTTAGATTTTAACCTAAAAGAAATTGACAAAAACCAGGTTTAGTATGTTCATCTTTTTGTTCTGCAGCTACGGCCAACTAGAACACCTGTTGGTGGACCTGTCATCTGCAACCGGCATCTACTATGGAGCCAATAAGAAATATGAATCATACCCAAACTAGCTCTGACTTTAAAAGTTCCTCTTATATTGTAGTTGACCCTGTTGCTCTGCACCTGAGTTCGAAGTTCCACAGCATGATTTTCTGGCAAATAGACCAAACTTGATATCATTTGAATTGGTTCTAATCTTGTTTCTCCTGGTCTTTGTGTGAAAGGCTGAAGAGCTTGAGTTGAAATGAGTCTATCAGAAAAGTAGAGCTCTATATCCAAATACTCAAATCTTACATCAAGTTTCCGATTTGGGTTGGAGAAATTTGCTAGGAAACTGAAGTCACCGTTGAAAAATTCCGGTGAGTCGAAATAGATAGCACTGAGGCTTGCATTTGGGGCATCAAATAATGGAATTATGGGTCTAATGACAAGGAAAATTATCAGAGTGGCAATTCCAAAGAAGATTAGAACAATGCTAAATATCATGCAGAAAATTGCAGTGCACCATATAATTGGGTTGGTTTTTCTTGGCTGAGGTGATCTGAGTGTTGGACCTATTGGTTGATTTATTGATTTTCTAATGCAAGTATTTGGTGTCTGAGATGTTGGAGTTTCATGATTTGAAGAAGCTTGCTTCGATATGATAATTTTGTTGTGTGATATTGAAGTGGCTGGCTTTTTAGGTGTTGGAGTTTGTGGTGCAGTTTGAAATTGAGGTAGAGGTGGGAGAGGAGGCATCTTTAACAAATGTTGAGTCACAAAAACCACAAAGAGCTAACGAAGGAGGAAGATAAAGATGTTGGGTGCTTTATATAAATTAAGAGGTAGATTATACAAAAAGAAAAAGAAAGCTTTCTCTTGATTGAGGGAGTGATGGGACCAATATGTTTTGTTTTTGATTATTTTGATTAGGTTAATGTACGGGTGTTTCTGATTTGCTTTGGTGTTTATTCCATGTTTGTTAGTTTTTTTCCCCTCAAAATTTTCATATTTTTAATATTATAAAAAATTAAACTATTTTTAGTCAATATTTTTTTTATTAATTTATAAATGATAAAAAAACCTTAATATATTTACAAATACAAATAAATTAATAATTAATTTTAGTTTAAAATAATAATTTTCGTTGAATCAGATTGTATTTATATCATGAATTGCAGCCTGAAGATATACTTTTCCTTATTCGAATTTTCTCTCTTTAATACATTGATCGATTCTAGGGTACATTTAAACCATACTCTGAATGAATATACTAACTAGTCTTTGGTATGTGTTGTTTATTGATTTTTTTTTTTAAATGAAAAGATATTGCAATAATAATTTAATATAAAGTATATAAGTTACAACAATAGTAGTAAAGTAAAAAACTATAAAAATATACACATCTGTTTATTGAAGATTGCTCCGGCCTTGTTGGGTTTCATTTATCTACTTACTTAAGTTCTTGTGTTTTTTTTTTCTACTCCTTTTTTTTCTGATAATTAGATTTTAAAAAATAAATATTTACATATTCAGCCACACACTTGTTATTTGACAGGGTTCCATCTTGTGCTCTTTAAATGTTATAATAGTGTTGTATAATATTAGTGAAAAAGTTCATTTAATATAACAAGAAGAGATAATTTGTGAGATTTTAACACTGAAGTGATGTTAAGTAATATAATTAGGACAAAAAGCATTTTCCTTTAAATGCTCACAGATAATAATTGTCATTCCAAAGTAATTGGTAAAAATATATTTGTTTTCTTAGTTAAAGAAATGCATTTCCGTTATATGACATATCTTAAGTAAAATTTAAAATATATTTAAATTTCATGAATTAAATTTTATGAAAATATCAAAAATTATTGTTATTAACGAAAATTTTGAATAATTTAAAAAAAACTATAGAAACTTCATAAAAATCATAAAATTTTGTTTATAAAATTTTATAAAACATCAAAACAATCAATTATTTATATTTTTAAACTAGTTTTTTATTTAATACATATATTTATAAAAGTTATGATATTCAATTTGATAAATAAGTCAATTAGTTAATAAAAATATGGTAGAAAGATAAGTTAAAGTCTTAAATAATTATTTTGATTATAATTACAATATATTACTATAAATGAAAAAAACTATATATTACATAATAGAATTTGAATTAGGAAGAAAATCTATATGTAAAATTAGTAAAATATTGTAGAAAGATTAGTTAATGGTTTCGCTATTAGTTCCGGTAATTCAACAGTTTCCTTATGACATGAATGACATTATTCTCTTGTAGGACTTCAACATATGGTTTTCCTTTAGTGGGGTTTTTTTTTTTTTTTTTTTTGGTAGAGAGTCTCCTCAAAGAGAACGACACCTTAAAGATAAGAGCATTTGGGCATATGACAAGAAGTTCTCTTAGCTATAGGATTCTATATGAAAGTTTATTACACAGTATTAAAGATATTTAAGTGTTAAATTATATGATATCGTATAATATAAAAATAGTATAATTACCTAAAAAATTTATACAATCATGTAATATGAGTATAAATAGTAATTTAATCTCTTCAAATTTTTAATTATAAAATTATATATTTTGATTTTTTTATTAATATCAAATTAAATTTTGATTTAAATAAATTTTATAATAAAAATACTTCAAATATAAATTATTTTATTTAAATACTATATAAATTAATTATAATATAATTTAATCCTATGTTTTCATCGTTAATGCTTGCTAGACGCTTTCCAATAGTACCTGTGGTTTCATCTGGTGCCAAAATTCCGTTTCCAGGTGTGGCAAATGGCAATGTACCTTGCTGTCTTGATTAGTTCATTTAAAAGAAAAAATAATGATAATAATAATTACATGCGGTTTGGTTAAAAGTATATATAAAATGAATAAAACAGTTGAGTGTGCATTTATTATATAGTTTGTATTTTTCTTCTACTTTTAATACTTTTTATTTTATTTTATTGCTTAATACTCGATGGTTGTGCCTTGTGGTGTTGAGTATTGTTATTTTAACTGACTGATGTTTACAGAGGAAACGTACGATGAGATATACGAGAACTAAGCAGGATTGTCAATTTTTTTATAAAATAAATTCTTACACCGATTATTTGATTGAAAATAAAAATAAAAATCCATATTTTATAATATAAAAAATAATGTTTAAAATATTACACGAATTCATTTTCTCTCCCTTAAGTATATTAAAAAGTGACTGAGAGATAAATTTTAAATTCGAGAAGAGAAGAGAAGAGGGAAGAGGGATCCTAGACAACCCTAAAACTAAGGAAAGGAGAAAGATAATGTTTAACAACCTATTTTCCAACAACAACTGACATGACTTTAGGGTTGGGATATCGAGAGAATGTTACCGGACAAATGCTAAAACAAAGTAGCACAACAAATACTTTATACAGACAGATTACGTGTTTATGCATTATTAAGTTATTGCTTAGCAATATATAGTACGATAATTTAACAATAGAATTGTAATAATTTTTTTCTAACCAATTATTTCATGCCTAAGCAATAACTAATGCAAATAATTTTTTTTTATATAAAAAAGCTCTCTTGGAATACACCAATGTATTCAACTGATACGTGTCAGAATACAAGCCCAAGGAAGGGAAGGTAATCTATTATTAATGGGTAAACACTTCACTAGCCAAGTGGCAACTCATCCAGATGTGGGTTGTGTGGAATAGCTAATTACTCGATGAGACGAGTGCCAAACCAAAGAAGCTTTTGGATTTTAGTTTCTATTAGCTTTCCCGGTCCCAGCTCCCTGACATTTTTTAGGGTGAACATTCATCCGTCCTTCCTTAGTTTGAGAAAAAGGGATATGGGCGGAGGTGGTACCTGATAAAAAGGAGTCTTTCAAACTGAAGGACTATGAAACTCCTTTAGTTAGAGAATTAAATTGTCCTCAAGGCTCATACCTAAACTAGGGGGATAGTCAAACTCTGGTGTAAATATTGAGAGAGTTCACAAAAGTCTATATTGGTTCAAAACTACACATACATCATAACTTTTGCCAGTAAAGCTTGCTTATAAACTGAACAAGAGAAAACACCCCTTACATTTTGCAATCAAACATCAAAAATGTCTTCTATGTAAGGGACAAAATAGATTCCAAATCGGAAGAATCAAAATTTTTTCAACTCTGTAAAGATAAAATAAAAATAGTGCAAAATATCAGTCACCAAGTTTAGCTGATTTATAGAACTGCTGATAATTGAATAAGACGAGGTCAAACCAAAACAGCAGCTCTAATGAAATTACTTTGGAGGAGCCACTAGTTGGTCATCATCGTCGGTTCCAAAGTATCTGTCTCCAAACTCTCCCATGCCAGGTACCACACGATAATCGTCATTGAGACCAATTTCAATCTCAGACGTTACAATCTTAATTCTCGGGAAGCTTTTGCAGACCATATGTACACCCTGAGGTGCCTGTAAAAAAGGATTTGCAGCGTGGTCAAGGACAGTTCGCTGCTTTCGTGTAATCATGAAAGAAAATCACAAAGTGAACCACTTGTTCAGAACTAGAGAAGCAACAAATTGACTTACAGAAATTAGATTAAGAAATATAATATTGGACTCTGGTACACCCTTCTTTAGAAGTAATGATATAGCCTGAACAGCAGAATTCCCTGAAGATAAATTATAACTGTTAAGCTTCACCGAGGCTAACTATTTAATAAAGTACTGCAAACTTAAAGTGAATCGCACTTGTGCAACCCAATAATAAAAAAATACTACCATTGCTTTTATATTTTCAGATTTTAGAAAAAGAAAAAAAGAAGGATTGAATTGCTTTCCAATCTATGCCATCACGTGAGAATTGGTAATGGTTCATTAATTATGAATGTTTTTAGGCCTTAACATATGTCAACAATCTTGTTCTTGACATGCCCCTGTGCGCGTCAACACAAAGGAGTTAGATGTCGGGCGTTGTACTTTTATAATTATTACATATTAACGTAATAATTTTCTTATCAGGGGAAAAAAAACACAGAAAGACTTGCAACCAAAGAAACACAGAGAAGAGAAACAAACCTGTTCCTAAGATAGGATCCAATAGTAAGACATGCCTATCTGAGATGTCCTGTGGTAGTTTTTCATAAATTAGCTGCCAAGAAACAAGGACGTGGGTTATCAAGAGAAAAGCTATAACTGATCGTGTAATATTTTTTTAAGATGGAACGCAAATACAACGGGTTTGCACAGATACACAAACCTGTTGACCATTGTCCCCTTCCCTATGGATAAGAATTTTTCCAATCTTGATGCCTTTACAACATGCTCGCAAAGCATTCTCCATACTCTCTCCACTGGTAGTATGAGATTGTAAAGAAATTACTTCAAAATAGCAAAGCAAATTGCTTTAAAAAGATAAGTGCATAACTGGTTTAGTTAGTTAGGCTCTGTTTAGGTTTTATGAAATTAACATATTTAGACATTTTTCAAGTACTTTTATAATACTCAAGAAAGCTATCCCGAAATCAAATGTTTACTTGAACTGCAAACCCAAATCTTAAGAAGTAAATAATTAGCCTAAAATAATAATTCCTACCTCCTGATAACGGATACACCACATAATCTCTTACAAAAGTCCACGCCAGTATAAACAGACCCTGCAGAAGAAGTAAAATAAACCAAAAAAGTTCTAGTTTATAGGCAGAATAAATTTCTATTATATAAAAGAGGAAAGAGCAAAGCAATATCATATCTCCACATTGACATGTTGCTCAAAGAAACCACTTCAAGTATTCTAAGTATATTAGTAGACAGACACTTATCAATATTGGATTTGGATGTAAATTGCAAAGTTCAAGTTCAGGCAAAGGAGTTCCTGAATTAACTGGAACAAAAAGTTACAATATCTAACAACGAAATTAAGAAAGCCATATGAATTCAGCTCACCTGTTGGAGTGATCACCTGCTTCTCTGTAAAAGGTAGATGTCCTAAGCCATGTTCAACAACCTGATCAATTTTTTAGATTCTTAATGAGATTAGCCAAACCAAGAACCATATCCACAATTAAATTTTAAAACTACCAAAAGAACCAGAAGATGACCCACCAAACGAATCAACCGATCAGCATAAAAGACAAAATCATGCTTTGTTATTTGAGAATCACGTATGAGGGTATGCATACCCCGTATCTGCATGAGACAAGCAAGACTTATTGAGCTCCAAAATCTTACTGAAACAAGCCAACAAAGGGTAAAGCTTGAGAGAAAATATATCACATGAGATACCTGAAAAGTTGACTGAATGACATACAAGTTTGGATATATTTTACAAAGGTCATGCTGGCCAAGCTTTGTACGAATATGTTGAACAATCAAATCTACAGCAACATGATTATCACCTCCACGAGGAATAATTATATCAGCATACTTCTTTGTGGGAAGAATAAAGTCATCAAAAGCAGGCTTGACAAACTTCGAGTACTGTATTGAAAAGAAATATATATATATACTTATCAGGTAAAAGGAAAAAATCAATTCATTATAATGTGAAATAATTTTATAAAACAGGGACACCACTGGAGAAGCCAAGATTTTTGTAAAATAGATGGCATGAAGAGTTGCAAACCTGGTCAAGAACTGCACCAATGTCTCTGCCTTTCTCAACTGTATCACGTCTTATCCTCCTTGCTAAACGAAGATCAGCATCTGCACTGGAAAGTTTACAATGTCAACTGTACCAACTTATTAACACCACTAGTAACATACAGAAGAAAGGGGAAAGAAACAATATCAGAACATGTGGGCTTATGATACCATGGGTAAAGAATCTACAGGGCATAAAGATTAAAGCCAGGTAATAAACATTAGAATCTGACTTGCAGAACAGGTCATGAAAACCTTGGGATGAAAAGGAATAAAAAAGAGAGAGAATAAATTGGGGAATAGAAATCTTAGTCGCCTCTTGAACAAGATATGACTACCATGTGAGATGAATATTTGTATGAACAATTGTCTTCCTGCTCTTCCAGAACAGGAAGAAATAATGCTGATTACTGGATAATGAAAAAAGTAAATTGTGAAATCCGCATATTCTAGTGGCCGCCTTGATCAACAACATTTAGACATAGAAGGGAACGTTAAAAAAAAATTATGCTGCAAACTAATTGTTCAGACTAAAATAATTATAAAGATGACAAATATACTAGAAGGACAAAAACATCTGGCACCTGTAAATTGCCGCAACGATTATATAAGCATTAACAATACAGTAAACAATATCCTACAGCCAAGGGGCATAAGAAAGTAAATGACCTGTATCGACAAATATCTTCATATTCATCAATTCTCGAACACGAGGATCATGGAAAACAAGTATGCCTTCCAAAATTATAACATCTGAAGGGTTTACCTGTCAAGAGTATTAAAGCAGTTAGCTCAATGTATACATATTATTGCTAAGGATTGATGTGAATACATATAAATGCTACATGCATATATTCTCTTGGATGTGAGACTGACGTAATCAAATACTTGTTGATTAGAATATACAGCTTTAAATTTCAAGAGGAAGTTACCCTTCTAGCTGCAAACACATTATTTTTGTAACTTTTGAAATCGTAATTTGGAATATCTACAGCTTGCCCATGCTTCAACTGCTCCATAGCAGATAAGAGTTTCTCTGTATTAAATGCATCTGACATGATAACAATATTAAATTAGAGAGGATGGGATGAAGGTTCACCATGATTTAAAACCAAACAGCACCGGCCAGCTAAGAAATTAGAAATAACACTTACAATAATAGAGCTAGAGCATATGCATTCTTGTGCGAACCATTTTTCTTTTTTTATTTAATTGTTCACTTACTTAGAGAATGTAAAAGGATGGTCCAGGACAATAGACATAGTTTAAACAGCATAAGAGTAACAATAATAGAGCTAGAGCATAAAACAAGTTTCAAAAGATTGTCTTACATGACATAGAAATCATGCAAAAGAATTCTCTAGATCATTTCAATCTGATTTCTAATACACTATATAACAGGGAAAAAAAGCTTAGGAAAGACGAATAGGATGTATTACTTGGAGGACAGAACAAATGAGTAAGAACCGATCAAGTTCAAACAGCCACTTTTGCTATTTAGTTCTAAATTCTTATTTTGTAAGGAGGAAAAAATATTACATAAGAAATATTTTTGAAATGGATAATAACCACACCCAAAAAAATGAGCCTTGGAATTGCTAGTTACTACTAGTAAGACAAGATAAGATTGATAAGAAGCATTCACTACTTCACTGTTATAATGAAATTAATTTAACTTGAGTTATAGAATTTCCCTCACCGGGATGGTCAAAATTGTACTCATGGACTCGTGCAAGTTCTTCTTCTGTCAAAGTATGATAAAAAGAATCCTGGCGTTGCATCCATGTTAAATAATGACAAAAATATACCAATGTCAAATAATGACAAAAATCTAAAATAACAATAAAAATAAATGTAAATAACAGAAAATCAGATCTGCATACTTCAATGTGCCATCAAAATTTAACATATCAGTAAAAGAAAACAGAATATTCACCAGGATTACAAAAACACTTTCCACCAAAATATTATAGGAGTCATAGAGTCAAGCATTGAAATTAGTAATTTTAATTCCGTACACAAATAAATAATTAAAATGTTTAAAAATAAAAGGAACTAAATGAGAGAACCATATTTCAATGCACTTAGTGCTCATCAAATTCCCCTTTCCCACAAATTTCATATTTTTCTAGACCATCCGATTTTTTTTATGTTCAAGTACTATTCAACTGAGTTTTTAAGACTACCTGATTTACAAGAACAACACGCTGATCATGAAGCTGTTGTATTATCATATCACAAACTGTAGTCTTACCAGAAGCTGCACCACCACCAACACCTGCCATGAGAAGTACTAGGTTAAGTTTTCAAATAATGGGAGGCAACAGCATGAAGAAGTCACATGTGTTCTGCACTGTTGAATAGAATTCTCATAAATTCCAGGACTATAGACCAGCTTAGCAATTTGCAGGTAAAAAAGTAATGGCTGCTTCTAGAAAAGATGAAGAAAAATAGAAGGCACGTGTCTGATCATGTTTCAACAACCTAGCTTTACAATGAGAGAGACTCACCAATAACAAAAGGTTGTTTGTGCAAGTTTTCTGTAGACGTTGTTGGTTGCTCCACCTTCAGTCTTTGCTGCAAACCATTCATGTGAAAACCAGAAAAATGAACCTCAGATGAGGTTTGTATTAAGTCGACAACAGTTTTGGAACCCATGGGCAGATTTCTGTAGAGGAACAGAGAAGAAAAATGTCGATGAGTTCATAAAAAGATGAAAACTAAATTGCATAAACATGACTATGGCTTCAACTGAAACTTTTGCTTATTTATTTTATTATTATTTTTATAGAAAAACTTTTGCTTATTAGATGAAGCTAACAGTTTTAATCCCAGCCTAAACTTAGTTACTAGTTGCTAACAATTAGATTTCAGTTACACCAACTATCATTACAAGGTTACAGCTAGCAGGTCAAGTCACTTGGTAAGGGTGACCCCATATTTTTCTGAGGTTCACTTTCTCTGATTCGGTGATCCCATAGTTGCTTATCATATTTTTTACAGTCGGATATAGCTTGATAAATATCTCACTATAAAAGTCCAAGAACTAAGAGCAACAAAGGAGAAAAAGCAAAGAGGCCAACTATTAAAAAAAAAAAAGCTTCTAAAACTAAGCTTTACAGATCAATAAAAAATCTAAAACTTAGCTATCCAACAGGTAACTTCCTCTGTAAATGAATGTAATAATATTTGATATGCTACACCCAATTGGAAACCATTAGAAGGGAGAAGAGAGAGAAAAATAAAAAACCGCTGCTCCATTAATCAAAAGAATCAGCACCACAAATGAAAAAGGTTTCCCAATCACGAGCTTCGGACTAAGTTGTGCGATTCAGCTGAACTCGATAACACAACATTCCAAGATAGCTAGCACGTGAGAGGTAACACCCGCTTTCAAAAGACAACACAAGTGGTATCAAACAAAATCAGCCAAGGATTGGATAGCAAAAGGTGAACTCAGGTTCCACAGAATTACAAAGACATCAGAACAAGCAACTCAAAACCCCAACCTTAACAACACTTTCAAATTCACCTTTCAGCATTACAACCAACCAAAGAAACCACAGCTAAAGGAAATTCAAAAATAAAATCCAGGCCATCTTCTTAAATTGAAACCATTAGCAACAGTAATCATCGGTAGAATCCAAGCACATGGATCCAATGTGAAAAGCATAGCATTCAGAAAACAAAACTTGGATCAACCAAACAAATCAACAATTGGAAAAGGAAAATAAATTTGAAATAATAAAATCGAATAAACTAATTTAGAAACCTACCAATGGCGATACCTGGTGATCTCTAGGTAGAAAGGCGTAAAGACAATAACTTGATGCGATTTGAAGGAATTGAAATGAAAAATCAGAAGCAATATTGATTACAGACTCAAACGGGTTGGGATTTATATATAGTTAAGCCGAGAGTGAGAGAGACCGTGCACCGAAGATCATGGCTATATAATTAAATGGGTCTGATAATGCGAGTTAATTACAGTCCAACCAGCACCAGCTTCATTGCATCTCTTTCTTTGTGCAGCAGATTGAGGTTCCACCGTGGCACTGAATCGGATGTGGACCCAACTTTCATTTTTTGTCGGGTAAGATGAAATAGAAAATTATATACCGTGTGATTCCAAGACTAGGCGAGGGAAAGTTCATAAATTTATTATTTATTTATTTTGTTTTTTTTAGAAATAAGATCATGAACTTTTACGTAATCACTTAAAAGGTATAAAAGTAGTATCTTAATAATTAGTAAGTATTATTATTGTTAGTATTTTAAGATTTTTTCAAAGTGTAATTTATATTTTCTTTGGACATATCTTAACAAACAAAAAAATCACGAGGTTGATATCATAGTACTTTAAAAATCGAATAGGTTTTTTTAGTACTACGTAATAATATAGAGAAATTAAATGTATATTTAACATAAATTAATAAACTTTAAAGAGTTATCAATATAATGAAAAAATTACTGAATTTATTAAAATATTTGATGATATGATATTTTAAATAAATAAAATATAAAATTAATATAATAATTTTTTGAAAAATATAAATATTGAATAATTAATTTAATTGATAGAAAAATATATTCTATAAATAATAAATATCATCAATTATTTTAATATTTAAATAATTCTTTTCATAAAGTTTTGGGTGTAAGTTAATTTATTTTCTTTTAATTACTCTTATTTATTTAATTATATTAATTGTTATAAATGTAATGATTAAAAACAAACACAAATATTTATATTATATAATAGTTTTTGTGTAGCAAAAAACTTGAGAATAATATCATGTTTTTTATTTATATTTTCACGCTTCAAAAATTATTAGAAAAAATAAGTGAAAGATTTGAGAAGGAAATCACTTTAAATTATCAAATTATCACATTTAATAAAATTGGCATATAATATATTAAAATAATCATATTATAATAACGTTTGTCTTTTTTGGTCTATTTTTTATCATTAATATAATTAAATAATATATTTTATAAATAAAAGAATCTATTAACTCAAAATTCATAAACAAAATACAATATTGTGATTGATTGTATAGACTAATAATAATAAGATTCATTGTTCTCTTTTTTAGGTTACATATATCACATAAGTTTTATTTAATAAAAAATATAATTAATCTTTTTTAATAATTAGTATATTAATTTAACATCTCATATTTTTAATTTAAATTAAATTTATTGCATATAATTAAAATTCACATAACATTACAAATTAGTTTAAAAATTTGCTATTTTTATATTATATCAATTAAATAATTTATCTAATTATTTATTGTTTTAGTTTTTTAAAAATAAATATTTCTTCCAAATTAATATCACAATCTCTTGTAATCTTTCAAATAGTTTTATAAATCAAATGATACAATCCAACTTGTGTTAACTAAAATCATTTTTTAAATAATATGATCTAATTATACTAATTTTTAAACTAATCGAATTAGATCGATTAGTTTAAGTAAGAAAATGTGAAGGAGATAACTCAATGACATTAAAGAAAATGTATAATAAAATGACTTAAAAATCTTTAAAAAGTAATATATATTCAAAATATAAATATTATTTATTTTTATATTAGAGTCTACCAATCCATCCAATCTTAACAAGAGATAATTTTTTTATTAAATTTAATTCAATCATTTATTAAAAACGACTTACAAATTTTAAAAAATCGATTCTTATATATTAGATTCTTCCAATGATTGTATATTTTACGCACCTAAATACACCTAGTAATTTATGTTTTTTTTTTAATTTAAAAGTACGAAGAAAATAAGTAAAGAGCTGCCACAGTAACAATTTGACAGTGAAGCTCAATTAAACATATTTTA
The DNA here is from genome assembly GCA_037013495.1 of Hippophae tibetana. Lineage (NCBI taxonomy): Eukaryota > Viridiplantae > Streptophyta > Magnoliopsida > Rosales > Elaeagnaceae > Hippophae > Hippophae tibetana. The sequence continues at coordinate 6,631,572 of CM072812.1, forward strand.
AACACCGACTTAGGACACATCCATCCAACTTTTCGGAATAAAAATTTAGACGGGCTAAAATATGTTGTAATTTATCAAATATTAAATATAAAATTTATAAATTATGGATAATAAATTATAATTTAATGAAGTAAAGTTTATTTAAAGATATTAAAAATCCAAAATTTAAGTTTTGTTTTTCTGAGTGTACGAATTAAATTGTATAAAAAAACCAAAATCTATTTTAGAAATAATCAAATACATGTAAAATCCACTTACAATTATAATCGTTATTTTAAATAGGTAACAAATTAATGATATTATTTTATTTATAATTGTATAACTTATAGATATTTTTAATATAATTATTCAATAAATATATTATCTTTTTATGAAAAATAATATCATTAGATATAATAATAGATAAATAAAATATATTAATTAATACTTGAGAGATATTATGAATTAAAATAATCTAGAAAAAAATATAACATATGTTAAAAAAATAATATCATCGTGTTATTAAAATCACATTTAATTGTATAAATTATTTTAATAACCAAATTGTATCTATGTTTTAAATTATGAGTTAATTTTTAATTTTTAGTGTTAAAATAATTTAATAATTTAAAAAATATAATTATTATTTTACAATTTTTTTTAAAAAATAATCTACGATTCTATATTAAAAACTAGTTTTGTTACAAGATGATAATAATTACTTCGTAATCTCTTAACATTATAAAAATAATTTATAGTTATTTGAATTTAATTTAATTTTATTAGAAATAAAGTAAAAAGATAATTTATATGTAAGATAAGGAATAATAATAATTTCAATTAGCAGTCATTGCGGGCTGTGTTAAATTTGGGCCTAACTCTATCTCAAAACTCAGGTTGTAAGATAGAGGATTACTCTTGTTTATATGCACAGTGTGGGCACAATCCCCAGTCGATGTGGGACTTTAACACTCCCCTCACGTCGGTAAGGGTAAGCCAAACAGTGACAAGTTTGGCTACTGGTGTAAAAGTTTCTTGGTAGTCAAAACCTTCAATCTAACTGTATCATTTGGCCACTAACCGAGCCTTGTATCGTTCCACAGAACCATCAAGATTAAACTTGATTTTGTAGACCCATTTACAACCAACTGGTTTCTTGTTTGGAGGAAGTTATTGAAGCGCCAGTGCCATTAGTTTCAAGAACATCCAGTTCTTGTTTCATGGCAAACTGCCATTTTGGATCATTGAAAGCTTCAGCAAAAGTGGTTGGTTCCCTGAGAATGGAAATAGAAGTAACAAAAGCACGATGTGCAGGTGATAATTGGTCATAGGTAAGTACATGAGATAAAGAATGAGAAGTACCTTTGTCTTTGGACGATGTTGAGTGAGACGAAAGGAAGGACCGAGAAGGTAGGGAAGCTTCTACATGATATTTTTGAAGGTAGCTAGGAACATTGGTGGATCGACGAAACCTATGTGTGACTGGTGTTGGAGGAATTATGTGTGGTGGAGAAGTTGACGATGATGTTTCTGGAGATGAATTTTGAAGATGAAAAGTGTCTGAGTTGATTGTTGGAAGGACAGATGGTGTATGATCAAGTGATATATTTGGATTGGTTGATTGACGAATGTTGGGTAGTTCATCATAAATAGTATCTTCTGATGGAGGAAATAGAGTTGGAGTGTTGACAGCGGAAGTGAAATAAGGAAATACATGTTCATGAAAGATAACATCACGAGACACTAAAGTCTTGTTTGTTTCCAGATTGTAGACACGATAACCTTTGATCCCAGATGGATACCCAATGAATATGCATTTATGTGACCTAGCATCAAACTTGGTAAGTCGATCATGATGTGTAGAGACAAAGCAAAGGGAACCAAAAACACGAAGGTGTTCATACCTAGGAGTTTTGTGAAAAAGGACTTCAAATGGTGTTTTACCCTTGAGAACAGGTATTGGAGTACGATTTATGAGGTATGTGGCTGTAAGAATGACATCTCCCCAGAATTGTTTAGGAAGATTGGCTTGGAAGAGCAATGAACGAGCGACATTGAGAAGATGACGGTGTTTACGTTCAACAACACCATTTTGTTGAGGGGTAGAGACACAACTAGTTTGATGAAGAATTTCTTTGTTAGAAAACAACTGGGTCATAGAGATTAGGGGGGAAATATTCTACATATACTAGAAACGCAAACCAAGCTAATTAGCAAAAGAAAGAAAGACCGACCAATAAGCCTAATAATTCTAGAAAGAAATTGGACTTACTCTCTCGGTTGAAGATTAAAATTCAGTGGGTTGCCATATATAGTTTGAAAATCAAAATATAACAGTTGTATAAAGGTTAAAAAACCTTGGAGAAATAAATTGTAAATTTTGTAGATCACGTCCGGCCATATAATTCAAAAAATTAATAAAAATATAACACTATTTATGCTTATTTATAAAGCATATATTAATATTATTCTTACTAAAGATATTTTAAGTCTTATTTATTTTTTTATTTTGTGAGGAGGCCCATTTAATTATTTTTTTACTATTTAATTAAATAAAATTTTGATATCATATAAATATTATAATTCAATACCAATACCAAGAGTTATTTACTATAAACCTTTGAGTGAAGTATTAAAAATAACACTAAGACTCATGTTAGTATAAACCCCACATTATAAGTCCAATTACTAATGAAAAACTATTGAAAAGTGGATCAAAAATCCAAAACATAAAAAAAGTTATAAATGTAGTCTGAATATACATGTGTGTAATTTTTGAATTAATATTTATTCAACTTATCTAAATTTATATTTTTTAAGTTGTAATTAATTTAAAAGATACCTAACAACTCAAAAACAATATACATATGTGTGTCTACATGTTTTATTTATGATATTTTTTGAAATTTTAGACTTAATTCACTTTTTAATAATTAATGAGCTTGTAGTATCACATCTAAAAGTTATAATGGATTTTTATACACTTAAATAATAAATAGAACATTGCTACCCTTTTTTTCTTATTTTTATAACTAACATAAATATTTAATTTAGAAAAATTATAAGATATGTATAAAACAATTGATTCTATTTTAGCCAGATAAGCCACCCTACTTACTAGCATGTTTTTAAGTTTTTAACTTTCAAACTGTAAACAAGTTCCTATTAATAGGAAAATGAAGAATAAAGAAGAAAATTTCTGTTTTAGACATCTCATTTCCCATCGAAGTAGTTTTTTTGCATCAGTTTATTCAGAAACTTTATCCTGATCACACCATCATATTTCAATACGGAAACCTGTATTCTGTGTTCTCCTTAAAAGCAATTTTGGTCTCTGCATATATTGTAAACCTTGGCTTCCTCCAACTCTTCGTATTCATATTTCTAAAGGTTAAATCTTTTCCAGAAATTCGATTATCGATTCGAGGCAAACATTTCAGAAATGCCCTTTAATTCAAGGTACATATGAGTTTCTTTCTTTGTTACGAGACATCATTCTTTTCAATTTTAGAAACAATGACATATACCGTTTATAAGAAAAAAATATAATTCAAATCTGTTTCCTTTAACGAAAGTGAATTTCAAGACTCATATTTATTAAGTGAGATAACAAATCCGTTACATTTACAAGAAAATCGCATAAATATATTTTGTAAAGGTAATAGACTTATGTTGATACACTTTCATTTTTATAATGTAAGTATGTGTTTTTAAAAAAGTTATTTTATATGGTGCCAAAATCTCAAAGCTTGTTTTGATGTAATTGCAGGCTAAATCAGAAGCAATATTCCAAATAAAGAAGGGACTGACTCAACAATGTCCAATTGTATTTCTGAAGCATCATCACCTTTTTCAAATTCAGAGACAACATCTGCAGACAAAGCTTATGAGGGCCATGCTACAAATAAAACAGATCCACAAAGTTATGTCACATGTTTTTATCAATGTAAAGTAGCCCAAATATGCCACAATTTTTTGGTTACATGGTCCAAAAATCCAACTAATCATTCCCTAACGATCAAAGTGGAAAACCTATGTAGTGAAAAACAAAACACATGCAAAATTGATCTAAAAACTTGGCAATTTTGGGGGAAGAAAGGTCTCAAATCCTTTGAAGTTAACGGAACAAGATTTGATGTTTTCTGGGATTTTCGACAAGCAAAATTCTTGAGTTGTAGCTCAGAACCATTCTCAGATTATTATGTTGCTTTAGTATCTAATGAAGAGGTAATTTTATTGTTGGGAGATCTTAAAACAGATGCTTATAAAAGAACAATGTCAAGACCTTCAATAGAAGAGGCTAAATTATTGTACAAGGAGGAAAGCGTGTATGGTAAGAGATACTTTTCTACCAAAGCAATGTTTGATGCAGTTAAAAAAGAGCATGAGATTATAATTGAGAATTCATTATCTGGTCCTGATGATCCTGAAATGTGGATAACAGTGGATGAAATGGTAGTGATTCGCGTTACAAATTTGAATTGGAGATTTAGAGGGAATGAAACTGTAATGATTGACAATGTGCCACTTGAAATATTTTGGGATGTGCATGATTGGTTGTTCAAGGGACCTGGTTCTAGTCATGGCCTATTCATTTTCAAGTTAGGCATGAAAAATGGTGGATGTAACCTTCCTAGTTATGAATTTGAAGAAAGGAATTCAAGTGAAGAAAGTTCTGCTGTTATCAGCAGATGTGAATCACAAAAGGGAAGCTCAGCTTCTGAGTTTTGCCATTTTCTGTATGCTTGGAAAATTGATTGAGACTTTGTTTGATGTGGATGGAGTTGTTTGCTAACATTATTAATGAACAATTGTACATTCTTTCTTAATTAGTATTTCAATCTTGTATTCATTCTTTAAACAATCTTCTATATAAAGATCTCTTGTTGTCATTTCTTTATTTTCAACATGGTGTGCTCAGGGATTCAAGTTATATTTCTAGGTCTTGGGTATGCTAAATAGTTCAGTTGGCTTACCTTGTTTTCTTACGTTATAGTTGTCACTCTGATACCAAAAGCTTAAGCTTTTCGTAGATGGACCAACATTTATTTTATATCTCTGCAATAACATGTGCAGAGTTGAAACTTGAAAGGTCTGATTGATGATGATATGGATGTTGAACAATATAGTCAAAGAAGAGGCTCAGCAGGTTATTGAAGAACCGAGCATCGCAGGCTGGTAAAACTAAGCATGATGCTGAGGAACCGGCAACAAAGTTACTTGCAACAACATCAGTCCAACACTCGGGTGCCCTTTAAGTAATACAAGGGATGCAATTCTGGAATTGAGCTCCTCTAAGAGAGATCAAGCATAGATAAGTCCATAGGACGCTGTTTCTTGTGGAGTCCTTTCTCTCCATCCAATACTGATGTAATAAATATCATATAAAGAACAAAAGACACTGTAGTAATTATTACTTTGTGTAGATTCATTTTCATTTCAGGTCAAGTACTAAACGAATAACTATGTCTTACAACTTGTATTCTGCCAAATGATTCAGTACCTTTCGGTTTGGGAGTAAAAGCAAATTTTCTTGTACAATAGGTCCCTCCTGAGAAACGTAGAATACGGCAGTAGAACCACCTCGCTTCAACTCTGAAATATTCTCTCAGATCATCTCAAATTTCAACTGTAGCTCACAATAATTCTCATGTCAATTAGAAATATACAGGGGAACAAACATTAAGTTGTCAAAGTCACCTCCGAAAACATTTCATTATTGAAGAGGTAATAGATGATGTTATGAATTTCAACCCCGCAGATCCACCAGGAAAGTATGAAAAAGCATAGTACAGTAGTGCAAGAACCTGAAATTTTCATCCAACGGGCAATTTAATACATGGAGAAATTAAAGAGAGGAAAAAGAGAAAAGTGGAAGAACCAAAAATACCTGTAGTACAGAAAAGAATACGGAGAGAACATAACTATGCAGCACCATAGAAACATATATGGTACCAATCATAGTGCCCACAAACCCCAATGTAAACGGGAGTCTCTGGATGCATTACAGATAAGAAGAAAGATAGTAAGGTATTAAACACGTAAGATTATTTAGCTTTCGTGATTTTAAAAAAGCATCAAAGTGTATGTATGCAATAAAGATACCTCTTTTGCGGACATATGAGCAAGCTGATTCTTTGGACCCTTTAGTGCAAAGAATGACCCAATGATAAACACACATCCAAGAGTAAAACAGATAGCAAATTTCTGAGGCATCAGCACCATGACAGGGAGGAACATGGTAAATGCAATGAACACAAAAAACATCCCAGTGGCCAGAAGCAAACCAAAGTACATAAGAGCCTTTCCTGATGGAATATTACTTGTGGCATTCTGGAAGTTCCCAGGTAGATCTTTCACACTCTTAGAAACCCTAAAGAGGTTTTAAACAAATCAAACAGGGACTGCATTAAAAACTAAAGGAGGCATCAGCATCAAGTACTGGCTTCACAGACACTTTACGAATATGAACATCCATGCTCCAGCCACAGAGAGCCCTATTAAATCCATTCCAACCGGAATTCCTGAAGTCAGCTCTTAGGTTCAATCCATGCATGTAAAAATTCTTTACCAAGCAAAATGGAGGTGAGGGAGATGGGAGAAAGGTAAAAGCATCAACTATTAAATTATCCCATTATTAGGAGTTATTCAAGCACCAGGATTTGGTTGCTTTTATTCAAACACAATGACTGAAGTTGGAATTGATAATAGTAATCGCTAAATGATGTCCCTTTGCATCACCTAATTTAGCTGAAAATGCATTTATCTTCCTAATAAATTAGCTCGTGCCTAGATTAGGCAAATCTACTCATTTATTTATTCAAGTTTCTATTACCACACTAATTATCTTATTCCAGCAGAGAGACACCCATAATCGAAACAAAATACCTACGTACATAAGTACCAAACCAACAATCCGAAAATTCAGCTAGCAGATCAGCTTAACCTACAATTCAACTTAATCGAGAAAACCCCTAAAGTGGGACAATCAAAATAATTTATCTGATTAGACTACAATAGTTGCAAAAATATTAAAACCCTATACACGTACATAATTCAATATGCACGATATCATACTATAATCAATATATACATACATCAAGTGAGAGAAACAACGGATTGGACAGGAGGAAAAGCTGAGAATCTGATATAGAAGATAAACTTACACGTTGAAGGTTCCTGAAACGGTCTCGTTGGCAGAACGAGCCGCAGATTCGAGATCGAAGCCTATGCCCAAAGTTGAACTCTCGACTGAAGCTTGTGAAGCTGCATATGAATTCCAATCTGCTAACAACGAAGATTGGGGCTTCTCAAAGCCTTCATTGCCACCACCACTACCCTGTGTAAACCATCCCTGTGCCATTTTCTGCATTGGTTTTCTGAGCTCCCAAAACACACCTCGACCTCGAGCTTCCTCGGGAATTTCTTGTGCTCAGGTGTCAATATTTGGGATAATTGCACAGTTTAAAATTATCTCAACAAAAATAATTTATGTAAGTTTAAAATTAAGGGATTAGGATTTAAATAGTTTTTAAATCTTTGATAAGGATTTTTTTTTTCAAAAAAAAAAATAGATAGATTTATTCTTATAATTTTTAAATAAAGTTAATTAAGTTCAAATTTTTAAAAGATAAAATTAAATTTCACTTAAAAATAAAAAATTATGTTTTATTTCTAAAATAATATTAATTTTTTTTATCTCTTATTTCAATTTGTCTCATTTTCTTTCATTTTAATCTCTCTATCATCTTATTCTCTCTTGTCTTCTATTTTTATCTTATATTATTCTATTTGTATTTTTTTAGTTCATTTATATTAAAATTATAATTTTTTTTATATTAAAATTGTTTAAATGTATAAATTATAAGAGAAAATATTTTTTTAATAAAAAAGAGAGATTGAGAGAGACTTAAATGAGAACCAATTATTTTTGTTTGTGAACAAATTAAAAAAAAATTAGTTCTTAATGTTAATTTTAAGAGTATTATAAATAAAATATTATTTTTAATAAAAATAAAATTTTATTCCAAAAGATATCATTTTTTTTTAAATTTAGACTACATTAACTCTTATTAAAAATTTACATGACTAAACTTAATTCTATAAAAGAAACACAACTAAAATATTTTTATCAAAATATTACATAATTATTTAGACCTAACAGCTAAAATAAATGTAAAAAAATTTATATAAAATTAAAAGGAACTTCAATTAGATTGGTTAAGTATTTGAAAATAAATAAAGAGTTCATTTTATAGCGAGTTTCATTTTTTTATAAATAATTTTTTTAATTTATTTAGAAAAACAACAAAAATTTGTTTAAAAAATGTTATTTTTTCCTAAATCACTACCTTTTATGTAATAAAAGGTATAAAATTAATTAAAAAATTAATTTGAAATATGATTTTTAAAAACTTTTTTTAAGTTTTTGAACTTAGAAAATAAAATTGTTATCAAATAACACCCGTTTTAAAAACTTGAATTTAAAAAATGAAATTTTAAAACAAATTTTATTAAAAGAATAGACCCAAATTAAAAAGGTAGTAAATAAATAAAATAAATAAATAAAAAATTTATCCAACTTCGCTACTTTTAAATTGTTATATTTTACAAGTTAATATTTTTAAACTTCTAACTAAACTACTATATTTATATAATCCATAAACTTTACAAATTACAACTTATATTTGTTATTTGTTTCAAGGCATGTCTTCTTCTTCTCATCTAAATCCTTTTCTTTTTTTCCTATCTTGCTTTCTTTTTGTTATTTCCATCTTAAAACTATAACTCATGATTATAACTAATATCTTGAAAATAGTATGAAAGATATAATAAAAAATAAAGCATGTACGAAAGAAAAAAGTTGCAAAAACATAATAAACCTACATTTTAGGTGCATGTGTTTGGCTTCGAACCTTCCACGGTGGTTTCAATCACAAAATAAATCTTTAAATTATTAGACATAGTAAACATTCTAATGTAAACAAGAAAAAAAATCAAAGAAATAAAAAAAATACCAAGAAAATAACATGATAATTGCCAAAAAAAATTCATTTTTCTGTACCCATTGAAAATTACAGAAAAATGTAAAAAAAGTGTCATTTTAATAACTAAAGTACATGAGGGAAACAATGTAAGAATAATATTTTCGATATATTAAAATGAACTGTTTAGGTTGAGTTACGAATTAAATCACTCTTTTTAAGACATTTCGTAATTCTATTCAAAATTATGCAAACAAACACAATCTCGTCATCTCCAGGATAAAATAACTCATAATCTTTTTTCTATCTCGGAGCTTCACTGCAATGATGAAGTCAAAAATATTACACCTCTAAAATATTCATGTTGCTTAAAAACTTTGAAAATAATTTTGTATATTTTCTTTGGTTTGCTACCAAAAGTAGTTTATGAGTTGTTGAGTTGTGTTTTAAAACTGAAGGTTATTGTCCTCTATTTATAGTTAAAAAACTATGTGTAACAGACACATAATTATGAAAATAACGATCACATATTTGGGTAGATAAATAACTGCCTTAAAAAGAATAGTTTTAATAATGAATTTTTTTTATTTAAATTCATTTCCAATAATCCCCATTTGAATTTTATATAAAAATAGTTTTCATCGAGCAACCAATCAATTAAAAGTATAAGATTATGCATAAGTAAAAGGTATCTATCGACTTGAACCTTTGCATAGTATTGATACTTTAGAATATACTACAGTAATTCCTCAAAGGATCAACCAAATTTTCATCAGAACGTACATAATCCACTCTTACAGTTCCTGCAGAAAAAAATTCTCTAACAGTACTATGTTTACGACGTATCTATCGTCTCTTGCCATTGTAGTAACGATTCTGAATCTTTACAATAGCCGCAATACTATCGCAGTGGATCAGAACAACTGGTATCGATCTTTCCCATAAAGGGATCTCAACTAACTGACTTCTTAACCAGCATGCTTCTTCACTAGTAGTAGCTAGTGCTATCATTTCAAATTCTATTGTAGATTAAGCCAATATTGTCTGTTTCTTAGACTTCTAAGAAACAGTTCCACCAGTTATGCTAAATATATAACTGCTAGTTGTTTTGGACTCTTCTGATAAAGTACTCCAATCAGCATCATTGTATCCTTCTAGAACAGTATAAACTTTTTATAATGTAATCCAAGATTCATTGTTCTCTTAAGGTATCTCATAACCCTTTCAAGAGCATTCTAATGCTCTATACTAGATTTACTAGTAAACCTATATAGTAATTCCACAACATAAGCTATGTCTAATCTAGTGTAGTCAATAGCATAACGTAAGCTATCAATGATACTCGCATACTTAGTTTGTTTTATACCGTCTTTGATGTTCTTGAACAACTTTACAGTAGGATCATAAAAAGTACATACAAGTTTGTGTTATTTAAATGGCCCAAAACAAATGTGGCCCAAGACCCAATACTAAATAAACCCTATATTCATTTGCCATATATATATATATATATTAAATAAGTTTCCTTAGTTTAGTGTGATGGAATAGCCGCGAGAACGCTCAGTTGGAAAACAATCTGATCTCCCTCTTTTTCACTATCTCCCTATTATATATATTGCTCTTTGCCTTCTCTGTAAATTTTTTCCGACAAGTGAAGTTGCGTTTCAGAAGTCGAGAACAGTGAAGAAGATATTGGGTGTTGAGAACGAAGAGAAGCTGCGTGAAGTAGTTTCACTCTGGGTTATTTCTTGTATCATCACTAACACAATACTCGTCCACTACCAGTGACGCCAAGCCCAACGGTACACTCTCTTCATATTTCAGCCCCCTACCCGAATATAGATTGTAGAATCTGCCTAATATTAATATTTGTACGGTAATATTTTGATTTAATAGCAAGTTTGTTAATTTATCTTGTTATATATTATCAGTAAATTAGAGTGAATATTTTGTGGGTTGATTTTGGATCTTGGTATAATTTGTGAAGCTCTCTAGAAATTGGTGTTTGTATCTCCATTTGATAATTAGTGGATTTTTCTCGGTGTGCCGTCGTCAGTGGAGTAGACTTTTCACATTGAAAAGTTGAATCACTTAAATCATTGTGTGTCATTTATTGCTTATTATTTTGCTGTTACCCATTATTATTAATTTGTGTAACCAAAATTGGACCCGATCTTCGCTTCCACAAGTGCTAATTTATAACAAATTGGTATCAGAGCTATTGGGTTATTCTGTTATTTATTAGAACTGATCAAGTTTTCTCTTTTGGATTTATTTTGAGCTTCTGGTTATCTGATTGGTTTCATATTTTTCTGGGTTATGCTTCTGTTGATTTAATATTAGGTTTTCTATCATGGCGGCAAAATATGAAATTGAGAAATTCAATGGTATAAATGATTTCAGTCTTTGGCGTATGAAGATGCGGGCTGTATTATTAAAGAAGGGCTCGTTAAGACACTTGAAGGCAAGGATAAATTGCCAGAAAAATTAACTGATGAAGAAAAAGATGCATTGATGGAAAATACTCTCAGTTCAATTCAGTTATCTTTGTCTGATGAGGTATTACGCGAGGTTGGTGATGAGGAATCTCCTGTTGGGTTATGGCTTAAATTGGAGAATTTGTATATAACCAAGTCTTTGACTAGTCGGTTATATTTGAAGCAACGTTTGTATACATTCAGAATGTCAAAAGGTACACCTTTGCACGATCATCTTGATGAATTTACTAAAATTATTCGTGATCTGAAAAATGGTGGTGTTAAGATTGATAATGAGGATCATGCCTTAGTTCTATTATGCTCTTTACCTCATTCATTTGAACATTTTGTTGATACCATGCTATATGGGCGAGACACTATTTCTTTGGAAGATGTCAAAGTAGCTTTGAATTCCAAAGAGTTGAAGAAAAAGGTGTCTACAAGCAACAATGATAATAGCAGTGGTTTATTTTTCAGAGGTAGAAATCAAGAAAAAATATAAGTAATAATAGAGGCAAGTCTAGATCTAAATCTAGAAAAAGAAAAGATAAATGCAACTATTGCCGTCAGGAAGGGCACTGGAAAGTAAATTGTCCTAAACTCAAAGGTAAAGGAAAATTTGTCGCAATGTCTTCTGGTACTAATGATGTTGTTGGTGTTGCAGATAGTTCTGGTTCTGATGGTGAAAATGTTCTATCAGTATCTATTGGTTCTCCTGAAGATGTTTGGATTCTTAATTCGGGTTGCACTTACCATATGTGTCCCAGTAGAGATTGGTTTTCTTCTTATCAGTCTATTGATGGGAGTGTTGTCTTGATGGGTAACAATATGTCCTGCAAGGTTATTGGTATTGGTACTGTCCGAATTAAGATGCATGATGGTATTGTTAGGACTTTGAAATATGTTCGTCATATTCTAGATTTGAAAAAGAATTTGATATCTTTGGGTACTCTTGATTCATAAGGCTACAAGTATGTAGCTGAAGGTGGAGTTTTAAAAGTTAGTAAAGGTGCTCTCGTTGTTATTAAAGGGCAATTGTCGCGTGGTCTTTATATGCTTCAGGGTACCACTGTTATTGGCAGTGTATCAGTTTCATCCTCATCATATCAAGATTCAAACACTACTCGATTATGGCATATGCGGTTTGGGCATATGAGTGAGGCATGAATGTCTATTTTGAGCAAACGAGATTTGCTTTGTGGTCAGAAAACTGCAAAGCTTGATTTCTGTGAGCATTTTGTTTATGGAAAGCATCGTAGGGTCAAGTTCAGTACAACCATCCATAAAACAAAAGGTGTTGTTGATTATATTCATTCATATCTTTGGGGTCTTTCTTGTGTTGTGTCTAAGGGTGGTGCCCGGTATATGTTGACTTTTATTGATGACTTCTCTCGCCATGTTTTGGTGTATTTTTTGAAGAATAAGAATGATGCGTTCTCAAAATTTGTGAAATTCAAGGCTTGTATAGAAAATCAAACAAGCAAGAAAATCATGCATTTGAGGACTGATAATGGTTTGGAATTCTGTGATAGTTAGTTTAATGAGTTCTGTGAAAGAAATGGCAAAGTGAGACATCGCACTATGCGTCATACATCACAGCAAAATGGAGTAGCAGAGCGTATGAATAGGACTCTCTTAGAAAGAGCTCGTTGTATGCACTTTCAAGCTAACTTGGATAAATCCTTTTGGGCTAAAGCTTGTAACCATGTCTGTTATTTAGTGAATCGGTCTCCATCAACTGCAATTGAGTTGAAGACTTCGTCTGAGGTATTCTTTGGTACTCCTGCTAATTATTCTAGGTTTAAGGGTTATAGATTATGGTGTGTTGAACCTAAGTCACCTAAATTTTTGATTAGCAGAGATGTTAAGTTTGATGAGTTTTCCATGTTACAAAAGAAAAAAGAGTCTATTATTACAGATAAAGACCACAATGTTAGTGAGCAGATGGAGCTTGAGAGTGGAGCTCTTAGTCAAGTGCAAGAGGGCACTTCAGATCAGCCATCTGTGGATGAGATAGATGATTTTGCTCATGATGTAGCAGAAGAGCACCATGAGCAACCATATAGTATCGCTAAGGGTAAAGGAATAAGAGAGATTCGTCGCCCTCAGAGTTACGTAGATGCAAACTTAGTTTCTTTTGCATTGTCTGTGGCAAAGTCTATTGAGGTGTATGAACCTTCTAGTTATCATGAAGTTGTCACTTGTGATGAGTTTGTTCAGTGGTTGGTTGCAATGGATGAAGAGATTGAATCACTTCATAAGAATCATACTTGGGAATTGGTGAAACTGCCTAAGGGCTAGAAGATCATTGGAAACAAATGGGTCTTCAAGAAAAAGGAAGGTATACTTGAGGTTGAAGCAGCTAGGTTCAAGGCATGTGTTGTTGCAAAGGGCTATTGTAAGAAGAAAGGTATTGACTTCAATGAAGTATTTTCTCCTGTTGTGAAACATAGCTCTATTCGTGTGTTGCTTGCTATGGTTGCATTTTTTGACATGGAATTAGAACAACTTGATGTTAATACAACCTTCTTACATGGTGAGCTTGAAGAACAAATATATATGCATCAACCAGAGGGGTTTGTTGTTCCAGGTAAAAAAGATCGTGTTTGTTTATTGAAAAAGTCTTTATATAAACTGAAGCAATCTCCTAGGCAGTGGTATAAGTGGTTTGATTCTTTTATGATTGATCATGGTTACTCTAGGAGTGATTATGATAGTTGTGTTTATCATAAAAGATTTCATGATGGTTCATTTATTTATTTGTTGTTTTATGTTGATGACATGTTTATTGCTTCTAAGAATAAGTCTGAGATTCAGAAATTAAAGTCTCAACTTAGTGGTGAATTTAAGATGAAAGATTTGGGTGTAGCAAAGAAAATTTTGGGCATGGAAATTTATAAGGATAGACAAGCGGGCAAGCTTTATTTGACTCAGAAAAGTTATATTGAAAAAGTTCTTGAATGCTTTGGCATGAAAGATTCTAAACCTGTGAGTATGCCGTTAGCTGTGCATTTCAGGCTTTCTTTGGATTTGTCACCATAGTCAAAAAAAGAAGAGCGGTACATGTCTCAGGTTCCATATGCTAGTGTCGTTGGAAGTTTGAGGTACGCTATGGTTTGTACTCGTCCAAACATTTCATATGCAGTTAGTGTTGTCAGCAGATATATGGGTAATCCTAGTGAGAGTCATTGGAAAGCAGTGAAATGAATACTTCGGTATTTGAGAGGTACATCTAATTTTGGTTTGGTATATGATGGGATTTCTAATACTGGTTGCAGTATTATTGGTTATGTGGACTCTGATTATGCTGGTGATCTGGATAGAAGAAGATCTCTGGCAGGTTATGTCTTCACTCTTTCTCATTGTGTCATTAGTTGGAAGGCTACTTTATAGTCTACAATTGTTTTGTCTACGATAAAGGCAGAATATATGGTAGCAGCAGAAGCAGTGAAAGAAGTCATTTGGTTTGTGATTTGGGTTTACAGCAGGATACTTCTGTTGTATTTTGTGATAGTTAGAGTGCGATACACTTGACTAAGAATACTATGTATCATAAAAGAATCAAACACATTGATGTCAGATATCACTTCATTCGTGACATTATCTTTCAGGGTGCTATTGTTGTCAATAAGATACTCACTACAGAGAATCCAATTGATATGTTAACTAAACCAGTTCCATTTAACAAGTTCAAGCATTATTTGGACTTGATTGGTGTTTGTAGTAGATAATCATCCTTTGGGACTTTGGACGACGATTATTTGATAATTCGAGAAATTACATATTTTGAAGAACTTGTTTCTGTTTTGAACCAAGGTGGAGATTTATTATTTAAATGGCCCAAGACCTAATACTAAATAAACCCTATATTCATTTGCCACACACACACATATATATATATATATATATATATATATATATTTCAGTGTGATGGAATAGCAACGAGAACGCTCACCTGGAAAACAATATGATCTTTCTCTTTTTCACTATCTCCCTATTATATATATTACTCTTTGTCTTCTCTGTAAAGTTTTTGCCAACAAGTGAAGTTACATTTTAGAAGCCGAGAACAGTGAAGAAGATAGTGGGTGTTGAGAACGAAGAGAAGCTGCGTGAAGAAGATAGTGGGTGTTGAGAACGAAGAGAAGCTGCGTGAAGCAGTTTCATTCTGGGTTGTTTCTTGTATCATCACCAACACAGTACTCGTCCACTACCAGCGACGCCAAGCCCAACGGTACATTCTCTCCAGATTTCAGCCCCCTACTTGAATATAGACTGTAGAATCTACCCATTATTAATATTTTTACGATAATATTTTGATTTAATAACAAGTTTGTTAATTTATCTTGCTATATATTACCAGTAAATTAGAGTGAATATTTTGTGGATTGATTTTGGATCTTGGTATAATTTGTGAAGCTCTCTGGAAATTGGTGTTTGTATCTTCATTTGATAATTAGTGGATTTTCCTCGGTGTGTCTTCGTCACT